>NDXB01004909.1:213692-227905 GCA_002631895.1 Agapornis roseicollis | reverse complement strand
TTTTTTAACTTGGGAGGGTTTTTTTTTTTTTTTTTTTTTTTTTTCCACCCCCCCCCTTTTTTTTTTTTTTTTTTTTTTTTTTTTTTTTTTTTTTAAGAAAAAAATCAAGGTTAAATTTATATCCTCTTGGAGGGTTTGGGAGTTGATTTTAGATGCTCTTTGGGGAGAAAAACAAATTGTAAATAAGATTTCTAACTTTCTGTTTAAATAAAATTTATATAAATGTTTTAAACAATGGGTGGGGGGAAAAGGGTTTTTGTAAAGAATGCAACATGCAAGTACCACACACTGTTTCAATTTTGCACAAAACAAATGATTGCAGGAGGACCAGGTAAAATTCCCAGGAGTGAAGCATGCCCTGGGCCAGATGGGGTCCTGGCCAGCACGTGGAGTAGGTTCAGTATATGTACATAAGGGTTGTGAAATTCACAGTGTTAGCAAGTTTATTTACTCAAGTGACTCAAGATACATCTGTGCCCTGCCTAAGTGTGTGGGACAGCTGCCTTCCAAGCTTGTGTGGCCTGCATAGTTTTGGATAGTGGATCTTAAAAGTTGGTTGTTTTGGTTCTCATCATATGAATTGGAGCATGATGGGATAACTGCACGTGAAATAGCAAACAGTCCAACTCCATCAGTGCCTGCCTATACCCAAGGGCCCCCATTGAGTAGGTGGTTGCCATTTGAGGGTGTGCTTTGTTTTGTCTGAACAAATGATGGTAATACACTTGTCAAAAGGTAGTTGAGCATATGAGGGGAAGCAGAGGTGGGGTTAAGATGGACTGGAAAGAGGAAGCTGTGTGCTCCAGGACTTGGAGTTAACAGTTACTGCAGACCTCAAGCACATTACCTTCTCATGTATCAGGCTCCATATGCCAAGGGAGTTTGCAGATTTTTCTTTTTAAGGGGAAAAATCCACCATCAGCCTAATGCAGTTCCATGTTTTGTTTTTTCTTCCTTAGGTCTGCTTCCCATCTGTGCTTAAGCAATGGGACTGCTAGTATTTCTTAACCTAAAACTTAAGAGTTCAGTTGGATTGCTATGGAGCTGAAGCACCTCCTATATAATGGGAGGCATAGATCCTTCTCTAGTGTAATTGATGTAGCTTGATCTTTGGAGCCCAGTCAGAAGCCAAGCTGAAGGAGAATCTTTGGAGTTGTAAGATGAAACTTGAACGTTTCGTTTGTTATGGCACAGGTATTGCTTGGAGTGTTTAGTTGGAAATTCAGAGCAATTACCTCTCACAGATGAGTTAAACAGCTCATATAATGCTGTATTTCACAAAGAAGGAAGGTAAAGGGTGTTTCGGGTTTTTTGTTGTGTGTTGGGTAAGGTTTTTTTGGTTTTGTGGTTTTGGTTTTGTTTTTTATCTTTTTAAGACTTCTGCAAATTTGATTTTTCATCCTTCAAGAGAAAAATGTGGATTGCAAAGCTCTTACTATGCCCTGAATATTGCAGAGTGTTTTGGGGAATTTCTTTGCCTAATGGAGTCACATAGAAGTAGAATGCCTTCCTAAAGTTGACTGGTATTAAGGCTTCACCCCTTGAATATGAGCCTCTGACAGCAAGGTCAGCTGCAGAAGGAGGTGCTGCAGCAGAGTCTGTGAGCTTAGAAGGACATGTTCTCAGTGGGATCACTACACTGGATGCCTGTAGGGCCAGAAGAAGTTTATCGCAGGTCTGTGTGATACTAAAATGAAGAGCAGTATTAACTTAGATATAAGGGCTAATAGCAGTGGCATTCCATACAAAGATGTAGAGTTGCCTGGAGGGAAGTATACTGGTGTCTGAGAAAAGCATGGTACATATCAGAATCAGAGTTGCTTGTAAGGCACTTCAGGATACCTCTGTAACAGTACCAGCAGAAGTGGCAGTCTCCATCCTGGATTGTCCCACGTTCACTCCTTGAAGGGTGATTGTAACCTGGTCCTACACAGCACAGAACTATTACAAAAACACAGTACTCCACCTGCTATTCTTAACCCAGTCAGTCTCTCCATTCAAGAAGTTTGTGTGTTCCAATAAAAACAACCTAGCTGTGCACTTTTCTGTAGCTTTTGCTGAGAACTCTTCCCAGGTTGGCACCTGAATGCCTTACTCTCAGCAGTCAGAGGCTTGCTTGCTCTGTGTGCAGGTTATTGCCATAGAATAGTTAGGACCTACAGCTTCTTTCCTTCCCCATTAAATAGTGGCCTTGTTCAGTATATTTCTTTTTAAAAATTGCTTACTGTTGGAAGCAATGAAGCACATTCTGGGGTTTTGATGGTGGGGGACTCTGGTGATGGTTCCATGTAAGATGGGATCTTATTACTTGCTGTATTCTTAACTTCTGCTAATAAAAGAACCAAATGGATTATTGTCTACTTTGAGTCTTTCTGTGCTGTGTGTGAAGCTTGAAAGAGTCACTCCCGCTTCCTTCCTTCCCGATGCTTACAGGCAGTGCTTTGTAGGTGGAGGACTTTCGCTGGTGCAGAAACCAAACTGATGCTTAAATGCTTATGTGTGACTGAACTGATGCTTGCTGTGTGCCTCCTCAAGCAAAAGCCAGTGGGGTGGGAGACAGACTTCAATACTACTGCATGGCATCCTTCTGATGTCTGTAATTCACATCAAGTATGTGCCTGGTCTTGCTGTAAGATTTCAGTACTGTCTAATGCATTTAAATATCACAGCAAAGGTGTCAGTGGACTGTGCTGCCTGTTACAAATCTCCAGGGGAAGTTTGTTTTTCCAAAGTTTAGACTTTGGTGACTAACAGGGTTGCCAGTTGTAGTATGGGGCTGGTGGTAGTGTTAGGTTTGTCTGCTGCCACTGCTTCATGAAGCTGCCCATCATAAGATATTCCCCTGACATACAGTTATTCTGAACTTGCAGAGAATGAAAGGCCTGGAACAACATATATCTTGTCCTATCTCAGCTTGGTTTTGACCTCTGTCATATTTAAAAGCAACTTGAGATCAAAGTGGGATTGAGAAGAAAGTGTTACTGTCAAATCTTGCCTTTTGTTTTGGGAAGCTTAGCTCAACCCATGTGGTGGAGTTGAGGGGTGGTCATGGGCCTGGCCAGCCTTTGTTAGGTTTCTCTCCATCCCCCAAGCCTCCATCTGAACTTGCTATTTCAGAGGTTATCTATTTCTGCATATTTAGAGACACTAATTTTCAGTGGCTCAGTTTCCCAGTTCTTGGTTTTTCAGATTGTGGAGCAGACTGCATGTGTGCTGTCCCCTTCCTTAGTTCCCAGGCTGCCTCCTACTGCTGCAGGCTGGGTGCCAGCGGGTAATAGGCAGGGGAAAGGAGCAAACAGGCCAAGGAGTCAAACAGGGTGGAGCATGGTGGAAGGGTCAGAAACTGATTTATGGACAGTGTTGGAAAGCCAAAGGTGAAGCATTGGTGGGTGAGAGCTTGCGTGGAAGAAGGCAGGCAGGAGGGGCCAAGGGTGCGAAGAGCAAGAGGGTATGTGCTGAGGCAAGGTTGTTGTGGGTAATTTTAGATGGGTTGAGACTGAGAAGAGATACTCAGGAGGCCTGGACTTAAATTCCTGGTGTAGAGGAAGTGCCTCACAGCCTGGACCCCTATAAGGGACTGGTCTCCTCCTGGTATGCAGGCTTAAGGCTGGCAGGGATAAGGAGGAGGAGTAGGCTTTGAATGGGCAGTGACTGGGGCTGGTGCTGACCAGAACAGCCCTGTGCCTGGAGTGGGGCCTTCTGCTCCTGCATTGCTATTCCTTGACTGCCAGCAAGCACATGTGGACTGCCTGGGCAGGATATACCTAATCCTCCTCTTGTGTTGGCTCACACTGAGTCTGGGCATCTACAGCTGAGCTGTTTATCAGCTGCTTAATTCAAGATACGTGTTTTGCAGCACCTTGTAAGAGATCCAGCTCCAGTAAATGACCTATGACAGCTCGAGGTGCTAGGATGGAATCTTTTATTTAATGCAAAGCAAGTTCAAGGAGTGTGGAGAATGTCATTGTCAGATTATGTGTGAATTACACTAAATGAAGCTGCCATGTTTGAGTATGAATTGGGTTTATTCTGTTTTCAGAAGCAAAGTCGTAAAAGTTGTCTGGGAGGCTACACTTGCATGGCCTACCTCTGCATGTAGCTGTGGCCATGCTTTGCCCTCTCCCAGGAATCACTTGTTTCATGCATTGCAAAGGGTGAACTTACCCTGAGTATGGACTGAGTACTACAATCAGGTGAATGTCTAAGCTCATTGCCTAATTGTTTTAGGGGCTAGAAATAAATGAAGTGTATGATTAGGACAGAGGAGCTGAGTTTGGTTTAGTTGAAGCTATTAGAGGCTTTCTGCAAGTCTGAGCTCTTTTTTCCCTTTTTATTTATTTATTTTTGCCCTGTGTGTGGCATCAAGCACTTTATCTGAACCAAGGTCTCCTGCTGGTCCCAGAGCTGCTGTATTTGTCTGGAATGCCCAAACCGAAATTCTCTAGGCTGTCTTCCAGGAGTACTGAGAGCTGAAGTGCTTTAAATGGAGTTCCCTAAAGAGACCAGCTCCTTGGAGAGGATGTACATTATTTCCTAGGTCTGTATGTTCTTTATGAAGAAGGAATACCAGTCTCAGGCTCATGGCAACATGGAACACGTCATACCTGATCATCTTCAGCTATGTTAACAATGAGCAGCATAGGGAAAGCACAGGAGGAATCCTCTGCCCAGCATCACCTAGGCAGTGGTGCAGTTCAGCTGTTGAGAAGAGGACCAGCTGTAACTGGTCCCTTGTTCACCATGCTGCTCACCATCAGGAAGGTAAGCTCTTTGGGGAGAGATGGCAGGATGTGAGCCTAATGCTTCTGTGTGTGTGCAAGGGGATAATTTGCCAGCTTGGTTGTATTTCAAGCATTCGCAGGAGCTTCTCCTTTGCCCTTCTCTCTAGTATAGTTCATGTTTGAACAGCAGAGCTATTGCTGTTTCTGAGCTGTGAGATGTTTGCACTGGAGATTCGCAGTGATTTCGCTTATTAGCAGCTTCATGTCTATAGTGGTACAGCTGTCCACAGAGTCTCTTCACAGTTGGCAGAAAAAACAAACCAGTCTAGCTGTAAATGAGATGGGAAAATCATAGGCCTGGCTGGGCTCCCAGACCAGCGGCGTGCTTCCCTATTGGAGGCAAATGGCACCCAAACCAGCTCCAGCAGCTAGCTTTTGTTCTCCTCTCCAATCATGCCAAACCTGTGCATATGGTGCGAGGTTTGTGCTGGCTGGAGCTGAGCTCCCCTGGACTGAGAAAGTTGTTCAGTGCAGCCAATGCCAGGCTGTAAGGCCGGAGCAGGGACAGGCTGGGGCGGCTCCCCAGTGCTGGCAGCAGTGGCATGGGATGGGATGGGATGGAGTGGAATGGGAAGCCATCCTTCCTGGAAGGGAGCAGCTGCTGCCACTACCTCCTGCCTGCTCCTGGCTTAGCTCTGGCTCTGGCGCACCTCCCCAGTTGTATTGCCTGCCGCAGCAGTCAGGCTGGGTGTGCTGCCTTTGCCAGGGAGCATCCTGCCAGTATGGAAAGCAATACTGTGTCCCTCAAAGCCGGGTAGGAGCAGGGTGACAGCAAGCTCCAGCTCCTGCTGTGCCAGGCAGCTGGCTGCACAGTGCTGAAGAAAGCCACTGCTTTGGCTAGTGTGTGACTGCCAGCATCGCTGTGTTCCCTCTCGTTGTTGCAAAGGCTTCCCCAGCAGCTCCCTGCCCCCTTCCCTGCTGTCTGAGAGAGGACAGCCCCAAGTGTGGCAGTGGCCTCCAGAAAGGCTGGCAGTTTCCCACCATCCCTGCAGCCTTTCCTCAGGGAAGTCCAAGGAAGCACCCATGCACATCCTCATAACACTGGCTGGAAGAGAGGCTGTGGCTGCCTGACGCAGGAGGAGCCAAATGGAGATGTAAAGACAGGGCTCAGTGCCCAGCTCTCTCCTGTTGCCAGCAGTGGGGTGCCAGGGCTCACAGCATTTGAACCAGCAGCAAGCAAAGCAGGAAGAGCTGATGAAAATCCCTGCACGGCCTATGAGGTATTTACTGAAGAAATGTGCTTGGTGGTGTTTAAACGAGGACGTTACTGTTTGCGTCAGGTGCCGGTGACGGGGTGCATTGCTGTGGTTGATGTCATAGGAGATAATGACAGTGGTGTTTGCTGGCTGAGTGAGCAACAGGCAGTGCCCAGCCTCCTCTCAGGTGCACGCAGAGTTGGTGTGAGGGAACCTGCAGCAGAGGCTTTGGGGAACAGCGTGGACTGAGGGATGTAGGAGCTCCCCATGGTCCAGGGGGGACAGGAGCAGCAATCCCCTCCAGCGAGGGTCCAACTGGTGATGGAGCCATTCAGTACATGGAATTTTGATGCCTCTTTTCCACCTGCTTTTGAAAAGCTGCTTCATGCATGCTGCATTTGGCTGCCCTCAGCCCGTCTCCCCTGCAAGCAGAGGTATGCAAGAGGCCAGGGTTTCTGCAATGAAAGTGCCATTGGGCTTTATCAGCAGAAGAAGCATCTGGAAAATATTCTGAGGAGCTTGAGTCTGAGATGTACACATGCAACCAAGCTGGATTGTGGTACTGGTCCTTTGCTGGGGTAGAGAAGGGCACCCTCCCCTTTCAACTCACATGGAGCTTGTGGCTTCTCGCTGTGACTGCTGCCACACCAGCCTGGGACATGCCAGGCTCTTGCTAAGGATAGGGCCAATCAGGTCAGCCTGCTGAAAAGCTGCTGCCTTTGTGCCACTCTCAACTGCAAACAGCTGCTGTACATCCAGGGCTGATTTTCCTACTGTTTTGTAGGGTGAAGTCATCCCTGTCTGGCCATACTCGAAGATCTAGTTATCCACCTGCTCTGACCCGTGGCATGAGGCAAGGGAGGGTACATGTATGTGCAAGGTGCGTGTCCCTGCCAGCAGCTCAAACATCCTCAGTGCCCACTGCAACATCCAGGGTTATCTCAGCCTGCAGGGGGTGTTTCCAAAGCCTGTAAGGTGTGTAACAGAAAGATTTTGGGTCCCTCTCCACCTGGCTGGGAGGAAATCAGCTGCAGGCTTAGGGCTTGGGAAGCCCCTGATGCATGTGGTAGCCAGATGTGGCTGGGTAGGTCTGACGGACATCCCTCACTACAGAGCAACACTTGGACCCTTCTCCCATTGAGCCTTGCCTTATTAGAATAACCCCTGATGCCTACAGTGTGTGTGTCTGTGGGGGTGAGCGGGATCTTGCAGGAGGTACAGCTGTGATTTACAGTGCTGTATCCGGATGGCAGTGGAATGCTGCTCGTCTGGAAGTGAGAGGTGGCTCCTCTCACAGCTGCTCCTCTGCTGGTCAGATGTTCTGGCCTCAGATCTGTTTGCCTTTGCTGACCTATTTTAATGTGCTGTGCCCAGCACATGACTGAAGAAGTTGGGAGCAGCTGCTCTTCCTGGGGACTTTTCTCTTGCTTTAGGGTGATGAGCTGCTACCTCTGCCAGGCAAGCAAAGCATGCGGTGGGATTTGCTTAACTCTGTGCTGGAGGCCAGGAATGGGTAGGTGTGCTTAGGGTCTGCTTTGGTGGCAGAAACTGTAAGCGAGCCATTTGTCTTCTAAGGCTAAAACCATGCCTAAGGGCAGCTATCCCATTGTGGATCAGCAGCACTTGGGAAGAAAAGGGCTGTGTTTGCCTCCCAATAAATGGTGAAGACAAGCCTCATGCAGAAATGGGTGCTGAGGTGCGCATGTGCTACCTCCCCTGGGGAGCAAACACACCAGGCTTTTGAGTGTGGTGGGCCCAGTGCAGCTCCCTTCTTCCTTGATCTCTCCATCAAACCTTTACCCTTATTTCTTGGTTAAAAAAGTAATCCAGTTCTCACCCCTGTCCTATTCCCTCCAGTTACAACCGAGGCACAAACTTGTTATATCAGCTAAGCCAGGTATAGCTCATGTCTTTACTCTCCCAGTACAGGAGAGTTACTCCTGTATATATAGTATGTATATATATATATATATACACTCCTGTATATATATATAGTATACATATANCAAACCTTTACCCTTATTTCTTGGTTAAAAAAGTAATCCAGTTCTCACCCCTGTCCTATTCCCTCCAGTTACAACCGAGGCACAAACTTGTTATATCAGCTAAGCCAGGTATAGCTCATGTCTTTACTCTCCCAGTACAGGAGAGTTACTCCTGTATATATAGTATGTATATATATACTATATATATAGTATACATATATATACACACTATATTATAGTATATATACTATATAATATATATATATAATATATATATTATACATAGTCCTGTATAATAACAGGACTATGTTATTGCGGGTTAATGCACCTGAAATCAAACATGGTTCACAGGCAGGAGGACACCATGTATTTCTGTATCTCTTTTTAGCTGAGTGGAAATGGGACTGCTAATCCTTTCTGACAGCGAGGTCACCCTTGAGAGTGCTGCCCCAGGAGGGCAGCACCAAGGGCATGTGCATGGAGCTGTGGGAGTTGTGCCAGCCAGTGGGGCATGCCCTGAGCCAGTGGCTCCTCTGTCTGCAAGCAGCTCTTGACTCCTTAGACTTGACAGCAGCCCCTTTTCCTTCCACGCTGGCTTCATCTTCTTTGGCTGCTTCTGGCTCTGATAAGGTCACTGCATCTGAAGCCTGGAAACCATGTCCGGAATAGCTTCCAGTACTGCAGTTGGTCCTCTCTTCTGTGCCATAACACTGCCTTCAGTGAAGCAAAACCCACCACGGCAGGAGCTGTAACATCCTGAAAGGTTCCCACCAGGACCTTGTTGTGACTGGTCCCCTTAGTTTTGGGTGGCACTTGCCCTGCAGGAGGCAGCAGCTCTGTTAGATGAACTACACACCTCTCAGGAGGCCCAGAGGAGTGCAGGTGGTTTCCAGAGTGGCAAACCTGGCAGAGGAGGCCAGGGCAAGGCTTTGGCCTGCTCTGCCTCTGAGCAAACACAGTGTGTACTCATTGGTGCTGGAGTAACTACAGATGGGGATGGCGCAGAGCTCAAGGTGAGACCCTGTTTCCATCTGTAGCCATTGGCTATGGCATCCCTACCCGTGGTGGTGATGGTCCTCGATCATGTATATCCACATTACCCTGCTGGCACCAGGACTCCTACCCTGCCCCAGAGGTGACAGAGCTGTGGTCTGTGGGGTGCAGTTGACTAGTTCAAAGTGTGTGCTCCATGGTCAGAGGTCCCAAAGTTCCAGCAAAAACAGTGGCACAGCAACCAGGAGCATTTCTTGGCATCCCCATGAGTTGCTGGCCCATCCCTACTAGCCAGGCCACCATTTATGCAGTGTTTGCAGTCCCTCCACCTGTACTATGTCCCCATGAGTTTGGTGAAGGGATATGACGTAGGGCTGTGATTAGTGCCAAACATGACATGCTGAAGCCTAAGTATCTATTTAGAATATGCCATATATTTGTTTTTAGTGAGATGGTATGGAGCAGTTCATACAAAAAGTAAGAGGAAAAATAGGTGCTCCCCGTGTGTCTGTAAAGCTCTGTGACAAATGTCCCATGGCCACCTGCTGGGCAGGGGCTGCTTCTATGAGCAGGGCAGTGCTGCTGCAAGGGGGAAAGTGCCAATTTCTTAGCTGCTTGTGCAGTGAACTAGCAGGTAATGGGAAACATACCTCCACTTTTGGTGGGTCATCCATAACCCCTTCCCAGTGGTTAAGTCCACATCTGGACTAGACTCTGGATTCTGTGCCAGCCGTGTCAGGAGGGATCTCCTCAGCAGAGCTGGTATAGCTGCAGCTATCTAGCCAAGCTGTGCTACTTTCCTTCGCCTCGTTACATGTTGAGTACTGCAATTCAGGTTAGGTGCTATGTCCTGCCTCTGTGGTCCTGGTTGAAGGCCACACCAAGTCCAGGAGTTACTGCCTCCCTCCTAGGACCACCAAAGGCCCTGTTCTGGCAGGGCTATGCCTGGGCTGCTCCATACCAGGATGCTCCAAATCCTGGTGGCTCCCACTGTGAGACAGGCAGACAGTGTCCCCTGCCCCTCTTGCTCTTCTATGGCCAAATCTGCTTCACAGAGCCCTCTATACCCCAAAGTGTCTCTGTGGAAGGCAGGGTGATGGTGGCATGCCAGCCATGCTGACAGTCCTGGCTGTCCTGGCTGTGAGCCAGTGGCTGGGAGGAGCAGCTCAGGAGGGGGAGTGCTGGGAGCTGAGCCCGCTGGTCCTCACTGAGGACCGTTGCCAAGGGCTTTTGAGGATGGAGCAGCTTCCACAGCTGGCACCACACTGGACCATGTGGTGAAGGACACAGGTTGTGCTGCACCGCATTGTTAACACATCAAGTCCCCAGTTTGTTGCAGTGGGTATCGCAGAATGGCCGGAGCCCCCATGTCCTCCCTTCCTGCCATTCCAGTGGTATCCCTCTTTTCCTGGGTCTCTGCTGTATAAGGTGTGTGCAGGCATCATCACTGCAGGAGCAGCACCAGGGGCAGGAAGAGCAGCATTGGTGAGACGGAGATCTCAGCAGTGCCACCGCAGTCTTGGGCGTTTTCCTGGGAGAAAGGAGAGACGATGTCAGTGTGCTTACAGCCAGGGTGGCTGCTGGCAAAGGGAAGGGAGCCTGCAGCTTGTCTTTGGAAGGGGAAGCAATGCCTGTAGCTAAAAGGAAGGATCATCATGGGCAAAGGCTGGGAAGACTTTCACCTCCTTGGCTTTCACCATGCACCTGCAACGCATCCCTCAGCCTTGGAGGCTGCAGCAGGATGGGCTCCCACATGTACATCCTCCCTGCAGATCCTTCCAGAGTCCTCTGCCAGCAAGCAGGTCATTGTGCCTGCTCCTGGCACTGTGCAGTGGTGCCTGAACCAAACTGCTGCCAGCAGGCAGGCAGGAGAGCTGCCTGCCTGCACCAAGCCTGGGTTGCAAGGGCTGGTTCCAGGAATCAGGGCTTTTCCAACAGGCGAAACCCCCAAAGAAACCGATTAACCCTGTGAGGTTTGAGCTTAAGCCCTTCCCAGGTACCATTAGCATGACTCAGGGGCTTGGAACCCCTTGAGGAGTCACAGGGCTGCGTCTGTGCCCAGTCAGCAGGATGGGTACGTGATACACACAGCGCAGGGGTGCATGCCCATGGTGAAGCCCAGCCAGGACGTGCTGTCCCTCCCGCACTGCCTGCGGTACCTCAGGATGGAACGCGTGGCACGTGTCCGGCCGCCGCCTCAGCTTCTGCGACCGCATCCGTTCACACTTCACTGAAGCGTTATGTGCGAGGCTGTTAAGGGCACACAGCATCAGGCAGGGGAAGGGCAATGAGCACCACACAGAGCCATGGGACCCTGATGTAAGTCATATGGGTGCAACTGCACAGCCTGGGAGACAGAACAGGGTGGACATGGGAAGGGCAGCTCGCCTTGCATGGGCTGGAGACATCACCAAGCTTGAGAAGGTGGCAAGGAAGGACCTGCAGCTGAAACTGGTAACAAGCTGCACAGTGTCACTGCCCTTATGAAGAGCAAGGGATGAGGTCCCAGCAGGGATGAGTTATGGGAGCAGTGTTGGGGTGCCAGCCCAGCTGCACCCATCCCACCGCTGATCCTTTCTTCTGGCTTTTCCAACCCTCGCCCTCACACAGTGTATCCGACAGCCTGGCCAGTGGACTCTGGCTTCCCTTTGAGGGTATGGAAGGCAGAACTGATACCTCCTCTCCACTGCACTGCAACCCTACCTGCTCCATGTCTCTCCCCAGCTGCCCCACAAGTTGGGCCATGCCCTGCACCTCCATGGTGACTGCCTTGGGAGCACATTTCCCACCCTAGCAAACATGGAGATGAAGGGACCTGTGGAGCTCTGTGCCCCTGCTGTACACGTATGGAAGGATATATTTGACCTCTTTCACATCCAGCAGGACAGGTGGGAAGATGCTGCAGTCGCAAACAGCATCTGTGACGAGGAGCAGCAGGTTACTGCTGACTATCTGCTGCACCACAAACATCCTGAAAGGAAAGAGCAGGTTGGAGAAAGCACATCCCTCCCACTGCAGTGCCAGAGCGGCATCACCTGGCCCACAGCAAAGAAATGCAAAGAAAACAAGAAATGGGATGTCAGTAGAAAGTGGGAAGGACACAGCAAGCAGCTGTACACATGGGGGTGGTGTTAGCACACCTCTTTTGCCTCAGGAAGCTCCAAATTGTCTCAGATTTGCAGTCCATGCTAGGTGCAAAAGCCAAAATTAAACCCAAACCCCATTCAAAAATACCAGGCAAAACCCAACACAAGCCCTCCCCAAATGGGTCAACATTTGACATTTAAATGATTCCTCATTAGCATTTAACTGCAGATAACACCAGAGAAGGCCTGGTTTCATCTGGAGGTGTACCAGTGTCCATTCAATGTATGTTTATGCATATGCTGTTACAATGCAAAGATCTATGTACTAAGTGTTCCTGCAAGGAACAGAGTTTTGCCAAGTTTCCTGTTATTGGAGTGGGAAATAGAGGATCCCAGTAACATCACGTTATGTCTTTGTGATGGGACTGGTGCTTGGTCTTGCCTACTGGCACAAAAAACATACATCTTCACTTTGCAGCCTGTCAGACAAGCAGGCTATGGAAGAGGGCTGGTGACAAGCACAGGCACGTGCCGGTGGGGATGTCTCTAGATCCCCGTGTTTTCCTGAGGATGTGCATGTGAGGGCTTGCTGCAGTGCTGCTGCCCTGCTCCTGCAGGCGTTGGAGGGCTCGTGTGGGCAGAGCAGGATGAGGGCAGGAACGTGTTCCAGCCGTGTGCTGGCAGGGCTCTGTGCACAAGTGTGTGTGTGCACAGCTCAGCCGTGTCCCTGTGCCCACGTGGCTGCCTGTGACTGTGAGCTTGCACATGGGCACGTGTACCCCTGCGTCACCCTGGGTGAGCACACGGAGTGTTAGAGGGGGTGTGTGTCCAAGCGTACGCACGCTGGTGTCACCGCAAGGTGCTGTACATGTCTGGGCGGCTCACCCACTGCCTGATGCCCCGCAGGCATTGCCTGTCCTCTGCCAGCACAAAGCCAGGCTCAGCTGCCCATGCTGTCATCCTCCACTGCAGGCCAGCAGGCTGTGCTGCCACTGGGTACTGGGAAGGCCAAGCGCATCAGGCTTGGTGTGCCTGTGCTGGTGGCATGGGTGATGCTGCAGTCAGAATGGGGCTCTGTGTGCTCACTGCCTCTCAGCCAAGGGGAGGGCTTCTGGATGAGAAATACAGGTTTGTGAGGCTGTGCCTGCTGTGCCAACAAACCTGGCTGTGCTGCAGATGGCCCTGCCTGCCTGGTCAGTCACCACTTAGCCTCGCTGCCCTCTAGCCTCCAGGGATTTCCTTATTCATGCTTAGAGGTGTTGAATGACATGCTTGAACTATTTCATTAGTGTTCCTGGCTGATGACAGCTTTAACCCACACACACACATTCAGTAACCAGGCTAGAAGTGCCCCATGCACCAAGCTGACATTTACCCAAGGTGGAGCACCCAGCTCCCCTGGGAACCACCTGGGATTGCCACACATGAGTGGGAAAGCCTTCATGACCAAGCAAGCCACTGGCTAATGCTCCACGGAGCCTGTGTCAGGGTTTGTGTTGCTCCCAAACACCTGCACAAGAGAGGTACCCAGGATCCAGAGGCTGCAACTTTGCCTATAACTACCAGGAGCCAAGCAGGACTCTGCTGCTGCTGATGGCACAGTCAAGGTGCTGCCTCCAGCAAGGAGGGGTTAGCCCCAGCCTGTGTTGGTGTTGCAGGTCAGTGCAGCAACAGCATAACACACAAACAGGTCAGTTTGGAGCACCTGGCTCCTCTGGATCTGCTTGCAGCTTTTTGCACCTACTCAGTACCTTGTGGTCATCAAATCTGCCATCTCTTGTACAACAATGTTTGGGAAGGCCTGGATTTCCATGGCTGTTTTCCTAACCTTTAAGTTTTTCCTGCAGTTAATCCAAGGCTGAAGTCAGACTAGGTGAGACTGTTGGCTTTTTTGTTAAGGGGGATTCCAGTCAGCTCTGTTTGGACATCTCATGTTAGGAAAAGCTGGACTAGTGGAAATTCATCCTTCTGCATGTGATTGCTGACAGCATCCACTCAAAACCAGCCTCTTTTCACAATGACTTTTCTGTTAGTTTGGACTGTTCATTCTCTTAAAATGAAAACAGAACATAAAAAGGTCTACCTGTGCTTCAATTTCTTTTAGTTTAACACTTCCTTTAACCCAATACTTTTTTTCTCTTTTTTCTTTTTTTTCTTTTTTTTTTTTTTTTT
>NDXB01004909.1:199369-213560 GCA_002631895.1 Agapornis roseicollis | reverse complement strand
TTTTTTTTCTATTTTTTCTTTTTTTTTTTTTTTTTTTTTTTGGTAGAAAAACAGAAAAGAGAGAGAATAAGGTAAAAGGAAAGCTGAAAGCACTGCAAAAAAGGAAAAATTTCTAAGGAGAAAACTGTTGCCAGAAACGTGAAAAAACAGACAAAGTTCCTTTCTGAAATCTGTGGAATGGAAAGACATATATATATGTGTATATATATGCATACTTAAATGCTTTTCCCCTCATTCTACAGCCACCTCTGCTTATTAACTGATGTTTTTAGCTTTTTGCTCTTTAACTGAGAACCGGTAACCTGGCCACTTCACCCCTTCATTGTCCAGCATGGCTGTTTAGCTCTCCTCATGTTGCTGTCATCACCCATGGGCTCTGCAACAAGGATGATGCTCTGGGGAGTCCCAGATGAAAAGGAAGCCACAGCTCTTACTTTTGGCAGTCTCCACACTCGATCAGCCCATTGGTCTCCTTGATGGCTGGCTCATACACGAAAACGGGGTACTCAGTGTCACAGGGCTGCAGGATGTCATGCTTCTTGTGCTTGTGAGCTGCGATAGTAAGGAGACAAGGTGAGAAAGCAAGGGCAGAGGATCTTCCAGGAGCAGTTTGCACTGTGATGGAAGCATGTAAGACTGGTGATATAGGTTGGAATAGGCCTGAGTTTCCCCTCCCTGACAAGCGTCCAAGAGCAGGTGCCTTCGAGAGAAGGGGAAGGAGATGCTGCAGAACGCAGCCAGGCAGTGAGCCCTGCTCCCACTAGGTGGTGTGGGAAAACCGGCCTATGTAAGAAATGAGCCCAATATTCCCACTTACCTTGCCCACGCAAGTCTGAACCCTGCCCTGCTGAAGGCAAAGCCATGGATCCGCAATGGCCACAGCACCCCGGGAACCCCTGTGACCAGTTAGGCGGGGGCATTTGGGCACTGGTACCCCTGTGTTCAAAGGAGGGGGTGTCTACCAAACCAGTGGTGTTAATAGAGACCTTCTTGCCTAACCCAGCCCTGGTTCATACATGTCTTTAAACATTCAAAGCTGCAACTGGGCTGGTCCTCGGTGCCGGTGCTGAGGGAAGTGCCCTTGCAGGGACTCTGTATGTCCATGATGAGGCTCTCCATCAATCGCTGATCATTCCTGAGCCCTCTGATATGACACAGTGAGCCCACAGCAGGAATCTGAGGGTTGAATATGTGTCACATGAAAAAGAAAACACTGCCAACAAACAGATCTGGCCTGAGCCCACAGGGAAGGAGGCAATGGCTCTCAAGGACCAGCAGAGACCAGCTAATGCACAGTGCTGGCTCCTGGAGGGAGCCATCCACTGCAGAGACAGGGAGCAGCTGCTCCATCACTCATCAGTCACACACACTCTGTGGGACTCCCAACTAATTTGGGGATGAGGGGGAGCTGAGTGGCCTTACCGAGCCCCCCTCAAGAAGCAAGAGCATTCTTTCTAGGAGCTCAGCAAAGCCTGCCTTGCCTCCAACTACTGCTCTGGGCCTTTCTGGCAATTCTTTTCTGCAGTTTGAGGTAGCAAAGCCAGCTCCTGCCACTGTAACACACAGGGGAATGCCACTGATGGAAATGTGAGGCTTTGTTGCTAGAGCAGAGGTGGTTGCTGCTCAGCCAACAAGTATGAGAAATGGTTTCTACATCAGCTTTGGGTCTGAGCACAAAAGACTTGCCCCATAGAGCTTCTGCAGGCAGCCCTGCCAGGGGACAGGCAGGACAGAGAGTCCTGATGTGGAGGGTGACCAGCTTACCCCTTGCAGGAGCAGTGCTGAAGATTTATGGAAAATGAAGCAGCATGGGTTTTAATCAGTGAATGTGAGGTGAGAAGGCAGGGAGAGGAGACCTGTGATTCTGATGGGTAATTTGCATCACTGTAAAACCCTCACTGAGAGCTATGGTCTCCTCTGCCCCTGCACTGCCAGAGCACACAGAAAGTCAGGCACTCCCTTGCAGAGCCTGCCATCTAAACAATGGGATTACATGAGACAAAGAAAAACTGGATGATTTTCTCTGATTTTTTCTCCCCACCATTGTGATCCAGCAACACAAGACATCCAAGAGGCAGGAGCTGCAGCCCAATCTCCCCTCTAATGCCTTCCCCAAGTGGATATGATGGAGACTGAAACACCTCCCTGCAGTACAGAGCCCCCAGTAGTTGTGCCTTGTGCTTTCTGAACTCCCCAAAAATGTCACCTTCAGGGCAGCCTCCTACTTAAGTTCTCCCAGAATGCGGGCTCCACCTTTTGCTATCATGGTTAGGTTCATTTTGCACAGATCTAAAAGCACACAGGGTTTGATTTCAGCATCATGCCTTGTTCTGTATTCACCCTGGAGTCACAGTAAATGAATCAACTGAGCTCGTTGTTTCAGGGTCTGGCAGCCAGAAGCTGCCTGGCTGTGCTCTGCCACCACTCGCCATCCCTCTGTGCAAACCCACACTGCGGAAGCCCTGTAAGCCTCTCCCATTTTTGCTAATGGAGAGAACCTCTGTCTAGTAACTGTCATAGGGATGGACAGTCCTGAGGGTATTTGAGATGAGCAGCAGAAGGCCTGTTACTGAGGTGGATTTCAAAGACTTAGACATTTCTTGTGAAACATTCAGAATATCCCTGTTTAGGCTGTAAGGAGAGAAGCCGCAAATGCTTTCCATGTCAGACCAGCTCCAGGCTGGTCCCTGATGGACTAAAGGAGTGTGAGGAACTGAGTGGGAGCCCTTTCCTTCAGCCTCAATTCACTGTTCTAGTGGCTGGGAAAACAAACAGCAGCCAAGCTGCTGTAATCTGGGCCAGGGACAGACCTTCCTAGGGACATGCTTGTGGTAAGACCACACACTGGTCCCTCAGCCACAAACCATCAATGTCCCATTGTGTTACCCCTGGATTTGCAGCACTCCTTGCTGGTCTGACCTGCACACATGGGCAAGAACTGTGCCTCAGCTCTGGACGCAGCTCTAGAGAGACAACACTTGAGCAGTAATCCTGGACTGAACCGTGCCATGGTGGCTCTCACAGAAGCAGCCTGTGTGTCCAGAGGTAAGCAGTGGGGAGTGGGTTAGTCCCTTCGGGGGCACTTTTGCCACTGGCAGTACGGCCTAAGTCATGCACAGAAGTTGCATTTCTGTTTGAGTCTTTCATGACCATGTGCAATTTGTCTTGCTCTGTGTTAACTCCATCATGTGCACCAAGTTATATTTTTAAACTCTGCTAAATTGGCACAAGTCCCCTGCATAGACCATCTTAAATCAGTTTCTTGGCACAGGCTAAATGAAAAGAAGCCCCTTTAAAATCTTCTAACTTCTGCACAAGACGTATGACAGAGATTATGCTTAAGCCTCCTGCCACTTAATTTGCTTGGAAGCAATGCAGCTGCAGCAGTACTGGGAGGTTCAGAGAAGCCCAGTAGCACGTACGTCATCAGCAAAATGCCTGGGCTGAGCCTCTGCATGCACATGCTGGACATCAAAACGTTATCAGCGCTCCGAGAGCCTGGTGGTCAGGGATTAGTAAACAGCCAGAGAGCTGATAACAAATTGCAAACTTTATAGCAAAGAGTGAGTTAATTCCAGGCTGTCATTGCTACCATCTGCACTGCCAGAAAGACTTTGTAAGATGTTTGGCAACCAATCCTTCTGAGTAGCAAAGGCAGCTGCCAGGCTGCGTTATGAACTATACAGCCCTGATCATGAACTCTTTCCCACCAACATAAATCACAAACCCAAGCCAGTGGATTTACTCTGGAACACGAGACAAAGTCTGCTACTCAGTCACAAATACAAAACAGAGAATTTAATTGATTAACTTGCAAAATATCCTCTGTGTACATTGCCATGCAGTTAAAAAGAAACTTCAGTGAGCTACACAATTCTACTTATAGTTCTTTCTAGGCTGCATTCCTTGGTTGGAAGTGATTTTGGCTTAATTAAAAGCTTTCAGACCTGTGCTGATGTCCATAAAAGCAGAAGCCCTTACAGACACAGAGAGGAATGAGATGCTGAGAGCAGTGAAAAATCCATGGCAGCAAACGTGTCTTCTCACCACCTCTGAAAAGCTGATTTGCACAATGAACTGCAGTCTGAATACATTATGCCCATATTCCAACAGCAAGTCTTGCCTTCCCAGAAAGCAAGAGAACTTGGGAAGCAGAAACAGGCTCAGTGCTGCAGAGCTAGAGGTGCACAGTCAGGCAAGGGTGAGCATTAGGTCCCTGGCCGTTAATTCCTCTGCCTATATCCCTGAATAAATGTGTGCTCAATTTCTCTCTCACAAAATGTCTCCCTCTCTTCATATTTTTTGCATACACCAGCCTTGGCATGCAGTCAAGGAAATGTTAACATCTCTGGCAAAAATCTACAGCCCCTTCTTAACAACATGTGCAATCCATTTCTTCCAGCCCCAGTAGTATTCTTCTACCCCGCTATTCCCTCCCCCACCCCCAGACACTCTTTTGCTTCCTCTTCTTCTTACAGTGAGACACATTCCAACTGTCTCTATTTCTCTATCTCTGTCTCACACATACGTCTTGCTGGGCAGAGAGCAAATTGGCGAATACAAGCTAGATATGGAAGCAGGAAGATACAAACACAGCAACAGTCTGGACTGTGTCTTGGAGGGATTTCTAACTTGCCTGTAGGAGTGGATTTATGAGCTAGAGAATATACTTATCAAGCTGAACTGCCTGAAAGCAGTTGTGCATTATCCTGGGGCTGGGCTGGGGTTCTTCAGAAGGAGCTGAGCCATGGGGTGTGGAAAAGAAGACTTAAGTTGCCTCTTAATAACTGAAGTCTATGAGACCCATATAGTTCTTCCTGCAATAGGGCATGGATTGGTCTTTCGTTTGGCATAAGTGAAAAGAATGGGGCAGCTGGGAACCAAAGTGAAGGATGGGCCATGTGCCCATTTACACCATAGTGATGCTGTTGTCTGTGCCCGCAGTCCCTGAGGAACCTGGTGTGCCCCTTCTTTTACTGACTTCTCAGACCTTCAATTGCAAGCTAAACAAGAAACAGCATCACTTGCTTCTTTGCAGTGCAGGGCAATAGAGCCAGGCACTGCCTTGTCTCTGTCACCTCTTTCTGCAAGTCCCCATTGTCTAAAAGGAGCCTTTCCTAGCTGGGTTTTTTTAGCTAAATCCTCCTCTTTTTGCTGTTACGTGGTTTTACTTACAGTGATGGAAGACAGCCTTGGCTGGACAATTCGCGTGACATACACACACACAATGACGATGGAGCAACATGACAGTTTCATATGATGGGAGAGCAGTGAAGAGATGAATTTGCACACAGCAGCCGTGGAAGTGATGCAGGAAAGAGATGAAGAAGGCACAAAAGGAACTGGTGATGAGCAGGGCAGCAGTGAGAACCCCCTCCCTTTTCCCTCCCATCTCTCGAAGCAAAGACTAAACCGAACTATACAGCCACTGAGCATCCACAGCAACCCCCTGCAGGAACACCAGGTTGGTCTGTCCTCCAGAAAGAGCAGTCCCTCCTGCACTTCCACAAGTACTGCACTTGCAGCTGACTCTTCCTCACCAATTTCTGCATGGGACCACTCCTGGTGCATGTTAAGCAGCAGCCAGGACTACCTAGAGGGTAGCTGCAACTTCTACCATCATCTCTGGTGATCCTCTTTGGAGAAGGTGAGCGGCACATACACAGCACCCAGACATTGGGCTGGTTATCTGTCTGTAAAGGAATTCTGCTTTCTAAAAACTACTGTTTCCTCATTATACCAGGAGAGTTCAGTGCAGAAGACAGCCCCACAGATAGCAGGGAAGTTACCGCTATCTCCATTAAAAGCACCATTATTTGCTCAACAGTTAGTGAGGGTGTAATAATGGTACCTATGTGGCATGCAGAGTACTCCTTTCTCTTTGGATCACCTCCTGCCTTTGCAGTAGGATGGGGATCCTCAGAAAGAAGAGCTTCCCCTGCCCCAGTTACCCTGAGGAAAGCCACACACACCTCACTCTCACTGCTCTGGTGCTGTGGCAGCCTGAAATGGGCATGGAAATAGAGGGAAATGGGGTGGTGGTGGGACCTGGAGGCTGGATTCCAGTGCCTGTGGAGGGAGAAGTGGCAGGACAGATGGCTGGCTCCTTGCATGAGGCCAGGCTTCCCCATACAGCTTCTTCTGCCACCAGCGGCTGTAGCACTCATGTTCTATGGGGCTGCTGGACTCCTGTGTACTCACCATCTGCCAAGTTGTCTGAGTGCCAGAAGCTACTCATGTTAAACTCCAAAAGGAAGCTGTCAAAAGAGCAAAAAACAGAGGATGCTTTTTCAGCAGCCTGGAAGGGTGCAGGTGTCAGGGAGATGGCCCCATTGCCCGATGACTATCAGTTCTAAAATGTTTACTACAAATCTGCTGGCAGTGGAAGTCTGAGTTTGGTTTGTTGTTTTTTTTTTTTTTAATTTATTCTCTTTTTTTCCCTCTCCACATGATACTGTGTGGCTCTGTATCATGGCATCGGTACTGCGGAATATAGAAATGGGCTTTATCCTGGGAGGGGATTCAGTCACAGTGAGATCTACCTGAGGCATGGATGGCCATCAGGGAGCCCATATTCTGGCTACTTGGAGGTAGCCGCACATCACATTAAATTATTCTGTACCAATATGCTCAAGTCCTTGGAGCTGGATCTTTTCCACCCTTTTCCTTTCTCACACCCAGCAAGCTGAGAAGTGGTATTTTCATCCTAAATTGAGATTGAGCTCCAACTTTCCCCAGCAGTTCAGTGAGCTCAAATCCAGAGCTTTGTTCAAGGCCTTACCCCTCTCCTCCCTTCCCTGTCACTCAGCCCTGAGCTCTTTGGCTTCCTTCCTTCAGACTTCACCCCTGCGAAATGAAGGTGTGCATTCACTCATCACAAGCAAAGGAGACAGGCAAGAGGAGTCAGCATCAAGGATCTGCATGAGGCCCCGGGAGACCTGAGTCCTATTTCTGACTCTGCCACTTTGTACTGAGTGACTTCAGGTAAATCCCAGACCCACTACAGGCCTCTGCCTCTCAAAATGGGAATAGTAATAGCTTTCTGTCTCCCAGGAGCAGGGCACTGAGCTGAATGTCAGGAGAAGGCTGAGAGCAATGCCCTATGCAGGCACCTCTGCTTGCAGCTTTCTCAGCTCTTGCCCCCATTGGACTGAGCCTCCCAAACACCCCCGTCTTCTGGTACTCACATGAGGAAATCACTTATCAGCCATTTCACTGCAGCTAGAAAGGCATAAATTGGCTGGAGAACAAAAGAAGAAATGAGAAATACTGTAAGGACCTGGTCAGAGAGTTTGAAATTGTTATGCAGGACCCCACGTTTCAGACCAGTTCCCTCCACTGATCAGAGCTCTTGAAGACAGGCTGAAAATTCAAGGTCTGGGCACCACTGGAAAACGTCCAAAATACATCAAAAACCAGCAGAGCTGCCTTGCTACTAATAATATCTTCTCACCCCCTCCCTGTCAGGGTCAGGGAGTTTATCACAAATGTATGAAGGACTTTGAAGATGTAATTGCTTGATGATTTCTCTCCAGTATGGATGACCTTGAAAGCTCAGAGCAAGAGAGAAACACAGCTAAATGGGACACTACCAGTTTAGGATGCTTTTGTGTTCTGATAGCAAGTGGTGTTTCTGGGACAAGTGACAGCATTGCCCAGGATTTAGTATCATCTGCCACTGATTGATTATGCTTAACTATGCTTTCATCCAGCTTTTCCTAAAGATGGCATGACTTCTATCATCTTCTTGCTTTTCAGCTACAAATTGGAAATCCAGCATTGTCCCAGGGACAATTCATCTGCAGAGGATCCTGCTGCTTTCCTTCATGGTAACCATGTCTAATTTTCATCTCTCCCTCTCATAATCACACTCTTATCCTCAAATCCAAAACAGATGCAGCAGTCATAGGACATAAGATAATGTTCCGTTACTGCTAACTGACTTCAGCCAGAGAAAGTCAACAAAGAATAAAATGTACAGATGGTTGGGAATTTGGCTGAGTTTTTATGAATGTACATGAAAAAATGGATTTTTCTTGATTTCTTCCTTTTCAAGGGATTTCCTAAGAAGGGAAAATAAAAGATGGAGGCAGAATGCTCACCTTTTTATTCTCTTCCCAGTTCACCTCGTTTTTGGCAGCTCATATTTTGTGACATTTTTTTCAATGATCAAAACTGAAGGATAATAGCAATGACCAAGCAAATATTTTCACTACCCTCAAATTATTTTCATCTATCCAGCTGAAGTACAGCCATTGCAAACCAGACCCGTTGTTAAAATGAAACATATTGTTAAAAAGTAATATTTCGCTGAAAATTCTTTTACTAGAAATAGATTACAATGCCATGCTGTAAGAAGTACTTCCAGAACACCACATTTTAAAGTATCAAACCCCAATTATAACAGTAATAAATACATCCTAATTTGAAGTAGCCTGAGTGTTAATTACTCAGTTCTGCCTGTTTGAGGACAGGTTAGCAAGGTAGAGTGGGATTAGATTATTAGCTTATATCATCTGAAAAAGAAGTTGCATTTGGGTACTGGCAAAACTATTCACTCTGATAGTTTGTCCCATGGGCTATCAGCATTTCTCAGCTTCTTTAGCCTGTGTCTGTTGCTCTAAGCCCACTCTGAAAAGCTTCCCTGAAAGGCTGACAGCTTTCTCTCAGATGCTCAGAGCGCAACTCCTCTTTCTGAGCTGCTGAGTAAAACCATGTCCTGTAAAAGCATTTCTGTTCTTTTCAGCAGTAAGCTGGTTCCTTGGCTTTTAGGAGATGCCTGGCATAGTCTAATTCCTGTCCTCTCCCTGGTCCTTCTGATTTTCAGTGAGATCCTATATGCCAATAGAGAGCCAAATTGGAAATCACTGTCAGTAGCCGTCACTGCCTTAGAAATATTCCTTACAATGAGTTTGGACATTCCCATCACTTGATAGCAAAAATCTGCTAAACTCTTTTGGGGAATGTGCTACATCGAGCTGTGGGAGATGTCTTGAGAAGAGAAAGCCTCTACAGCCAAGCCCATAGAAGGCTGCATGCAGACAGATACATACGCTGAGCAGAGGCTGGGCGCCGCTGTGGTGGTGGTAGGGTACTTTGCACATTGCTTGGTAATCATACATGGTCACCCTGCAATCGAAATGAAACAAGCAAGCAGTTGAAAGCAAGCAATGCAATTGCGTACAGAACACACACATCAGCTTCTTCTAAGAAGTCCTTGTATGGAAGCACTAAATCAGTGGCCTGCTTATACATACATCTCTTTGCTGTTTGGTCAGTGCTGAATCTTGCAAAGCAAGAAATACAGGCTCTGGATTAATGTAACTGGGTCAGTAAAGGAAGAAATATGTCCCTAATTTCAGATGGTGAGTAAAGCAGGCAGTGAAGCAGGAAAATTATAACTGTAGACTACCTCAGGTCCCCCTAGTTCTTGTTTTCAAGCCACTGAAACTCAGAACTCTCTTTTGACATGGACTGGGGGAGTGGAGTGAGAGAAACAGAGTTATTTTTAGGAGAGAGAGAAACGTGCTCATCCAGCTGCAATGCTACATCTGGGAGACTCTCAAGACCACTGCTCACAGGCTTCCCAAGTGGCAGGAGGAACTGAAGCGCTTTATACCCAAAATGCCAAAAAGTGTTTCCCATAGCATCTTGCTCTGGAAAACACAGAGGAGCAGTTGCTTTCTAGCCACATGCAGATCAGGAGTTACTGTCTCTCTCAGTGCTTTGCTGCATGCAGAAGAGCAGAATGAGGGAGAACAGGGAGTGTGGTGATGATGGCTGTGAGAGTCAGGGGAGGAGGCAGGTAGCTATAGGAGCTCTTGTATCAAGAGAGTCACATGCATTAGCATGTGCATTTTCCCCTGCTGCTCATGGGGACCAGTCTGCTCTGACCCACACATCAGCTAAAGAAAGAGAAGTACAGCATAGAGATCCCCCACTTACCGCCTGAACATGCCCATGTTTAGCAGCTGGGTCATTACTGAGCCATCCACTGCACCCAAGAATTTTCCAGTCTTCAAGCACAAGAAAGGAAAAAAACCAGAATAAACTGACAACAGTAACATTTCCAAATGCTTGATGGGACCAGCTGATACAGTTTGTCTGGAGGCCTGCTACACATAATGGGTGTTTTATAACGAGGTAATGCCAAGCTTTGTCCTTTGGCTGGCTGGAAAGCTTGAGGGAGGACTTCCCCCATCACCAGCTGGGCACTCTGCACCGTTCCTACCACACTTGGAAATGATTTAGCCCACGTAAGTCATGCAGCTTGTGATAGAAAAAGGAGGACTCTCAAGCTGCAGAGACCCAGGCACACTGATTCACTGGAAGACTGAGCTCTCCTGTGGGTTTTTGTGAATCCACATCCTCCAGGTCTCAGTGCCTGAGTCTTTTCTGCTTGAGCCTCTCTGCTAGCTCACGGCTGCAGTGGCTTTGGAAACCTTTGCTCTCCAGCTGCACTAGGTGAACTGACCCATCACATGGGAGTGCACTGGACAGGTTTATTTAGGTAGCCAATGCAAGTTTATAACTCACTGTTGTGCAAGTTCCAAGCAGGTGGTAACCCAAACAACACCACCACAAACCCATGCATCTCTTTAGGTTACTATGCACCGGCACAGGCAGAGTTATTGCACAGGCTCCACCCTAACAAAGGTTGCACATTGGCAGTAGCAACCCCCAAATACCACTTGAGTGCCTGAACTAAAAGCAGAGCTTGTGGCTCTCTGCTCCCATTTATGCTTTGGAGTTAATGTAATACCTCAAATACAGTCCTAATCCCAAATCCTGGAACTGCTGCTTTAAAGACTTCTTCAAACAAACAAGAGATCTGTGTTTCCTGATTATCAAACCATGGCAAATCTATTGCAAAAATGCTTCCAATCTGCCAAATCCACTGTTTTGTTTGCAAGCAAGTAAATAACATAATCATAAATAATAAAAGTGCAGATATGAGCTATCCTCCACCTATTTTCCTAGCTCACGGGTCTTGACACAGTAAACACCTCTCATATGTTATGGAAGTGTTTACGCAGTTTTGGGGGCCATTTTCTTTTCCATTGATAGACTAGCAGTCATTTAGCATGTATTTAGCAGATGACAGATGATTTCATTTATTTGAGTGGGGCATTTCCACTATAAAAACCAGACCCTTAGGCAGATTTACCTAAGATCATATGGTAATCATCTAACAGTAGCACTACGTGAGTATGAGCTTCTTCCCAACAGGCTTTAGAATGCATTTCACTGTATATATTGACACACAACATCAACTCCTCTTTGAGCACTTAGGCTGTAATCATCTCAGACATAGTCAAATGTGTCTAAGCAAGTGCTAACTTTTTTCCCCTCCCTCGCTCTTTCAATCTGATTAGGGTGGTAAAAGGAGGCCAGCTGCTTCAATTTAATACCAGTCTGTAGCCCTAGCAGGAGCCAGAGCAGTGGGATTTAAGGCAGTGCAAGCTGCTGCTGGTATGGCAAGGGGAAAGAGTCTCACCCTGTTCAGAGATGCTGATGTCTGAATTTCTCCAGGTAGGATGTCATTCCTATAGGCACAAATATGATGAGCTTTTAGGATAATTGAGAGAAAGGCTTAGGGTATGTGTTCAGGAAAACATCAGCAAATTGGCCTTTAACACCAAACCAGACATTCAAACCTTGGTGCTGTTTTAAGCAATCCATGTAGGCAGTAACACAGGAAAGCATCACTTGGCAGAAACCTAAGTGGTCCTGCACTGAAGCAACATTTCGCCAGGCAGCTCTCATTACAGCCTGCCTCCTCAGTGACTGGCTACTGCTCTCCCTGACATTCTCCTGCTGTGTTTCTCCTGATTCCCAGGCTGGGTATTAGGCTGGAAGCTGGGAATTAGGCTGGAGGCTGGAATTACACAGGCCCTTGCAATTTCAAAGATTCAGAGCACAAAGCATTGCCTCTGACATCCTGTGTGACACATGCTGTATCACATCCCTCTGCAGCTGAGAGAGTACAAGTGCATATGCAGGCTATGTGCAGGAAAGAGATGCATCCTGGAGCACGCATATGGCTCGCAAGGTACATTGCTGCTTACAGACATACACGCTCCCATGCTTTGCTGGCTTAATGAACAAACTGCACTTTTGGTATACACAAAGGCTGGAGACAAACAGGATTTGTCAAATAGGCCAGGCTAGGGGCGATTGGAGCAGGCAGCCTCCTTGCATGGCTCAAACAAAGCCAGCTCTTCCTTCTCCACAAGCTCTGCCCACCCCTAATGGGATCTTGGCCTTTTAGCTACCAACCTGTCCCTGAAGTCCTGCCTAGGCAAAGCTTGCAGATGTCTCAGGGAGAAAGGAGCAGTCCTAGAAAAAAAGAGGTTTACGGTGCAAGGGATGGAGCTCCACCTAGATGGAGCAGATGAAGGGAGCTCAAGGCCTGTGATCCACAGATGTGCCTCTGGTTAGCAGCAAAAGAGGGCTAATCCCAGGGGCAGTCATGGGCCAGGGCTGAAAACACTGGCAGAAACATATTGTGGAGCAGTCCTCACTTGCAGCACAGCCTGAGCGTGCCACTGACTTTACCTTCCCCCGTTGCCCCGGATCACCTGGTCCTCCCCCTCTCTCACTCCCTTCTTCTGGCTCTGGCTATTAACTTTTTGCTCCCTCCACAATAAATCTGGATGGGGAGATTAGCCCAAATTAAGAGATTACCCATTCTCTCCAAGTAATCCTGTAGGGAGGTTCCAATTCATCACTCATTAAAATCTTGAGCCCCTCTTTATTCTGTGGTGACTTCTGGCTGCTGGCAAGCTTCCTGCTGCCTTCAGGCAGAGGTTACTAGTGCTGATCCCCCATCCTGATCGCCCATCCCAAGGATAGAGGGAGGCAGAGGCCAAGTCAGGCTGTTATTATTCCTTTGAGAAGCTGCTCTGGTTTCCAGTGTGGCCACCCAAAAAAGAGGTGCATGCAGGAGGCTGAGAACACCATAAAGCACCACAGCACCACAGCTTTATATGTGCTTGCACCACAAGGGAGCAAGCAGAGAGATGGAGCAAAACATCTCAGAGCCCCCATAGTGGGTCTCTGGCACTAGCAGCTTGATCAGGGGCTATAAAGATACAGGCACTGTTACTCTTAGCTTGCACCTTATCCCAGGAAGTAGGCATTTTGGACATGAAAGCCCCTTGGCTGCCTTCCTTGGGGTTGTGGGGTTGTGCATAGGGCTCTGATTGTGCTGGAGCTGCCACAGCCTGCGTGGCTCACTGGGGTAGATACTCATCCATGTACCCTTGCTCCTTCAACATCTGATAAGCCCATTCCCATCCTGACTGATGGGGTAGAACAGGCAGCATGCGGGCAGGCTGACATTCTCTCTGCTGCTGGACTGAAATACTGACCCATGCAGCTGAGCCACTCTTGCTGGTGTGAGGCAGAGAGGAAGGAGAGTGAACTAGCCAACTTCTCCAGAAAGGCAAAATACACACAGAACCCGGGAATGGAATTCTGGGGGGCATTACATTAAAAGATGCAGTGAGGGGAAGGGGATGGGGCAAAGAAGACCACATAGCAACAAGTGTTCCCCTGCAGCATCATCATCCAAGTGGCAAGGCTACCAAACTCAGGGTACTGCTGCTGTCTTGAATTCCCTGTAGTGTTTAACAGTGTGGACACTCCTGGTGCCTCCAGGAAATAAAAGCGGCAACTGGAACAAGATGAAGGAATCAGAAGAAAAGTAGTGGTGAACTCTCTGAGGTCAGGGGAGGTAACAGCTGGAAGAGGTAACAGCTCTGGTGCCTGCCAAAATGCCTGATCTTGGAGGCATGCAGATAATGTTTATAATTTACCCAAATCCACTATAATGCCATGTTTCTACTGGTCAGATCTTTCAGGAGGAGCTTTTGGAAAAAAACATTTTCCATAAGGTGCATTAAAAATACAGAGGCAGAACCCAGGAGGGCAGTGCTGACAACAAACGGCAGATGTGGTAGCTAAAGGGTCTATTTGCCTTTATCTATGGACACACACCATAGGACTTAGCAAAACACCTTTGAAAATGCCATGCAGGGCAGAGGAGGAAACCGCAAATCCTAAGATTACCAGCCCATCCTGACCATGCAGCAGGACCTGGTCTTCCAGAGTAAGGAGTCAAAACAACTTTACAGCAAATTCCTTCTTTATGTTTTCAAGTTTTCTTTGCCTTTTTTTTTTTTTTTTT
>NDXB01004909.1:113283-199300 GCA_002631895.1 Agapornis roseicollis | reverse complement strand
ACCATTCCTCTTTTTTCCTTTTCAACGTTTTTTTGCCTTTTTTTTTTTTTTTTTGGCATACCATGTTATTGAAGGGGCACTTTTTACCGGAATATTCAGTAGGTCACTTTCCCAACAGAAAAGAGGTTGGTTATTCCATGCAATATGCCCTCTCTGTGATATTTGTCTATATCATCCCTCTGGTGCCAATGTGTTGCCAATTCATTTTGCTTTGTGAGCCTCAACAGTTCTCATTTTGGCCTCGCTGAATTTACTGCACAATGCCTGCAGAATTCACTATCTCACCTTTTTCTTTTGCCAGCCTATTTGAATATGCGAACCAACACAAGTCCAGATGGGAAACCGCAGGACTCATATAGTTTGATGCTTTCCATCTAAATATCCATATAAAAATTCCTCTTCTTTTTCTTTTCCTCTTTTTCTGTCCCAGCTACTTTGAGATCAATGCCACTACTTCACTCTTCAACCAGAACTTTAACAGCCTCTTGTAAGGACTCTCTTCAAGGCTTTTAATAAAACTGAAAGGCAGTAGGTCATCCATCCTCCCTTACCTCCAGCCTTACCTACACTTTCAAAGAGCTATAGCTGGTAAGATAGGGTTTTATCCTTTATAGAAGTTCTGTTGCTTGTCCCAGTCACATCCATAAGGTATTCTATTACTTTACCTTAAATTTCCACCATTGGGTGTCCTGTTACTTTACTTTCAATTTCCATTTCAACCTGTTTGTCACATCTTGAAGCAGGCAATTTCTGGGATCAGTTCTACTGCCTTTTGGAAATACACATACAGTGTTTGGTTACTCCAGTACTGTGGGAATTTTAACGAAACACCACACTTCTGTCAGTAACAAAATGGGTTCATTCCCCATTGCTATTGACTTATTGCCTTGTAGCTTATGAGACTGTTCCAACACATCACTTTCTGACACCCAAATCTATGGCCTTTTATTATTTTGAAACAAATAGCTCTGTGGTGAATCTACTGGAGAACAGAAATGTACAGCTGAGCCATGCAGTGGCTGGTAGTGTTGGGTTTACATAGGCTACAGAGAAGTCACATCATAAACTGCACCCCATAGGGTCCCTGGAAATGGTCATGGAGGCACTGGCAGCAAGAGGTAAGGAAACAACTTCTGTTGTTACATTTTTATCATTACTCTGTGTTTTTGTCCTTACTCCTTTCACCTCTGCGCATCCAGCAAACCCTCCAGTTCTTCAGGTGTTCTCCTGCTTACAATTTGTTTAAATGATTCCATCTTTGTTTTTGCCTTTGGTGTTTTGTTCATATCATCCCCTTGGTTTCCCTTCCTGAAGAAAGCCTGCTTTGACTTCAGAGGCACTCAAAAGTGCTGCTCCCTTCTTTTTTCCCCCTCCCCCTTTTCCTTCCCCTTTCCCTTTCCTTCCTTTTAGATTCCTGAAGTCAGGACACACCTGCCTTCTGGGATTGCCTCAGATCATCATTCAGTAGATTCTGTGCAGAGAGAAATGAGTCTGATTTCCCCACTCCTGATAAAAAGATATTTTGACTAGCTCCTTCCTTATCACAGCAAATTCCTTCCTCACCTAGGATGTGCTGTCACTCTGCTGGGAGGCTTCCCCCTCATCACACGGCTGAATTTAATTACACCACAGCCACCCTTATTACACAATCCAACTTCATTCTTTTTAACCAGCTCTGGTGGGTTATTTAGGAACACTCCTCTCCTCCTCCTCTTATGCTCTCTTACCTCTGCAGGTCTTTTGGAAACAAGTATAAAGCCGTTGTTATCAATAAGGAAGCAATTCAGAATCTGCAGAGATTAAAGAGAAGCAACATTAAAGACAGCTTTTTCCATGGTTGTGTGGTATGTACTTCCATTGCTGTGTGCACAATGGAGTGGTGTGGGCTGTGCTTATAGCAACAGCCTTGGCATTTCTATGCCTAGCCCCATGGCTAAGCTATGGGGTTTTACACAAATTACTTTTCCTTCTCTGCCTCCATCTTGAGGTATTTAGTTTGTGAGCTGGCAGTGACAGCAACTGTCTCTTGCCAGGGCTGTGAACCACACTTAAGAAGACAAGGCACCCTGCAGGATATTTGGAGAGCACTTCTCTAATAAAATGGTATCTAATGTTTTCCATCTTCAGATTTCAGAGTTTTAAAGCCACTCATGAAATAACTCTCTCCTCACCACTGAGTATCAGTGATGGTCTTTGTTTTGATTTTGCAGAGCAGAAAATTGAGGCACAGAGTTTAGATGAAAACCTGTACGACTCACAGGGGAAAACTAGGATGCAGAGGAAATCTCACATTAGCATAGAATAAAATTCTCTGGTGTTCCCACTCTCCAGGACAGAGGAGCGCCTGTCCCAAATATGCCTGAGAGCAAGGTTAAAACAGTGGCCTAAATGCAAAGAGGGGTGTCCAGCGTGCCTGTCATGCTGACAGCCACTTTCTTTGGAAGGCCTCGGATGACAGTGAGGCAGCCTTAGAGGAGATAGACTCTCCTTAGAGTCACTGGCTGGAATCCCCATATCCCTGCCTTGGCTCAGCTGACATCTCACAGTAAAGGAGAAGACCTAAACTGCAGGTTTACCTCAACAGCATAAGGTCCTGCCCCCAGCTCTGCAGCTTCTTGTGATGAGATGACAGGCAATACCTTTTTGTTCAGTGTGTGTATGTGTGTGTATGTATGAGAAATCTCCACAGAGGATGTAGTCAATCACACCCATCACAGGTACAGGGAAGAAACCTGGGCAACTTACGTCATCCTGGCAGCTTAGTGGACAGGCACCATCCAAGGCACTGCACTGGAAAGGAAAAGCAGAGAATTAATCATGGCACGACCTCATCCTACAGTCTCCCCTGTGGGACTGCTGAGCTAAAGGTCTCCATGTCACTATCCCATGAAGCTGTGCAATTTAGCTGGCATTTCCCCCAAGACAAGCTCTTGAGCATGCAGAGGTACCACCCCCCAAGTTGGCCACTCAGTGCCTCTGTGTGCTCCCCACCTCTATGAGCAACATCCCCATTGCTGAGGGCTGTGATCCTGCACTTGCCTCCCTGATAGTGTCCCTGTGCATGTCAAGCAGAGGTGGCTTTGAAAGGGGACAGCATCAAGCTCTCTGCCTGCAAATGCAAAGGTTATTGTGCACTGGTGAGAAGCCAGCATGCATTTCAGCATCTGCTGGTATCTGCACTAAGCACATTTTAGATCAGAATTCTTCTCCAGCAGGGATTTTTTGTTGTTGTTGTTGCTGTTGGTTTCTTTATTCTCCAGACAGCTAATGATAAAATAGGATGTGAATGGTGCTCATGTAGCCCAAGGCACCGTCCATTTGTTTCATTTAGGATTTCTGTGTACCGCACTTGACGTGTGTTTCACAACGCTGAACTCGGTGGGGACACGAGGGGTTAAGTGGTGAGTAAGAAAGCCCTTCAGGTACTTATTGATTTCATGATTGTTCCAAGTTTGCCATGGCCGTGCCTGTCTGTCTCGTTATGTTATTTTCGAATGCTCTTTTCTCCAGCAGTGGAGGGAAGAAAGCTGACAAGGTGTTGCCATTTCTGTACACGGGGTCTCCTTCCTGCCAGAGGTTTTCTGGGGTCAGAGAAGGACACTGATGTGCTGTGTAGCCTGCCTCCTCTCAGCCTGCTGCCCTTTATTTCCTCACAACCCTTATGCATAAACCCCAGACCCCTTTCTGAATGATTCTCAATAACAAGAGGTGAATTTTTAATTTCAAATCACAAGGAGACTGTTACTTTCGGTTAGAATTTATTTCAGAGGAAGGCCTGGAGATGTCTGGGTTTGCTTCAAGCCCTGTGGCTTTGCAATATTGCATACTCATGTTCCAAATCCTACTGGCTTTTTGAGGCTTCAGGGATGATGGTTTAATGATAACATCCCTTTACCCACACTTGCAAGCATCATCTCCCCCCTTACGAAACAGCATTGTGTTGTTTTGTTTCCCTGGACATATGCATGGAAGTGGCTGTGTACTTCATCCCAGGTTGGTTCCTTCCTTTGGTCATCAGAGAAGTATGGCCACAAAGAACCACTATTATGACCTTGGGGGATAAGAAATACAGAATCCAAACCATGAAAATCAGAACAGAAACCCAGGTGAACCAGAGTGGTTTCCAACAAGAAGGGCCTATATCTCACAGCATCTCCCTCAGCAGTGTGAGTACTGAGTCTTGCTGCCGCTGCTTTTCCAAACTGGAGAAGATCCAGCCATTCCCAGCGCTGGGCTGGCTATGCAGCAGTGGGACTGTGATGAGAAGCCTGGTCTGAGAGCACCAGCAGCTTACAGGGAGCCCCTGAGGTGGGGGAAGAGCTGATCCTGATCTCCCTGTTTGCTCTGAGACCATATCTACTATGTTATGAGCACAGGTCCCTCCTCAGAGACCAGCTTACTTCACAGCATCTTTATGCTGTTGGTCAGGTCTCTGAAATGCTGTGACCCAGAGCACTTTTAGTTTTGCCAAAGACACTTAAATACTGTGAAGACAAACACAGCCTATGACAGGCCTGGACCGTCTCCAGTGACTACAGACAAGGGACAGTGCCTATAATATGCTGGCACGCAAACAACACAATTACAAAGCTGAGAGCTGTGGTGAGGCCTGCTGGGATGCCTCCCCATCCCTAGCCTTTGTCTACTTACATCACTGTCATTGGGCTGGGAAACGGGAGGCACAGCATGGACATCCAGAGCAGCACAGCATGCGGTGAAGCAGGAGAGAGAAAACAAGATCTGTTAGTCATTCCTCTGTCAAATGGAGGTCATGTCCTCCAGAACCATATGCAGGCTGTTTTTCATACCAGCACCTAGCAGGGCCATGGCTTGCAGGCACTTGGCACACAGGCCTCTTTTTAGCTTCTTTAATAAGGCTTCCCGGTTTCACTTAACACCCATGTGGGCTTGTTTGTGTGAGAACTGCCTGGGTATGGCCCTAAGGAGATATATAAAAATGAAGCTCTCTGCTGATGCACCAGGATATGCTCATGCACTTTGCAGAAGTATTTTTAGCTCAGGTTAGGTTTATGTTACATCCCACCTGCGAGGATGCTCCTGCCACCATGGCCAACTTTGAGCTTCTCTGTTCTCCACCTGTGCTTGCTCCCAGCGAGCAGCCTCCTGCCCTTCTATCTTCTCTGTCATCCCCACCTAATAACAGTTCCCTTTCCTAACAGCAGAGAGACACTTCTGCTGTGTGCTGCTTCAGTTCCATCAGCCTCACCCCTCCAACATGCCTCCCCAAAAACAAAGCTGGGGGAAAGCCCCTGGGTGGTAAGGGAAAGGTGTTTCACTTTTCCTGACTCTCAGACCAGGGCAGCTGTTTTAATTATTCCATTTCTTTCAGTCCAGCAAGAGTGTCCAAAATTAGAGCACCACTGAAAGCTTATCCCTGGAGCAAGTGCTTTTTATTTTGGCAAGCTGGTAGCATTTTGTTACCATTACCAAGATAAGAGAGGGCAGTACATTGTTTTTTACATGTACCCCAAATTGCAGATTTCCATGAGGTTTCTGAAAGGCTGAATGAGCACAAACATATTTCCACAATTAAATGTGTCATATGCAGCAGAGCTAATGCCAGGCCAGGAGGCTGACACTGTCAACACAGCATTTGTGGAACAGACTCATGGCTCACATGGCACTAATGCTGTCAAAGGATTACAGAAATGTGTGACTTCAAACTAATCTACTTCATAAATCTTTTAATATGAATGTCATAGAAGCCTTCATATAAATGCCATCATATATGATATAACATAGCATCGACCTAGGTGATGAACTTCATTAAATTGCCTCTTTACATGACTGCTGACACTCCTACCTGTTGCATGGCCATCCAAAACTTGCGTTGGAGCAACTCCAGCTTGATTTGCACACCCACCGCTATAGGAAACAAAAAGGGAGAAGGGTGAAAAGAGGAAAGTACCAGAGACAGAAGGACAAATACAAGTTAGGAAAGGAGGAGTAAATATTTGCCTGAAGTGACGGGATGGAAATCACAATTGCAACCTGCTTCCAAGTGTGAATGATAAGCATCGGGGGATCAGTGCTGAGTCAGACTGCCAAGTGAGAGTCAGAGGTTTAACAAGGTAGAGGAAAAGGGAACAGTGTCTGTACTGAGGTACTGACACCTCTCTCTGACTAAACACTGTGGAGCTACAAAAAAAATCGCAGCAACAAACAAAGCCCCAGCAAAAACCCCAGGGCAGTGAGTGTGTGAACTTTCATATTTGTCTTTTGTAGATTTGCAGATGTTTCTGATCCACCCCAGCCTCAACTCTTGCACAGCACAGCATCAGGCGGAAATAAAGTAGGCCAGTGTGAGGAAGGGATTCATTCAAAACCCCACCTGTCTCAAGGGGAGACCACAGCAATTTAGATGGCTCCTAGGCCATTACAAAAGCACAGAAATATGAATGCCATTTGACGGAGAGGTGTTGATTAGAAGCAGTGCTTTGTTACCCAGTCCCAGCCGAGTGAACACTGGGCTAAGCAGAAGTGTGTTTCTTAATGAAGTGTGTCCTAATTTCTTGGCTTAATTTCTCTTCTATTCCCAGCATCATGTTCCTGAAGTAAGGCATAGCTCCACAGGAGAAGAAATAGTGCAGGCTCTCCCTGACAGAATAACCTAGCTGTCCCCGGGTAGGTTGCTTGCAAACACACGTAATAACCAGTGCAGTCGTGCGCAGCCTGGCATGGTGACAGAAGCAACGGGGCTGTGTGTCAACTAGTTGAATCCAAATGCTCTGCAGGAACTACAGCCTCAAGCAGGACCTTGAAATAGAATATAAAGTGCAAGTGAGGGAGAAAAAGAAGCACAGAGAGGGAAAGTTTGAGCCTTTTTTCACAACCACCAATATCGGGTGGATGAAGTGTTGCTGTTTCTACAGATTTCCTCTGAATTAGCAGGACCTTCAAAGGGGGAACAGATCCTTTAAATCTGAATCATGCTGTGTGGGTGCTTTTAAGTTAACAGTATGATCTGATGCTCTAATTCAGATGGGTATGAATTAAAATTGGAGTATGCAATGGTATATTTTCTTGCAGCATGTACAGAGACCCTGGCACCTGGCATCAGTTCTGCCTTTTATATCAGTGTCCTTGTCACATTCCCACTACTATTCCATTTTACAAAATCCCATGTATCGCAGGTGCATTTATTATCCAGCTCTCTGTGCTGTAGACTGAATCTGACTGCCTGTACGTGAGGAAAGGAACGATTTTGTAGAGCTGCCTTGCCCTAAGCTTTGCAGAACACAAACCAGACAAGACAAAGAATGTAAACAAAGGAGGAAGGATGGGGCTGAGTCCAGCTCAGGTGAAGATTCATCAGCTTCAATGGGGCTATTGAAGGCATGGTTTGGCTTGGTGCCCCTGCTGACAAACCGGCAGCCCATGATTGAAGGCAAATGGTGCTGTTGCTGCTGAGTCCAATGAGGCCCACGCACCCGATTTGGTATGTAGCTTTAAATAAATTCATCATTTTCCTTTAACACCATCTCAGGAAAAAGTTATTCCCCTTATTACAGCAGATCACATCAATGGGACTGAGCATTACTCAGGACATGGAGTTTTTCTGAGACCTGAAGAGGACTTGACACCTACATAACTAGCCTTGCAATGCAGTGCCAGTGGGAACATCTAGCCTTAAACTGTTCTTCAAGGTGAACTTAGCCCCTAACTGTGATTTCTTGCCTCTGCTCAGGAAGCATGAATACCATGCACCAAAGTTGGACAGAGCTGCCTGAAACATGAGGAAGGATAGCTCCTGGAGGCTTGCGCTTGTGGCTGGTGGCAGGGACAGAAAGTAAAGTCTCCCAGCTCTCTTTTTCCTCTTTCCACATCACTCACAGCTATGTCTAACCTGTCCCTGCCATCTGTCAGCAATCCTTGTCCTTTGGATGCAATCTCTATGGCCCTAACATCTCCGTAGGGCTTGAGCTTACACGTCTTCTCTGCATTACTCCTTCCTTTCCTTCCCAGTGGTCCAGCACACATTTCTATTCCTCATGGAGCCGTGGTGAGCACTACTCTCCTCCTTACATCATGGTACAGTCTGAAGAGGTCATTGAAAGCAAAGCTGGGAGCTACTCTGCCTTGCAGCCAGGTTTGTCTGTTTGGATGTACACATTACAGGTTACCACACTGGAGTAATTGCTCCATGCTCCTGCCTGGCACCACCACTCCTTGCCAGTCAGTGGGGATAGGCAGCTCATGGCAAGAGCTGTGAGAAACTTCCACACATTCAGATGACCTGAGGAAAACACGAGAGCTAAGGGGAAACAGGCCCCAGTCACCCTCCCAGTGCTAGTAACAAATAGGCGCCCGGATGCCTTCAGGCTATTGGTGGGGCTGGGGAGAAAGAAGGAAACTGGTAATTCAGCCTGAGGCAAGGATGATGCTACAGCTCAGGTGAGAGGGAGAAAACTGGACTAAACCCCTCTCTGCTTGTTCCAAAGTACAACTGATCATTAATGAGCCTTTTCACTCTGGTGGCAAAGCATATGCTGCAGCAGTGGGAAGATCTGAAGCCTGCAAAATGATGAGTGGCTCTAGTGTACAGCACAGCAATAACCATGGAGTCCTCAGAGAGACTGTGGCTGATAGGTTTATTCCTACCACTGTGCAAACACCCTGTGCAACTGTAGCATCCCAGCAGGGAAATAAAACACGCAGACCAGCAATGCTGCACACCTTGCTTAATTACTATCACTTGCTTAGTTAGTATCACTTCATGTCGATGAGCTATCCGGACCTGCAAATGGCTTCCCACCAAACCCAAGCAGCGCCCATTGCATGGCTGCTGCTGGCTTTCTCTGGGATCTTGTGCTGCGATTCACTGTGAAGATAAGAGCCTTCCCCTCCACCTGTTCATTCCTCTGTTGAGCATGTCTGCCTCATTAGCTCATTCTCTGCTTGTCTCTCTCTCTGTCTGCCTTCCCTGGCTTTTTTCTTTGATTGTCCATATGCTGTTCTCGTAAGGAGCTTTTCCCAAGATTTAATTCTTGAGCCTACTGCACAACAAAAAGGCATAATAATCACAAGACCACGTCCTGTAGAGTGCTAATCAAGATTTACCTTGTCATTAACAACCTGTTTTCATGGCAGCTGGTTCAGTAGTTAAATAAAACCTGTGGTTCAAATGGGAGAAGGCGCCACAGCAGCAGAGCAGCCCTGCCCATACTGCCCATTTGCATTCCCCATTCTCTGTTTCTGAAATATTCCTATTTTCCCTCTCAAGCCAGCACTGGAGCTGCCCCATTCAAACTTTTACTTGAAGCCCCCTAAGATTTTACTTAAAAAATAACTTCCAGGCAACTTAAAATGAACAGAAAGCTCAAACCAAGGGCAGCCTGTTTACAGTACTGGACCTGACAGAAGAGGCAGTTCAGGTGGGTCAGTGAAAGAGTAAATCTTGCATATACAGGTCTTCAGCAAGCTGGAGGAAGCAAGAAGGGATTGGGATGGCTGCAAGAGCCCACAGGAGAGCACAGAGGGAAGCCTGAAAGAGGCCTGAAAGTGAGCTGGATTTGATGGTGCCAATAGGCTGTGTTAGGGAGGGCAGGGGATGCTTCTGTCACTGCGTGGGATGTAACCACACCCCAAGCTGGACATCCAGCTGAGCACATCTCCTTGTCACACACCAAATGCAGGGGAATGAACTGTGGGTGCAAATGCTCCTCTCTTTCACCCATTACCCTCATCCCAACTACCCCCTACCAGCACCCCTCAAGTTTTCCCTGATCCCTCAAGGACACAGACACAGGGTTATGCTGCATACAAGGGGGGAAGCACACACCCACCCCCCCACCCCGCCTCTGGAGCACTGGTGGGAAGGGGGTGCCCTGCTCCCAGGCCCCCTGTGTTTTCCCCCACTGCTTCCCCTTCACTGCAGCTGCTCATCTCAGCCCTATACAAACCCCAGGGCTCGTCCCTTCTCCTTGTGCTTTTCTCTCTCGGTTTATTGTCATCAGCCATTTACCAGGCACGGGAGATATGGAGGGAAGGGGAGCAGGCGTTCAGCTCGGTGCCTCCTCTCATAACCTGTGCCTAACCAATCTGCCTCCCGAGGGGCTGTGGGGAGCTCCCCCCACCCTGGCATCTCCTTACTCCTTATGAGTCCCTTGGCTCCCGCAGAGGGATAGAGGCAATGGGAGGAGAGGGACTGAGAGACAGACTGCCCTTTCTCCAGGATGGGTTGAGAGACACGAGAATCCCCCTAGCTGCTTCCTCTGGGTGTTGCGGAGCAGACCCTGCCTGCCTGGCGGGGTGACTCCTCTGCACTGTCTGTGCGCGCTCCTGTGCGTGTGCTGCTGCCATCGCAGATGTACCCCCAGCTGTCACTTCGCTGCGCGCAGTCGCTCCCTCTCCCGTCTCTCTTTCCTTCTCCCCCTGTTTATTATTTACGGAGGATTACAGTTCCTTTCCCACGGTGCCATCCCGCCGTGAGGTTCCTCTACCCTCCGTGTGTGGCGAGCGGCTGTCTAGGAGGGGCTCCTGATAGCTAGGGTCCATCGAGATCCCAGCTGGCCACGGAGGCACTTTCTGCTGAATTTGCTCTGGGATTGTACCCGGTTTGCTGACAGAGCTGTCGTTCTCAGAGGAGGGTCCAGCCCAGCCCCAGAGAGGTAAGTAAAGACGTCTCTTTTGTATTCCCTCCCCCCCCCAACCCCACTCCCCAGCTATGTGAGATCAGTGGAGCTGCCTCAGGAACCGGCTTCCCTGGGGAGGGGAGTGGTGGTCAGGGGCAGCACTGCCTGCCAGGCGGCACAGCGCAGGAGTCCCGGTTGTGTGAGACTGGCAGGCAGTGGTCTTCCCGATAAGGCAGGACGACAACCCTGCTGCAGAGGCTGCCGGTACCGGTTCCAGTCCGGTTTCAGTGCGGGCAGCTGGGTACAACTTCTCCCAGCTGTGAACGGCACCAGCTCAGGTGCAGCTTTGAGGCTTGGTCCTGTGGCCACTAGGTACCGGGCAGCTTCCCTGAGCCTTGGCTTTTGTTCTTCCTCCTTATGTCTGTGAGATGGGTGAGCATATGAGCTGCCGCTCAACTGACCCGTGGTGGCTTTGCTGGGCATCATTTCAGTCTCAGCTGTCTTAGTAAGAACAACCTAAAATGGAGAAGCAAGGACCAAAACTGAACAGGTCTAGCACCCAGCTTTAGGATTGAGAGGGGGTCTTTATGTGTGTATGAGCATGTACAGTTTCACACACAAAGCTCACAGGCACAACCACAGGATGCGAAGTGAAGGATGCCATATCACAAGTAGAGCCAAAAATAAGATCCAAGTTGCTTCTGGTATCCCTGTAGGCTGACCCTGCAATTTCTGAACTTTTGGGCAGAAATCACAGCACTGAGGGTGGGGGTGAAAAAGCACAGAGAAACTTCACAGCCTTTTCCAGTCCTGCCTGGGAGGAAAGTGGGAGAATGAGGTCTTGAATGAGTTGATGTGAAGCCCCTTATGCATAAGGGTATATATGTATTAGTGTGTGTGTGCATGTATACACGTGTGCATATATACACATGCACAGACACGTGCACACATACATCCCATACAGGGCATTCTGCCTGCCCCCCTTCTCCCTCTGCTTGCCCAGTTTATTACTGCCACTGCATCTCATGCTAATTAAGAGAGACATGTAAAAGCTGAGCTTTCCTGGTGTGGGGAGAGAGATGTTTGAAGCTGTTACTCCAATCAGGTCATGGCTGAGCTGGGCCCCAAGCCCACTGTGTGGAATGTCAGGTAGCCTAAATGTGCCACATCCAGAGCATCCCTGATGGCAACTGTAGGGTCCAGCACTGCTCTGCTGCCAGTACCTCATCTTCCACCCAAGGACGGAGGTAGAAATGAAGATCTCATCTGGGGAAGGGCTGGAGCAGCTACTAATGCAGGGTTTAAAGAAGGAAACCCTTAAAAGACTGGGGAACCCTTAGAGGCACACAGGGACCTGTCAATCACAGTGCATTTCTAGCAGTGAGGAGGGGGTTGCCTTTCCAGAATTGCAGACCATTTTTGTGCTGATCTTTACTGCTCAGGTCTGTTGGGGGTGGGGGGTGGATCTTCCTCTAACTGCTGTTGGCAAACAACATTTGCAAGGGAATTATTCCACATGAGCGGAAGGCTTGCGGGAGTTGTCTCCCCGTCAGACATCAGTGCAGCCTCTGTTAGTGTATCTTGCCCAGCTGGAGGAATTATGAGCAAAAGGGCTGTTTGCAAAGAGAAAGGGGGGAAGCCTTCTTATATAATTTTTCTGCCAGATCATAGCTTTACCCTTGCCTTCAGCAAAGTGAATGCCACACGCTAGTAAGGTGCTTGGAGATCTTCATGAGCTACTCCAGCTTCCTGCCCTTCCTCTGGCTTTTCTAAGCCTGATGCAGAAAGGATTTTCTAGGCTTTTCAGCATCACAGAAGCCTGATGAAGGCAGACCTGTGACTTGATGCAGCAGGGAGGACCAGCAGCAGCACAGGGCCATAAGGATACTTGGACAAGAGCATCCAGTAGAGGCTGGAACAGGATAGCTACAGTCTTAAGCCTGTGGGAGGGCATTTCTGGGCAGTTCTTCAGTGACTCTTCAGAACTTGCCTGTTGCTGATTCAAAAGAGAGCCCAAGCAGTTTTCCTTACTTGCCATGTTTGGTTACAAGGAGCTGCTTACACCATTTGACATCTGTCCCAGCCTGGGTGGCTCAAACAGTAATTCAAATGACCATACTGGGATGCTCCTGGTAATGCTCCGGAGTGCCACACAATTGACACACTGCAGTTCTCAGTGGAAAGGAGCTGGAGTCCTGGGCTGTTTCTGTGTCTGCTGCGTGGAAATCCCTTGTAATGCATACCTTACTCCTGGCTTTACCAAAATGCTGGCTCACAAAAATGCTTTGTGTGGCTGAGGGTATCCTAGTAGCAAGAAGAAGTACTTTTTTTCCTATAAACCAGTTCAGTTCCAGGCTGAAGAGATGGAAGGTCAAATTACTTCACCTGCGAGGGGTTGGTTTGTGTGGAATACAGTTTTATTCACATCACAAAACCAACCAGTTGAAAGTCAGGAGATGTCAGGATTGGCGGCAGCATGCCATCTACACTGGGTTGCAGCCCTGACTGGTAGGATCACAGGCTGTATTTCCATAAGATGCCTCATTCAGGGCACCAGCTACATGCTGCTTGGGAGTGAAGCAAAGGGCTGTTACTGATTTTTTAGTACTGCAAAGCATGTGCCTGTTTTATTTGTTTACTCCCTGCCATCCAAGCCCTGCAGGCAATACATCATTATTCATTGTCTTGTGGTGTTCTGAAGATGCTCACTGCTACAGTCACCTCATAGCTGATGATAGAGAATTTATGCTCCTGATAAGGCAGACAGAATAGTTGTTTTCCTTGCTTTTGAAGGGAAAAAAAAGACTTGCCCTTTAGCCACATGGGGAAGGAGCAGCAGGTGCATGACTGAAGCTTGGGGTCTCTTTGCTCTTGGTGCCATTGAGTTCTCAAGACCATACCAATTTGCTGGCTAAGCTGCCAGGATTTTGGAAAGCAGCTGTGAATGCTCAGCAGTTCTGCAAAATGGCCCCTAAGGTCTCATGCTGGGCACCCGCAAAATTAGGATGTGGCCACGTGCCAAAACTGTGGTTTAATATTTAATGTCAACCACATAGAAATGGACTTATTTATTACAACAACCGCATTGTTAGCTGGAGCATCAGTGTGCCCTTTGCACTGAGTATGGGACAGGGTCCTGTGAAGAAAAGAAATAGTACTGTCAGGTAAGTAAAGGCTGTGTTGTAATGTGTACATGCAAGTGACTGAATTAAGGTTATGCAGGTATTAACTCACATTTAAGTGCTTGGCTTTGCAAGCCAAATGGTATATTTTGTCATATGGCAATTTGGTTTTAAAAATGACATTTTCTTGATTCTTCTTTTATGAATGGGAAAACAACAGACTTCCTGTCATTTATACACTGTAACACCCCACACCTAACCATAGGAAGGACGGAGACTTAAATGCACAGCTGATTCATACAAGTCTGAACTTCATGGCTGACTGCAAGCAAAGGCTGTTACTTTAAAGACAGGCCCTGCTATCATGCTTCTCTTCACTCCAAGGAGACTAAGAATGGACCATGCTGTCACACAAGGAATAAAATAGTAGGACCACATACTGAGTCTGGAGATGTTAGAAACAACTTGGGCTCTCTTTCCACTCCTGGTGAAGATCTCTGTTGGTGGTGCTCCCCAAAGCAGGGCATGCTGCTGCTGTGATTTTGCTGCAAGGTACCTGTCGATGATAGAGGGGCTGAAGGTGGGCTCTGCTCCCCACACTGCTTGCATTGATTTTGATGGGATGTGAATGTTGCCTTCTCTTTTATGGCTACCAATCTTCCAGAAAACTAAAGTCACATCAGTTTTGAAGACCTTCCCCAGCCCCACAAGCTCTGCAGCATGAGGCTATGATCTGCTTGCTAACCCAGATGCACCCAAGGATCTTGGCTGGAGATATGGGTTGTGAGAGTGTCACCACATCTTGTTGAGCTGTGGAAAATGTTCCCCGCTTGTAAAGAGTATAAATATGTCCAGAGAGCATCAGGCATCCCTGGAGCTTCAGGCCTGGACCCCATGAAGTTTGTGTGGACTTTGAAGGGATGCCCCTTTTGGATACTCTGGGAAGGTGATAGTGGGGTGATGGGGAAGCAGAAGAGAACCATAGCGACAATCAAGCAGACCTATGCAACTCACTAAGGCAGAAAAAGGTCTCCTTCAGAGTCCGGTATAAATGCACCGTGTGTGAACAACGACAGTCAGCCTTTCCGTGGGAGGTTTGCCAGGAGCTGTGTGTGTGCTAGGTCACTGATCCCCTTATGACAAGAGCAGAGAGGATTTAATTCTAGCATGTTGTGCTCTTCCCACCCTGCTGTGCACGCATGGATGATCCCTGCCCCTGTGTACATGCCCAGGGCACAGAATTGTGAGGTGAGATGGTAGTGGTGTTCTTTCTTTGACCCACTGTTTGTTCTACCTCCTCTCCTCCTGCTCCAACTGCTAAAGTGGCAAGCCACTACCCTTGAAGCCAATGGTCTCATTCTGAGAGGCTGGCAGCCAGAGAAGCACAGCCAAAGTGAGGAAGACGGGAAGGAACTCTCTCTCTCAGTAGCTTAGGTGGCAGCAGTTCTCCATCACATTGCCTTCTCCACCAGAAGCAAAAGTAACAAGAGTCAAGTACTAGGAACGCTAGTGAGCTTGGAGTCCTGGTGTATTTCAGAATAGAGGCTACGAAAAAAGGCAAAGCCAGTTCTTGGGCTAATGCAGATATAAATGATGGCAAACAAGCAGGTGTGGGACATTTTCTGTGCACGGGAGCTTGCAGATGCTCTCCTGATTCTAGAAATAAGGAAGCAAAAGGAGAAAGGCTTATGGCCGAAGTGCCTTGGCTCCCGGAAGATGTGACAGGGGTTTCTTGGTATTGATCTGGAAGCCTCTTGATTTGGCAGTCTGGCTGTGCTGTTTGATAGATGTCTGGCCTAGCACTCTGGGGACAGAACTGTGAACTGAGAGTTATATTGATTAAAAACCCTTATATTTTCCTATCTTGCTGCTAAACTGATGCACCTCCATCTACTACTCTGTCCATGTAAATGTATCTCAGACAGGTTGGCACCTTCCCTCTTACGGATCTGCTGCATCCTTTGTCCCTAATATGAGACCCAGGGAAGGTGCTTGGTCATGCCAAAATTTCTGAGCCCTCAGAGAGTCCTTCACAAATGTGGGCTTATACATACCCTTCTTCTTGAATAACACCCATTTATGAAAGAGATTACTTTGGGATTCAGAGCACCATCCAACTAAGTGTGGAAAATACCTGTGTGTAGGCTGGGGAGGGGAATGAGAATCACAGAACCGGGGTTCTCCTACTAAACTGCATTCTCTGCCTGGAGCTCTCCCTGGGTTGTGCCACTCACCCACACCCCTGGGGCAGGCCTGTCAGGAGGGTGGGAGCAGCATGTTATATGACAGTGAAGGGTGCTTGTGGGGTGTAAAGGAGGAACTGGGAGCAGGAGGGTTCCTCCCCCAGACCTGCTGCGTCAGGAGTGGCCGCAGTCCTGTCTAGAGGCTGAGTGCAAGGATTAAAGGCCTGAGCTACTACTGACCATGGGATTAACCCCTGTAGGAAATTAAAGTTGTAGAGAAGGCGCTTCACAGCTGAGAGTAAAACTGGGATCTGGATTAGAATTGGCAGGGCTGGTGACAAGCTACCACCCACAGCCAACTGTTCCTGGCTGGATCAGAAAATGTTATCTCAGCCTTCATGTAGAACCCCCCTCCACATTTCACTCGGTTACCAATTTTTGCCAACAGTGTGAGAAGAACAAAAACATCACTCTGTGACAAGAAAAAGAGAAGGAAACTGGGTAGCCAGCTCACGTGTCCCTCCTCTGAGCCCCTTTCCCACTCCCTCACCCGCTTCCCTTCTCAGCTGCCTCCGTTTTGCATGGAGGAAACACGCACGTGGTCTGTTGCATTCAATAATACTTGGAGAAGATGCTGGCACACACATGGCTGGATTTCTTCCTGTCAACTGCCCCCTCAGCTCTCCTCCTGCTGCTGCTCTGGGCCTCCTCCATATGCCACACTCTCACTGCACTGGGACTTTCCTGTCACTCCCGTGCTGGATATCCCAATCTCCCCACCTGCTTCCACAGCTTCCCAAGGAATCCCACTTCTCCACAGCAATTTGGGTCTTTCCTATCAGGGATATCCACCCTGGCTCCCCTTTGGCAGCTTTGTATTTTCTCAGAGGGTTTGATGATGCCTGATGCCCTTGGTATTTCCAGCCCCTGGCTAAGGTACAGGATGAAGAATCAAGAAACCTGGCTTCTCTCCTGATTTTACCACAGGCCTGTCAGGAAGCTTTGGAAAGCCTGGCCAAATCTCCTTTATTCTGTGTTACTTTGGAAAGCCCTACAAATCATCTCTGTTGGACAGGAGAGTGTTTAGAAGCCCAAGTGATCCAGTCCAAGCACTGCACTCAATGACTTCAAAAACCCTGAGTGAGGAACTAATGTGAGCTCTTGAAGAAGTATGAAAAACTAGGCAGCTGAAATTTCAGCCAGCCAAACTCAGCAGCCATTTTTACCTCTATGACAGTTTACCCCTCCATAAAATGGGAATAAAGCTGATCTTTCTTAGAGTTTCTCCTCTTGGGGAGGAAACATCTTTTAACAACAATCACATTTTCATTTCAGAGGTGCCTACACATTGTTCTTCCAAAGATCAGAAGTTTTTTTGACCTCTTCACATCCCAGAGAACAGGGCAAGGTTTTCTTCACACCCAGTGAGGAATGTGGCAGAGTCCCTTACAATACAAAGTGGGTTTTGCACACTTTCTACTTTACAGCTTTCTGCATGAGGTGCTTTGCTTAGATGTGATTGATCACTGCAAGTCAGATGGCATCATTTCTCCTGCAGCTGAGCTTCTAGTATGAATTTAAAATGGGCTTTGCACTGATTGTGACAGCACAACACTAATGAATCTTGAACACTCGTGTTAATAAATCAGCAGCTGCTGAAAATGAAGCTCCCAGCTATTTAGCTTAGAAGCTCACTGGGACAGCAACACATGCTCCAAGTTTCTACAGTTCTGCTGAGCTTGGCTGCCATCTCTGGGTGCTTCTGCAGTCCAATTAGACCATAAATGAGGAGCTGCCACTGAGACAATAGGACCTCTCATGGTCAACAATTTGCACAACTGACTTAGGTCTACTGGGGGACCAAAACCAGGCCAAGATCATCTCCATGTGCCACCTAAGCCCACTTGGGGTACTGTCAGGAGCATGACTCCCCACTAGGACTCATCAGCCAGGTTACTTCATGAATTTCCAATTGCTGTAATCAGACCACATGGCTGATGTGTCTCCGTGCCCTCTGTGACTCTTGTTCCCCAAAGGGCTCATGAAGAAATACAGAACAACATGCTTTAGTCACTGGGTGCAGCGGTACCACTATCCCCCTCCATTATGGGGTGATGGTAATAAAACAGGATTCCTAAAGACAACAAGGAAATGGGAGGGGAGAAAGGTAATATCCTTGAAGTGTCCTCCATGCCCCCCATCACCCTGCTGCTTTTCTGGTACAGGCTAAAGCAATACAGCATTGGAAAGGGAAAAAGGACTTTGCCAACATTCTGCAAGGAGAGTGTGGGGGAGGGATGAATGTCTACATGTACTTCCTGATAATTCATCACTGGCATCTGTTGCAGCCTCTGTTACCTACCCTTTTGTAATATAGGTCACCCACATGCCTTGCCAATGCTCATAAGCCAGGCTGTTAACGGAGTCTGATCCCTGAGCTGTGATCCAAGGGTTAGTGCCAAGTACTCGGAAGGATAATCAGAGACAGAGGTTGCTGGGCTCTGTTTTTGACCATGGCTCATCCTAGTGACACAGTCACCTGTCTCTCTAGCCTCAGTGTCCCCATCTGGAAAATGGGATAGCTTTGTCCACCAACCTAGACAGAGGCACTATAGGCTATGACCCCAGCCTTCCTTCTGGGGGTCATTACATACAAAATAACACCACCTACAACTACAGTAAGAGCCATTTCTAGAGCAGATGGAAGGTGCCACAGAATTGGGAAGCGTTACTAAAGCAGTATGTGGATGCAGTAAGACAAAACCCTCCCCACCCTCATAGCACGATCCTTGGGACCCTATTTAAGAAAGCTAAGGCTTTAGATTGTCACTGCAAACATTACTGGTCCCTGGGCAGGGAGAACAGAAGCAGAAGACAGGGATAGTGGCTGCTGTAGATTTTATGCCCTGGCAAGTGCTGCAGAGTCATTACAATATCCTCCACCTTCATCCTTCTCCCCCCCCCTCCCCCGCCATGTTCTCAGCACTAAAGTTTCCCGTTCAAGCTAATTAGGGGAATCCTCATTAGAGAGTCCTCTAGAGTCTGACAGCAGGCCAAATGTCCAAGTGGCACTTCAGTTCAGTGTATTTTTGGCCACTGGAGACCATGGGCCAGAAATGGATGATTTCATTCTGTTGCTTTGAGCTGAAACTATAAAAGTTGTCTTCTACTGTCCTATATCAAACAGCAAGAAGAAAAGTCTATCACCAGCCCCACAGGCTACCCCATTTCTTTCTCCAGAATCTGGGAAAGAGACTTAACTCCAAGTGTGTGGAAGAAAGCTCTGGATACCGTGTCCCATGTGACATGGCATTCAACTGATGTGTTGCTCCAGGGAGAAGGAGCTATCTAGTGTGCCCAGAAGAAAGATTAGTGTCTGATTTGTGGAGCCCTTGAATGACTTCAGAGTATTCAGAGCTGCAGCAATGCTGATCAGCCTTGAGCCCCCAAAACCCAGGCAATGACGTGCTAGTTCAGTGCCCCTCCCCTTAGGCTGGGGGTGTATAGGGGGCAATCCTAGGTCTGGCAGAGTCCTCACTGCTGGAAAAGTCCCTGGTTGTCAGGCTAAAAGCAGTCAGACAGACTTGGTGGTGCTTGGAGAGCCTTGAGGTGTGGGCAGATGCTAGTTGCCCCAGGACTATGGGGTTCCCAATGCTGCATTGGCAGCGAGCACAGCTGTCAAGGTGCTGTGAAGAGCAGAAGGCATCTCTTGGGCCACAGTAAACCAGCTAATTAAGTCAGAATTCAAGACAAATCAGAAAAAAACTGTAAAAAAGAAACTCAGAAATCCTCTCTGCCACCTTGCTCTCTCCTGGCTGCAGAATAGTCGTTAGTAAGGATCTAATGGGCTTATGGTCAATAGATGAGTGAAAGAAAGTGGGTTTTTTCTGGGTCCTGGGAATTAAAACTTCTCCATAAACATACTATGTCCAGGTATAAATGCAGAAGATCATTGCCCCTGTACTTCAGCAGCCAGGAGCCTCTACCTATTCTGAATCTACTGCGCTGCCACCTGAGCACGTGCTATGCATGGAGAAGCAGGCAGTTTTATGCAAGATGTGGATGTTGATAAATACAGGCTACAGAAGATCCCCCCGTACATGTGCATGCCCAACTGTGCACACATTTGTAAACATAAGTTAGACTGGTGACTATATCTGCATACATACATGAAGATAGTTGGGTTTAAGTCTTAGAAACATGTGTATGAGTGCACAAAGGGTGGCTGCTATCTGTGTGGGGTGGGAGTGATGCGTTTATGTGACATGCTTTTAAAATTATCTTGGGTTTATCAAGGCGCCTCCATCTTTGTGCATGTTGCAGTGCAGGAGACAGCAGTAAAGCCTGAACAGGTGTTAATCGCTATGCACTGTAATAAATTCTAAACATAGGGAAAGGGCTTATTTATACATGGCTGTTCCTCCCACCCTGCACGCTGTGCTTGAGCCTTGGCGCTGCCCCAGAGAAAGAGGTGCCTGTGTGAGGTGCCAGAAATGACTGCAAGATCAGGACTTGCCCTGGCAGAGCAGGAGCTAGGAGCTAGGGGTAGAAACCCTGACCCCATCCTCACATCTGGGTACGCCCATCCTGCTTTCAGCCCCTAACTGTTGCCTGGGGATGGCATGGCTGGATTGCACAGAGCAGCGAGGGGGGTTGTGGAGACACCAGCCCCTGGCATAAGCAGGGACCTGGCTGAGGGGAGACCACGGAGGGAAGCCGGATCACGAAGCACCTAAGGAAGCTGGGTTTTTTTCTTTTTTTTTTTTAAAAAAAGGCTTAGCCCCCCTGATTGGAGCTGAGCCAGCTGATACAGATGGGGTGTTACAAAACAGAGCCAAAAGGCAAGAGCGCAAGGAACAGAGCTATCTATAACCCTGACAAAGTTAGATGGAGTGAAGGTGGGGAAGAGGGAAAGGCAGAGTGTGGCAGGCAGCCCCTGATGCTGACAGTGAGGACTCGATCGTTCGGCAATGGGATTTGGAGCTGATCGGCTCCCGCTATCCAGCAGGCAGATAAGGCTCTGTGGCTGTCAGCTTAACTCTGCAGTTTATTCCTGTGCTGTAGGGAGTTAAATAGAGCACACGGAAAGCCTGCTGCCGGGAGTGAAAGTCAAGGAGGGTGAGGAAAGGAAGAGGCAGTAACTGGGCAGTGCCTGGGGAGTCGGGTGGAAGTGGCTGTGGGCAGAGCCCCTCCAGGTAAGTGCTTGTGGCTTTTCATCCTTGTTGCTACTGATAGGGACAGGAGACTTCAGGGGTGGCATTTAGGATGGAGACATTGATATGGGGGAGGCTGAAAGTCTCCTTCTCAGTCAGGGTGAATGCAAGCAGCAAATGGGGACAGCTATTTGCTGTGGCTTCTCCTTCAGTGGGGACTGCAAGGAAAGGGCTCAAGCTCAGTTTGGGGAGTGGGAGCCTGCAGTGAGTGGTTTTGGTTCTGTAAGGGGTATTCATCTATTTGGTGCATTGGCATTTGGGTAAATGATCTAAATACCCCTGCAGAATGTACTAGTCCAGGCACCGAGCCTGCTCAGCTTTCTCATCAAGATGCTAATTTAAATATTTCCTAGTGGTTTACTTTCCCATATAAAATAAATCATTCTTGGGAGCCTGGGGGAGGGGAAGCAGCTGGCACGTGTGTGGGGAGGGTGTCCCGGTGGGAGTGCTGCATCCAGCTAAAATAACGGCTGTGGATGTTGTCAGAGCCCCTCAGAGAGGGTGGAGGATTATGTATTTCTGTACCCTGGTTGAAACGTGTCCATCCAACTGCTGCTGTGACTGTGGGTGGCACATCTGATGGCAAGCAGGGGGACAGGAGGGTCCGCGGTGTTTCCTTTTTTCCTGCTTGCCTGTATCCAAAAAGGAAGCGGGAGGGAAGTTGGAACCTGTTGTCAGTCAGCTATTGTCAGGGGAGAGTTTATGGTCTTTGGGTTTCTAATTAGTCTGAGCATTTTTCCTTCTCCTAATTAAGATGCAATTCCTCTCTTTTCAACACTCCCACTCAGTCTCCCCTGCCCCAGGTCCTCCCTTCTCCTTTGAGGCTCCCTCATTTGCTCTTTAGCTCCTGCAGTTGCTGCAGTGTGAAATCCCCAAGCTGAAGCTGTGCTCTGCTTAGCCCTGCTCCAGCCACCACATCCATTTTACCTTCAAACAGAAAGGAAGCACTAGTAGGGAATACAGGGCAGTGGAGAAGTGGCTTGGCAGTCGCTGGTACCCAGACCTCAGTGAGCCTGAGTTGTGCATCAGGGAGAGGATGGACAGGTTGTACCACCTGTGTGGAGGCAAGAGGGAGTGAGCTGGAGTCTGCTGCCCTGGCAGGGTCATCTCAACAATTCAGCAGGGTAACCTTGAGTGTGAGGCTACCATAGCAGGCTACTCAAACACAGGCTTGTCTCTTTTGGCACTAAGGTGAATCAGGCTGTATTTCTGCACTGTGAGGTTCAAAGTGAATTAACATTGTGACTTTGCCACGCTGTGCCTCCTGAAACACCCTCCATTTCTCCTCCAAAATGGAGCAGATTCCTTAGAGGCAAAACTCTACCTTGGGAGGAGAAAGGACAACACTCAGTCCAGCCCTGTGTCTTGTGCCCAGGCAACTGAGTCTCACCCACTTTTCTGCTCTGCCCCTCCAGGACCTGGCAGGCAAGATACAAGGTCATTCCTCCTCCCTTTGGGGCTGTGTGTCAGGCTGGCTGGTGAATGTGAAGACACGCTGGAGAAGAGAACAATGCTGCCTACAGCTGCTGGCCACAGGTGGAGGAGCAGGTTCCTCATGAGGTGGCAAGAGGCTTGTTGTAAGTAATGCCTACTCAGGTACTAAGTACAATGATCCTGTTTGCAAAGGGAGTGGAAAGAAAATAGGTCACTTCAGGGTTAAGGATAGGGGAGAGGGACAGCTAAGAATGGAGATGTTTGAACTAATTCCTGATTCCTTTAGAGGCCAGGCTAGGTGGGAGGGAGAGCGAGACTCTAAAGCTGAAGATGGGCTTAAAGTGGGACAGCGAGTGATGATTGCTGAATTCCAGTGAGCCTGGCAGGTGAGAAACAGATACCACTGCACAAGGAGCCACACTGAGCATTTCTCAGCTTGGCATCCTGTGAGCTGCAGACCCCTCTCTGTGGTAGGAATATGTGTGTGTGTGTATATATATATATATATATATATAGGCTGCTGGGCAAGGCTCCCAGCGATTTACAGCAGAAGTCATGACAGATTTTAGAAGGGAATGCAGGATGCAAATGCAGAATTCTCCTACTGGGCACTGCCACATGCAGTGAAAATCAAGGAGTAAATAAAGAAGATCTCTTTTACATTAAACTGTTAAAGTTCAGCCTGAGCATCTTCCCAGTAGACTGGGGCATCTGCTACAGCATCCCTGAGTACAGAGCAGAGATGGCTATGGTGATGTGAGGCTTCTAGGAGTGTACCTGCAGTTCCCAGAAGCATTTGTGGACCACAGCAGAGGAAAGGGAGCACTTAGTGTCCATCACTATTACATGCCCAGGCTCCAAACAGGTCTCTGGTTTCCCTTGTTCCTGTCCCCCTGATCAAATTTGGGGCTGCCATTGTAAGAAGCTGGGGAAATTATTTCCTTCTCCAGAAAACAGTCATCTTTGTAATCCATCTTTACAGACTAGACTGCTGTATAAATTATTTATAATTAATGCTACTGAGTCTTGACTTAATCTGATATACCTAGATCAGCTTTCTGTTACCTACTAGTCACCAAACACTCCACAAAGTAACTTCATCTTCCCGTAACGCAAGAACACATGCTACGCATCCTTCCGTAGGGCTGGGAGAGTGTCAAGTTCTGTCTATTGTTTCCCTGCCTCTCTTCCCCATAAGGATTCATCCTAACCAGTGTGATGAATTCTTTGGTCTCAACTCACATACTAGTGGATGCACCTCTTGCAGGGACTGAAAATTAAATCAGACCATCTCCTCTCTATGATTTTAGTTAAATATTTCCAAGCACACAGAGCAATATATGGGCAACAACGAGACGTTTTTGGCACATCCTACATGGCTGCAGAAACTTGGCATAAATCAGATTCTGAACATAACCGCAGCCAGCTGCCTGAGACTTTGTTCCTACCAGCCGCTGCCAGCATCCATACTGGTGGAACCCCACACCCACCCAGTTGGGGCTGGTGGCGGGTAGGCATTTTCAGAGATAAGCCCTGAACAGAATGCCACCTGTATAGCATTACACACAGTCTGCTCTTGCCTTTCTTGGTGTACAAAGCAGCTAAGTGTTATCTCATCATCACAGCTGTCAATCTATTATTAATACTGTACTTTTGTTAAGCAACCAGGAAAAGATAGGGTCACTTGAGTGACTCAAGGCTCTCTCCCTTCCCCACTCTAGCTCCCATTCTTTTAATTCTCTCCTTATGAGAGTGGAGTGTATTCTGAATGGAATTAAGTATCATCCAGCCAGCCAGTACTTGCACTGCACCAGTCCACAGGCTATGATTGGCTTTCATGGCAATCTTTGCTGTTGACCCCTGCCTTTGCATGATAAGAAAGCACACAGGTGCTCAAGGTAAAGATTCCTCTTGTATTTCATCATAAGGATCCACAATCATCATTAAAATCATCACATAAATTGGCACAGCCTGGGCTGAAGTACACCTGAGATTTCAACTACAGGACAAAAAATTCTTGAAGGAATTGTGGGAGATGGATGAAATACAGAAGACTGTCTCTCTCTCAATACTTACCTGCTGATCCTTAGTGAAGTCATCGCATAATCACAGAATACCAGGTTGGAAGGAACCTCAAGGATCATCTGGTCCAACCTTTTTAAGCAAAGCATGACCTAGACTGTGTGTCCCAACATTCTGACCAGCCAAATCTTAAATGTGTCCAATGCTGGGAATTCACACCTTCCCTGGAGAGATTATTCCAAAGGCTGATTGTTCTCATTGTGAAAAATATTCCTCTTGCCTCCAATTGGAATCTCCCCAGGAGTAGCTTGTGCCCATGACCCCTCAGCTTTTCCATGGGACTCCTTCTAAAAGAGGAGTCTCCACCTTCTTTGTAGCTGCCCTTTTAATCCTGGAACATGGTGATAAGGTCTCCCCTAACCCTTCTCTTCCCTAGGCTGAAGAAACCCAGTTCTTTCAGCCTTTCCCCACATGGCACTCTTCCCAGTCCCTTGATCATCTTTCTAGTCCTGTGTTATATAGCTTAGGATCCAGACTATGTAGTTCTCCTTAGACTACCAGTCCACAAATCTGCTGATTCTCACAAGGACCATTGGGAACATGAAAAGGCCCCATGCAGGATGACATGGTTTGAGTACGAAGGCAGCATCGCTGACAGATGCCAAGACAATATGAAAAAATGGGCTATGGGTTAGACTAAACTCTTGAGTGTGGTGTGATGGAAGAAAGGAAGAGCATGGCTGATCCAGGCACAGCTTCTCCAGAAGCTCTCCACTGGCTCCCTCTCCTATGGCAGTCCTTTCACAATTCCTTTGGGGTTAAGAAACAAAATACCTGCTTGCTGGGTCTTTGGAAAAAAACTAGGACAGAAGGATCTGGTTTCCAGTCCAGGAAAGAATGGAGGGAAATCAAATGCCTCCACTTCAGCTACTGTTCACCCCTAGAAAGACTCTACCAGCCCCAAGCAACTGCCTTCTCTGAAGAAAGTGAGAAAGGGAGAGGACAGGGCATGACGTACAAACAAACCTGCTTCAGTTTTAGTCAAATGTTCAAAGTTGTCACCTTGAAAAGCAGCAAGGGAGCTGAATTTGCTTCCCACATTGAGAAACTAATCTCAATTCCACAAAAGGAATTAAGATGAAGGATGCAAATGTTTTACATAGTCTGCTTAAACATAACTCCCACTCCTCCAATGACAGGAGGCACAAAGCTTGCTTTCCTGTTGCTGGTGCATCTTTGCCACAGAAATGAGAGTTTTAAAAGCCACTGGCTCACAAAGAGGGTTGGTAACTAGTGTCCTGATGCCACTCATGGGATCTGGACCCACATCTGGAATGGCAATCCACAATAGCTCTACAGAATGCTGGTTTGTGCATTATCTGACCTTCCTTTTGGGACAGTGCAGGCAAAAGGGGGTGTACTAACCTTTTTCCTAAAACCATTTTCTTCAACTACTGACCTACAATTTTCTTCCTCATCGTCATTGTTATAGGCAATTTTGGTCAGAGGAGACTGATGTGGGGGTATTACTGTGGGATTCAGAAACTGTTTTGAGAGCAATGTCAAGTACCAGGTGTTCAGTGGTTTAGGGTTTCCTTGTTACCCTTTAGCAGATTTATTGGTCATCCTTTTGTAGTGTAATCTAACTCATAAAAAAGTCTTTTGCCACAAGGTCCACACAATACACTGTGGATATGGAAAGCAAATGATACCCTGATTTAGAGGCTAACTTAGACATGAGCCTGATCTATCACAAGACCAGGTTGGATGAAGCCTTGGGTGGCACGGTTTAGTGTGAGGTGTCCCTACTTATGGCAGGGGGGTTGGAACTAGATGATCTTAAGGTCCTTTCCAACCCTAACTATTCTATGATTCTATGATGAGGATGCAAAAAGCACAGGAGCACTACTGAAATGTAGGTTGTTTTGTTTTCATTTTTCTTAAAAGCTTTTCATTAACATGTCTACTTCTGTAAAAATAGAGCTTCTAAATACATACCAGTCCCTTCCCTCTCCACCCTGACTGTTCGGAAAGAGCTGTCTTTTATCAGAGGTGAGCCTCCCACCACTCTCTACTCCATTCTCCTCTGACAGGTTCCAGTGCTCTAGTACCCAGCAGCAAATTCTTTTGGGGTGCACCATTTTAACTTCCTCATGAGACTAGAAGGATATTTACTTCTTGCTCATGACAAAAAGACTAAGAGGAAAGTCATGATGACAGGCCTCCAGTAAAGGGATGTAGCTGTGAAGAAGCTCATTGCACTGTAGGGCACTGCAGCAGAGTCACACTGTGAGGGTTATATTATAGCCATGGCTGTGGTCAAGGTGACAATTGATGAGGATGGGAAAGCACTGGTCTAATACATGTACTCTCTCTCCCCTGCTTTTCACCTACCAGTGCTTGGCTGTTGGCTGTCACTGTGTGCTGCCGAGTCCTTCTTTGCTTGTCCTTCCTCCTGCAAGTGTAACAGTGGCAACCTGGAAGTGGACTGTAGTGGCTTGGGCCTCTCCTCCATCCCCTCAGACATCCCCACAAACACCAGGACCTTCCTCTTTCTCAACAACAAACTCAGCATCCTGCCGGGAGCAGTATTTTCCAACCTCTCTGCTCTACAGAGGTTGGATCTATCCAACAACTTCTTGGACCAGCTTCCTCAGAACATCTTCAGTGACCTGGGGAACCTCACGGAGCTTCAGCTGAGGAACAACAGCATCCGGGCCTTAGACAAGGACCTGCTACAACACACGGCCCTGCTGCGCCAGCTGGACCTCTCCATCAACGGCCTGGCTCAGATACCCTCAGGCATCTTTGATGACCTGCCTGCTCTCCGCTTCCTCTCTCTCAGGTCCAATCGCCTGCAGAGCCTGGACAGGGTGACCTTCGAACCACTAACCAGCCTGCAGCAACTCCAAGTTGGGGATAACCCCTGGGAATGTGACTGCAACCTCCGAGACTTCAAGCACTGGATGGAGTGGTTCTCCTATCGAGGTAGGTACTCACACAGTGGGAGCCAAGTGCAGAAGAGTGGGTCTTCCATGGAAAGGCAGACAAAGGCAGGCAGGGAAGAAACATGAGCAGATACATTTGGTAGGTCATGCTGACCCAAATGTCAGATCTTAGCCAAGAAGCATGAGGACCATGCCACAGTTTAGCACCACTGCACCTACATATAGCACCACTGCTACACTGAGAAGTCTTCTGCAGCCCCAGATCTCCTATTACCTTGTTTTGCTTCCATTCTGAAAGATTTCCTTTTTTTTTTTTTTTTCTTGGCAGAGAAATAACATAAAATTTTTAGGACTGTGAGTTCCCCTCACCCTTTCTGCCTAAAGAGAAGAAATGCTTTTCACGCTTGAAAATAACCATCCTGGTCTCTTTCTTAAGCTGGAAGAACTAGAAGCTAGATTTGGCTGTAAAGAATCAGATTTGCTTTCAACAAAAGACCCATAGGAAACAGTGCCACTTAGAAAAATACAGCAACTAATATTGGGAAACCCAAACTAAAGCCCACATTAACAAGCCAGGCCCCAAGTCAGACTGGCTATAAAATCATTTCAAACCAAGCAGTTCTTGACAAGTTTGTTTTTCCAGCTCTTTTCTTGAGATATGGAAGACTGGAAAGGTACATATCACTTAGCAGGAAAGGTGATAGGATGACACGCTTTCAGGAGCTGTGACTCAAAGAAAGATGGCACATTATACAGGAATGATGATCGAAGGCCTGAACTTCTGTCACTGGAGCCAGTGAGTAGGAAAGGGTCTCAAATCATGCGGATAGCTGTCACATCTCTGCTGATCACAGCCATGCTGCAAAGAGATTATCTATGCCTATGGCTACACTGCATTTTGAAATATGCATTTGTATGAGCAGAATCAAACCAGCATACGAGTGCCACTTTCCTCTTCTTTTTTTTCTTTTTGGTTTATTTCTTGACTCTCAAATCAGAGTCAATGAAAAGCGCATGGAGTTAATTTTGCTTTTTTTCCCCCTTACAAAAAAATTGCCCAAACTTGCTCAAGCATTTGTTTCAACGTCTGTCATTATTTTCACAGAGGGGGGATGGATTAGTTGTTCAAAGATTGATCTGCTGTTATTTGGAGAAGACACAACCTGGTCCTATCTTTTTTGCTTCAATTTCTCCTTTTCTAAAATGGTTCTACTGACACTTATATAACTCACCAAACAGTATGAGGCTGATTTAATAGATGGTGTCAGAGGGCTTTCATGTCTTGTCCTGAAAGGTTTCTATGAAGATATCATGTACCATGAGCTCTACTGTCAAATCCAACCTAGGCAGAAACATATAAGCTAGCTGCCATGGTTGAAACTGTTCCAGCTGTGGAGGGCTAAGGCACTCAAACTTAAACAGGGGAGATTTAGGTTAGATATAAGGAAGAAATTCTTTACTACGAGGGTGGCGAGACACTGGAACAGATTGCCCAAGGAAGGCGTGGATGCCCTATTCCTGGAAGTGTCAGGGTGTTGAGCAACCTAGTCATGTAGAAGGTGTCCTTGCCCATGGCAAGGGGTTGAAACTAGATGATCTTAAGGTCCTTTCCAATCCAAACCATTCTGTGTAAAATGTCTCCAAGTTAGGCAAAACAATCATTTTACAGGATAACACATGTGCTCCTTCTGCCCAATGCACAGAAGTGGAGCCATTTCTCTCTCCCTCCACCTTGGACAAGCACTGAGTATCTGTCAGGCCTTCATGAATACTCTCTCTACTCAGGAGTGCATTTACGTATGAGGGACTGGATTTTATGGCCCCACTGGTATAACAAAATAGTTCCCCACTTGTTAATCACAATGCTGACTTCTGCAGGGCAAATACTTAGCGGATGTGAATAGAACCATAGGAACTTAATCTACCTGAGGATCTAGCTCTGCTGTCACCGTATGGGGATGAAGCTGTGGTTTACTCCTATTGTCTCTATTGGGACAGGTGGGAAAATTGACCAGCTGGCGTGTACCCTGCCCAAGGAGCTGAAAGGGAAGGATATGCGAATGGTGCCCATGGAGATGTTTAACTACTGCTCCCAGCTGGATGATGAGAACAGCTCTACAGTGCTGGACAATACTGGCCCACCCTGCACTAAAGGAAGCCCAACTCCTTCCAAATCTAAATCGGGCCCAGAAACAGAAGTGGAGTCCAGCGTGGGATGCCCTCAGAAACAGCGTTATAGGCCTGTGAGCGTGCGCCGGGCTATTGGCACTGTGATCATTGCAGGGGTGGTTTGCGGCATTGTGTGCATCATGATGGTGGTGGCAGCTGCTTATGGTTGCATCTATGCCTCCCTTATGGCCAAGTACCACCGGGAGCTGAAGAAGAGGCAGCCACTCATGGGTGACACAGAAGGTGAACATGAAGAACAGAAACAAATCTCTTCTGTGGCATGAAACTCTTCTAGGAAGGAAGGGACAGCAATGAACAAAGGTACCTGAGAGCAGTCAAGCATGGGGTCCTCCCAAAATACATCTTCCCAGACAGAGAGACAGACAGACTGTGCTATTGCTCCACTCACCCAAGTAGTGCAACATGCTTCTGGGGTGGCAGGGCACCTGGCTCAATTTCTGTTCCTCTGCCCCAGGCCCATTTTGTGCCCTTTCACCCTTGGGCCCTCCCAGATAAATAAAGTAGAGTCAGACCTTGAGTGCTTGCTGTGCCTCATGACCCTGCACAGACCTTCTCTCACATGCCTGCTGTGGCACCTTCTGGGAACCTGTGCATCCTCTCAGCTTCGGTCCCAAGTCATTCTGTATCCTGTCAAGAGCTCTCTGCAGAGAGCAGCTCTGTGAAAGCTTCTGTGAGTAGCAGGACACCAAAAGAGTCCATGCCTTGCTGTTAGGGTCACTGCTGTTGTGTGACAGTAAGTTTCTGCTCACCCTACAAGTCAGTACTGCTGAGAGCACAGCAGAAAGGACAGAGCAGAGGGTCCCCAGGGGATGACAACAGTCGGGGAGGTTTCTCTTCACACTTTTAGAGGTGGAAAGACACCTGTATCACTCTAACATATTGCCTGGGAGCACAGTGGCCCTCTTTTTGCTCTCCTGGCCAGGTCCAAATCTCCAAGCTGACACACATACCATCTGCTATAGGTACACAGGTACAGACCTGTCCTTCTGCACACACACACACACACACACTGACTCATTCTGATCCCAACACATACACACAGGGGACCCCAGCTCCAGACATCCAGGTACCCTACCTGTGCATGCAGAGCCACATGTGTCCATATTGATCTATCCTCTGTGTGCAGCCATGAATACATTCAGCCACTTTACTCTCACCGTAACAGTGCATAGCATCCTCTGCTTCAGGCAGAATACATGCACCCTGCCACTGAGGAGCTAACAGAAACATCTCAGCCATAATGCAGAGCCAGTGGGAATTGGCAGGATAAGATGGAGAGAAACAAAGTTATTAAGGTTGCAGCGTGAGTCTCTGGAAACAAGTACACAGCATGAAAAAAATCTGGTGTGTTCTTGTTATCTATTTTATGTTTTCTATGATAAATGGAGACCTTAATGATATGAAGCCTCCATTTGGAAATGTCTGATTGGGGGAGCAGAAGTGGGCCATCAGGAAGGACTAAGGGAGGAGGTGGCTTACTAGCCTTGGTAGTGTAAACCGTGTTGAGGAGTTAGTGTGAGCCTAGGGGAAGGTGATGGGGGAAGAAGGCACACAACCCAAAAGAGGCAAGCATGATGTATGGAGTAGGATTATGCAGCTGGGGTGACTGAAGAGAGGGGCATGATTCTGGAGGGTCTTGAAGTGAAGGCTGAAACCTGGACCACAGTACGACACAGACAGGAGAGCCCAGGAAGTGTCCTGCATGGTCCAACACAGCCCACGTATGCTTCCCTCACCATCATGCCATCCACTGCTGCACATGAATGTGCATACACACACAACTGCACACACTGTCATTGTCACATAGGGTGACTTCCCCCAACCAGACTTTAAAGCCCTTAGACTGCAGTGCCTCCTGTTAGTCTTAGCTCTTTCCAACCTGACAGGAAAAAAAATGAAAAAGAGTGAGAGGGGACAAAAAAATATGAAGGGAACTCAACATAAGGACTCATTTTGTATCACTGGAAGTGGGATAAAATGCTGTCTCCAGGGGAGAGTGCACATTGCCATGGTAACCTGCTCTAACCCATTGCAGTGGGTATTCCTGAGTGAGGAAGATGACACTGGAGGTCATGCATCCGCAGTGCCTGTGAATGGTGTGATCCCTGCTGCCATCAGGAAACAAGCTGGCAGTCAGCCCAGCTTTGAAGGGTATTTCGCTAGCAACCTGTGTTCAGAGCCCAGCACGCACTGCAGGTGGACTCTGCCAGGGCATCTCACCTCTTTTCTGTGCTCCAGCTGGATCCTGATGCCTTTGGACATCTCACAGCCCTCCTGCTCATGGCTGCTGGATCCCTGTGGAAGTGATGCACACTGGCTCCTCACTCCCTTCTGATCTCAAACAAGTGTTTGTACTGATCCATCAAAGTCTGGAGTGGCAAAATCCCTCCTAGTCTACACAGGGCCACCAAAGGCAAAACGATAAGATGCTCTGGACTGTTTTAGCATGACTTCCCTTTGACACAGAGATGCACAGGACAGGGAAAAATGTTCTTCAGGAAACCGAAGACCAGGCTGCCCTGAAAGAATGACTGGGAGAAGCAGTCCACTCACAAGTGTGCGCACACATTCTACCCCCACTCCCAGCACGCTGCTTTCTGGAAGAGGAGGAGGGGGGCTGGCAAGATGTGAGGAGGAAGGACTCTTTCCCCGTACACTGTATAGCCACTCCAACCATCCCATCTGCTGCAACCGTAGCCCACTCTGAAGGGCAGAACTGGTGCACTGCAGACTCCATATGCGTGTTACTGCTGCTCCACATTCCCAGCAAGCCAGGACTAGACTCTGCCTGCTGGACCAAACCTCTCCCAGCCTCCCTCTCAGGGGAACTTCTCCCTTTACCATACTGGACTCCGCAATCATACTTGAAATGGGACTTGAGTCAGAGCAGTATATTTATAGATCTATATTTTACTTGCATCAAATAATAGTGAAATATTGCACAAAACAAGTGGAACCTGTGTGTGTGTGTGTGTGTGTGAGAGAGAGAGAGAGAGAGAGAGAGAGAGTGAGCAAGACAGTGAGGGAGAGATAGTTTTTAAGGGGACAGGCTAGAGGTAATATTAATGGGAGTGAGGCAGAAGACAATGCAAGGGTGGAGGGGTTGAAATCCTCTTTTCCTGCACCTTCCCTGTGACCTCCTCCTGCCCTGACCAACTTTTCTTTGTGCTAATAATATTTTCTATACACTCTGTTGTGGGGCTGATGGTGACCTTGCCCATCCTTTTTTTTTTTTTTTTTTTTTTTTTTTTTTTTTTTTATTCATTTATAAAGCAGAAAGTCTGGATTCATCTCAACCCTAGAAAAGGAAATGCTATGTTTAGAAACCCACCCAGGAAAGGAGAAGACAGGATAGGGGAGAAAAGAGGGCTGCTGAGAAACATGAAGGCTGGCTGCTATGGGGAGTCCCACTGGAAAGAACGCGGACCTATCCTCTTTCATGCATAGCAGGATAACAGGATTCACTGGGAAAAGTCTCCTTTATACCACTATTTGTAAACAGGCTCTTACTCTGCTCCCTCGCACACCTGGAAAACAGGCTGCCCAAGTGTGACTGAGCTGCTGCACCTTCCAGAGGTACTCTAGGGAAAACGGTATCCAGTGTGGTAAAAATTAAGCTCTCTTGTGGGATGCTGAATACAGAACAACACCCAGCACTCTCTGTTAGCTGAGACAATGAGTTCCTCTAATGTGTGGGGACCAGAAGTCCTGTGCTCTCTGCAGGTATGTCTAGGCATGGAGGAAAACCTCCTTTACACACTCTGCTGCAGGCTGGTGTATCAATGCCACATGCAGGTACCTGCCCTCAGGAAGTGGTCTTCCGGGGCTGGTAGGCTCAACACATGCCAGGGTGCTGTAGGGGATGTCAGGGCCATCAGAAACACACTTTCTGCTCCCCCTGCTCCCCTACCCCACACACCCACCTGTGGTACAAGCAGGCACATTTCTTGTAGGGAACAGATGGCACTTGTAATTCCTATTTCTTTTCGTTACTGTTTGAGGGAGAGCAACAAGATTTTCTAAAATGATTGAATGGAGGTTTCTTTGGCATGAGACAGAACATTTTTAAAGGTATATTATATTTCTGGCTTGTTGTTACAGAAGAATAATAAAGAATGTATTTTCCTATGCTCCTTCTTGTTTAAATGAGATCTCTGATGGTAATCTCCCCTCTCTCCCCTACCACCTGCAAAAACAAACACTGCAGGGATACAGCCAGTCAAATGAAAAATCCCCTGAATTCCCATGTATGTGTATGCGTGTAGGTACAGAGTGTTTGAACTTGGAATGAATGTGCACACATCTACACACACACATACACTGTATCAGTGTGAGTCCTAGGCAAGCACTTACCGGTAGTTGAGGTGGGGCTGTAGGACTAAATACACACTCAAGTCAATGTGAGACCCTAACTCTAGAAACACACACACACACATAGAGTGTGCCAGGGACACAGCCAGACAAGGGTGATTGTGTAACAAGGATAAGATACTGTGGCAATCAGCTCATTACATAAAAGTAGAAAGGGCCAAATTAATCCCTAGGGTAAGAACGCAGAAGCCAATGGAGTTATATTCAGGTCAAATTGGATTCCAAAAGCTTTTTTTTTAATTAGAGCATAATGTTCAATCAAACTTACAGTAACAAATCGTGAGCTATGGGCTCCTACATCTCCAGATTCCTGACCCTGCTGAGCAAGGTTATTTTGAAATGAATGGAAATTGCTATCTAATCCTATTGCACCCACAATGACACAAGCTGTCACCCCTGGAGCTAAAAGAGTCTCTCCACCAGCTGTTCACTGGAGAGGTCTATCACACACAGCTAAGAAGTTTAAATTCCCCACTTCTTTACTTTCAGCACTAGGCATACACAATTCATCACATACTTTTCCTGTGAGAAAAAGCTCATCCTGAGGCGTGTGGAACCACAAAAGATGTTAAACCCTGCCACAAGCAAACCCTTGTGCCACTGTGCTCACACTGTAATACTCAGCTACCCTGTCATGTTCAGACTGATCTTCAGAGAGAAACTGGGTGCAGAACTCAGTTACTCTTAATCCGATAACAGCTGAGGCATCTGTTCTGCTGAAAAGCTACGTGCCGCAAGAGAATCACTATTAATGTTTAACAGTATGGTGTCTATGACACATAGTTTAATCTAATTTTGCCATGTAGGTAGGCGAGTGCACACAGATACTACTAAGCAGTTCATATAATACCGGAAATGTAGAGCAGAAAAAAGCACACTGATCTGATGACTCTAGGTTTTTTTCAGTTCATGAATTATCTGGGACCAGACTGTGATCTTCTGCCTGGTTATTATATTGGTTACATGAAATTAAAGTTGGTTATTATAATTTGATTATTTGATATTGGCAAATGTATTTGCCCTTCATACCTATCTAGTTACACACACACACAACATCATATATACAAACATGTAATTACGTATATGCATATATGATACATGTAAAATATATGAAATAGAATTCCTCCTCAGTATCTTGTTCATCAGCAGCTTGCTTGCCTGCTTGAAGGGTGCTTGCTAACACTGATTGGAAGCACAGGTCAGAAGGTCAGTTTCTATTCTATGGTTAGATGAGGGCAAGTCCTAGCACAGGATCTCTGGGGACTGAAAAAGCTTCCCTCTGAGAATGCTGAGCAACCCAGATAAAAGAATAAGCATTCCCTTATGAGTACAGTTGCAGAATGCAGTGCAAGTAAATATTTCCTGTATCATTTGGGGAGCGTTCCCATCAGTAGCAGCCCTGGAAATAAGGCAGTATCCTCACAGCTTTTCTCCCTTTTAGAGGGTGGGGGATAAGCAACTGAAAGGGACTAGACCTCTCCTTCCCACAGTGGTACTGCGCTGCAGCAAGGCAGAGGTCATGTGCAGGGCACCTGGAGCCGAGGAGAAAAGCAAAGTGTGATGCTAAGAATAACTGCCTTGCTTGGAGCTTCTGAGCCAGGACAACAACATGCTGCTCTTTGCTTGGGGCACCAACTTGAGGTTTCACCCTTCACATTTGCTTTTTCTGTGTCCTAACTTGGTAATAAACTTGTTTGTTAGAACAGCTGCAGAAAAACACCTTACAAAGGGCATCAAACGAATGACAAATGCAGGTGTTTCATTTGAGGAAATATGCACAGACAATATTCAACCAGCCCTGCATAAAGCTCAAGGGAAATATCCAAAGTAAGAATGCTTTGCATTTCTATAGTGCTTTCCTTTGGCAGCTCTCTGGGAGCTTGCAAACATTAATGAATTCACAGAGGCAGAGATTCAGAGAGTATGAAAGCCAGAAGGGACTTTAGATCATCCAGTCTGACCTTCTGTGTATTGCACGCTACTTGGAAATTGTGTGGAAAAGAACCACAAACATTATTTGAGGGTGGCAGAAATGCCTTGATGTGAAAGGCTTAAAGAGCTCAATCTGTTTAGCTTATGAAACAGAAAATAAAGAAGTTATACCATAGAAAGTCCAACAGTGAGTGTGTACATGTAGCTAAGGTCAATCTTTCAGAAAGGCATCTACCTTTGATCTAAAAAACATTCAAGAGAGGAAACCTCCCATTTTTCCTTGATACTTTGCTACAATACCTATTCATGCTATTAGCATTCATGATTAATATCTCATTTGAATCTGTTTGGTTTCCTGCCACAGATTTTTGTTGTGTTTTTCTCTCCTAGATAAAACCCCCCTAAGCATTCAGTAACCAGCATCTCTCCCTATGAAGGTACTTTATACTCTGATAAAATAATTGCTCAGTCTTTGGTAAGATAAGCAGATTGAGTTCATTAAGCCTTTACTCATAAAGCATTTCCTCCTCCCTGCAACAACACTGTAGTCTTTTGCTACACTATTTCCAGTTTTTCCTCCCCCTTTTACAAGTATGCTCCTCATCCAACAAAATCTGTGTTCTGTATTGTAGATACTACCTCACTATTGCCATCCAACAGTAAATATCACCTTTCCTACTCCTCACCACCAAACAATGTCACACAGCACACTCTCTAGGCTGTGTGAACACAGTTCCTACTTTAAAGATGAAGGAATATGGAAACACTAGGGCAAAACCCTAACAAGCAATTTTATCATCAAGAGCATGGGAACTGGTTCCGATCCCACTTATAAGGCCCTCTGTAGTAGTATAAATTCACAGGATTTTAAACAAGAGTCTCATGCGAGAGAAAAATCTAACCCTTTAACTATATTGATGGTCCCCTTCTAGCAGTCTCCTCTTTCTCATCCACTCATGGTATCATATGATTATCTTTCACTTCTCTCCTACTAGACATAAAGGTTTCAGATTCCTCAATAATTCTTTCTCTCTCCTCCTCATTTTCATCCTCTTGTGACTGATCATCCCCTTTTCAGCGACTGCCTCTGACCAGCTGCTTTTCAGATTCTCCCTTCTCTGATCTCCTCAACTGTCACTTCTCAGCTGCCACAAACCATCCCCACCCCCACATCCCCATCTGCTTTTTAAAGGCTAGTTAGCATAAGCAGGGGCTTCTCCACTCGCTCTTCTTTACATTGCAAAACCCAAATTAACCAAGAAAACTCACCATGTTGTCAAAGGGTGGGAGAGGGGTTTAGCTCAGCCCTAACTTGTGGCCTACCAGATGCTGTGCTGGGGCTTCCAGCTGCATTAGCACATGTAGTTTTATTCAGTCCTAATAAAATCATGAGTGTGTGAATTAGATGGTAAAAAGGCCCAGCCTGGTACCCAGAAGGAGTGCTGCAGTGAACAGGGACTGCCCTGAGTTACTGCCCCATGGCTTGCTTGCTTGCTTGCTGGTAATTGCACCATGACATGGTGAGACAAGAGACTTCAGCTGTTTCCTGGTGATGGAAAAGGGACTGCAGGCTAACAAAGTCTCATTTGTTTCTATTCAGGGCACCACCACCCTCTAACAGACTTTTCAAACTCCAGCTTAAACCCATTTGTCTTTTTACCTCAGATTCCAGCTGAAGCTGCATTACCCTAACAGCTAGAAACTCTCTTCTAGTTTTCCACCCTAAATATTTTCATGCCCTATATATACTGCACTGTTTTAATGCAAGCCATGTGATTTAGTATAAATGTTTCCTCCATTATGCATTTACAGTATATATATTACAGCAATCTTATCTGCCTCAGCCCTGGTTGCATGTGATTAAGCAAGCTGTGTTCTCTCAGGCTCTTCTCATCAAGTCAGGCTTTCTTTTTCTCCCATCATCTTTTTGTCCTGTCTGTACCCCTCTCAGCCTGTATTCCTTTGGCCAAAACTGCAACACAAACTAGAGGGGATGTATCACAGGGCTTTGCATAGGAGCACCAATGCATCCCCATCCCCACAGGTACATTCTAGGACAATGTTTGTTTCAACCACAACCGCATCACACTATCGCTTGCCATCATCCTACCATCACTTAATACAGAAGTTCTCAGCATTTTTCTTTTGAGCTTTCTCAGGATATGTCTGCCACAGAGTCTACCCATCTGCCTTTTGGCAAAGGCCTCAGAACAGAGCATGGAAGACAACAACGGCTCCCTGAATTTTATATGGGTATCAGGGGAGGGGGCAATACAGCCTACTCTGAGGATCATATTGAGACTTGGCAAAATGAGCCCAACAGTTCCCAGAAAAGGACTGCCTTTAGTTGTGCTTGCTGTGCCTTTCTGCCAGATCTCACAGGGTTACCAGCTTAGAGGAGATTTCTAATATTAGTTCTCAAGCATATGACCTTGTCTGTCGTGCTACTGAAATTCATTCTGTTTCTGGTACTCCTGCCAAGGTCAATTAAGGCTTTCTCTACAATATCCTGCTCCTTCCCTGTACTAGCAATGCCTTCTAGTGTTGAATCATCAGGACACTTCCTCACTACCTGTTACTATCTGAGTCAGAGTCTCAGGTTAATGTTAGCAAAGACTAATCCCACAGGTGACCATGGGGGAGTGCTACAAGTAACCTTTTGCTAGACTTTGATAAGTGATCTTGCTGCTTTCATCTTCCCAGACTTCTACCTCCCTGCTCTTTGCAACTCCTCTGCCTTTCCCAATCTAGTCCAGTTTAACTGATTGTTTCTTATGTGGAACTCTATCAAGTGCTTCACTGAAATACACAGATCAGACCTCTGAAATTTCTTCTGCCTTCCAGGAAAACAATCGTCTGAAAGAAAGCTATTGGGTTAGTCTGGTTGGATCCAGCACTGATAAAGTCATATTGTCCAATTCCCTTTTCCCCTAACTGCTTAGTAATAATTATGCTTTCCTTCAAGACCTCCTTTAAAGTGCTACAAACATTACAGAGGTTACACTTAGAGGTCTGAGACTGATCAGCTTATTTCTCCCCTTCCTTAAATTTAAACTGCTTAATTTTCACTTTTCCAGACTGCATGGAGTCACCACTGCGGGTAGAGTTGAAAAAAATCCCTTGCTATATGCCTGTGCTTCCACATGCCAGCTGTCCTAAGGCTGGAGAGCACCCAGACCCAGCACCATGCTCTAAGCAGCTTGAACTGCTTATTCCCAGTAGTCAGCCTGTTTCGTTCCCCAAGGACGATATTGCTATCCTTATCAATAACTTGGGCACAAAGTCCTCTTTGGCTTTAGCTTAGACTACAGACTCCTTGATCTCAACTTCACTCTTACTGCCCAGAAGTGGCCCCACTTCTTATTATCTTTTTTCCTTTTTTTTTTTAGATAGCAGAAGAATCTTTTGCTGTTTGTTTTAATCTCCTTTGCAAGGTTCAACTCAGCTTGATTTGTAAGCAATCCTGACTTTATCCCTACATTTCCTGACCTCTAAGATGTAGCTTGCTTTCTCCGCTGTCTGTTCTTTCTCCATTCCACATAGGTTCTCCGCAGAAAAAGCTTAAGCAGCCTAAGCAGTTGCCTGTGGTGGCAGACAGATGGAGGGCAACAGAATCAGGCACTGCCATTTACCGACTCCTCCCAGAAATGTGGGCTCCACAGTCCCTGAAAGTTGAATTGCTTTCTCCTCACACTCCAGACTTTGCACTGCTGTCTGTGCAAGCAGTTCCAAGAGCCAGTGGCAAACCTCCCCTCCACACACCCTGGGCAGCAGTGTAGCCCACATCTTGCCCACATCCTGCACCCACAACATCTCTTCCCTATCTTCCAAGTGCCTTGGGAAAGCCCGGCACTTCCCAGGGCTTCCAGACAAGGATTCACAGCCAAGCTCCCCTGCCAGCAGAATCAGGACAACTACCTTCCACTGTCTCCTTTCCTCCCCACACCCTCTCTGTGCCTCACCATCCAACACTGGGTCCATACCCACTGCAAACCACTCTGCATTCAGCACCTCCACAGCCCATGATGAGCTCTGAAGATTTGCTGATAGCCCTCATACAGCACAAGGACAGGGAGAGAAAAAAAGAATGGCTATCAGTACAGCCTCTGCACAGTACAGGTGGTGAGAGCACAGTGTAAGAGCATCAGGGAGGAACAAGAAACAGTTCTGGGGCTGCTAATATGGTAAAGCTCTAAGCAAACTGGTCTGGCCTCATAGCTGACCCTGCTTTGAGCAGAAGGGTGACTAAAGACCTCCTGAGATGCCTTTCAACCAGAATTATCCTATGGTTTTATGAGTGGGCCTTCTGTCCCCCAGTGAGGGAAAGCAAGAGAAGAAAAATGAGGTCCTGTGAGGTGAAAGAGCTCACAGTAGCAGTCCCATTAAGCAGCCTTATAATGGGGAGATTTGTGCTTTCAGGTGGGTAAGTAGGGCAGGAAAAGAGGAACACAGGAAGGAAACAGGCTGAGTTTGGTGGTAAAAGGAATGTGTCTTAGGAGTAAGCTGAAGTTGTCCTCAGATCTGCTAAGTTTCTGTGGTTTTCTTTCTGCAAACCTTGTCTGCTTGTGCCTTGTCTAATTTAATCCAAACCGTCTCACAAGACATTTTCTATAGCCTCTTCTGCTGTAATATTTACTGCCTTCATCCCTACATCTACAGACTGCTTCTGTGATCGCTTTCAGCATCTTCTCACATGACTTTGCTCCTCTACTGAACTACAGGTCTTAATGCAGCTCATGACATTGGTTATACCTGCACTAAGCCTATGGTCCTTGCATGGACATCACTGCTTTACTCCATGTACTTCAGATGCATAGACATGGGCTGTTGTAGGGGAAGAAGTGTGAGCAAGGTAATGCACTGGCCTTGTGTTCACACAGAGCTTTAAGTTTGCATCCTCCTTGGTCAGAGGTGTTAATACCACCTGCTTGGCAGTCTATGGATCTTCACACAGCTCCAAATGGAATGTCCTGGCCTGCTTGTCAGTGCCCATGAATACTCAGTGCATATTGACAGACCCTACACACTGGGTACACTTCCATGCCCACAGGGATTTCTTGTGTACATACTGGCATGCACACACAGAAAACCCGTGTAAGTGTAAGCCCTACCACAGACATGAGTAAGTATAAATTACTCTGTGGGCAATTTGTGTAATTTGTGGGTAATTTGTGTGGGTAATTTGCACACATCTGTGCACACCTTTAGCTACACACATAGACAAGTACCACAGCCACATAACACACTGCAGAGAAACTGTGTATGCAAATATACACATATATGCACAAATCCCCTCAGACACTGAGCATCTACACATACTCTACACCCTTCATGTGCTCCCCTGGGCCCATGTGGCAGAGACACAGGTCCCTGCTGGTGCTGGCTGGGTAGGAGTTAATGCAAGAAAGGCTGCAAAAGAAATTAAAAGCAAATAAAAAAAGTTGAAAACCCAGCACATGATTCTTCTCCTATCACATCTGTGAATCCTGGAGCGTTAGAGTAATTGTCTGCAATGAGTCAGACCAAAAGGCACAAGGAAATGGTTGCTATGGCAACCCACACACTGCTCTAATTCGGCTCAGAATTAAAATGATATCAAATAATTTGCAAGCAAAGGGAACATGGCAAAGGCACCGGGTGCCAATCTACAAAATCTAGCTATATGCAAGTGTCTCCTGAGCCAGAGTCAAGGGCTCTTTTCCCTTCAAGAGTGACAGCCATAGCAATCAGAGGAGCTACAGAGGCAGCACTGATGGATAACCTTAGGCTAGAAGATTTCTGTTACACACAGGCAAGAACAGGCTCCTGGGCTGGAGCTCCAGCCTGGAACAGGCTCCAGGACTGGAGATGTCCTGAGGGATGCCTCAGCAGACCCCACAAGGGAAATCCTGTTGCTCACAAGTTGTTTCGGTGTCCCCATTGTGGGAATTCCCTGAAAGGGCTGGTGAGGGCAGGGTCTGGGCATCAGACACCCTCCCACAGTGGGGGCATTTGCTCTGTGCTGGATGAAGCACTGCTCACATGGGCTGAAGGAAGGAGGGCTGATTCACTTGATGTTTTCTTCCCTGGTAAGTGATGCAATGTGTAAACTCTGGCACTCAGCTGACACTACAAGGGAATACTATTCTACAGAATTGGCTATCTTCTTCGCTTTTCCCCCAGCCAAGGGCTTATCCCAAGGTAAGGGGCAATGTCCACACACAGAGGGAGGAGGCACAATCCTGAAAGCTGAAGACCTTTCAGCTTATGCTGGCAGCAGATACACCATGGAAGAAAAGGCAATTGCTGATGTCCAGCCAGGGTGGGCAGAATGCTATGGAAAATGTCTTGCATGCTTATTTTTAGCATTCTTTTGAGGATAAAATAAATGTATTTGACCCCATTGTCACTAGTTACTATCCATGCATGGAAACATCTATATGGAATTTTGCAGGCAGATGCCTGCTCTTTCTGCCTGTTCTGAACTGGCTGGAGGATAACTAACTCTGAGCAGTGCCTCAGCACTGACAGCAAACATCGGTGAATGGCAGTTTGCAAGATCAGAGCCAGTGCCAAACAAGGCAACCACCTCACTTTTATCTGGTTCATGTAACAGCTTGTTTCTGCCCCAGAAACACCCTAAAAATCAGCCTTTATGCTTACAGGTCTCTCCCCCAAGGCTTGGTATGCAAAGTAGAATGCAATGGACTGCAGGCAGGCAGATAGATGAATGAAAGATGCAAGAGACACTGATTTTGGCACACCAACAGCACTGTGTAATGTTGGTACCATGGCCCATGGAGTACTGGCTCAACCTGTGGGTCAGCCAAACATGTGATGACTGGTAACAGCCTCCAGACAGATGTTCTGAGAGGTGGAGAGGGCATGGCTTCTGTTAGTACTAAAATCATCAGCATTTTTGGATTGCAGACGGGAATGGCATCAGGCAGAAACCACACATAACATTTCTACCTGTGCTACCAATGGATGCTGGGGAGACTATCATTTCTATAAAGGCACCCAGTGATGCCTCAGAAGCTCACTGGGTCAACACTGGCACAAACCTCTAGCATTAAAAGGACAGCATTCCTTTTGAATACTGCAGTACACATTCAAGAGATCAGCTGCTCTATGGTTTTGTATGGGTAACAATAAGTTGGTTTCTGAGCCAGCCTAGTGAAATCATTTTAATTCCCCAGCTTGGATGCAGCTATTTCCATATAAAAGGTGCTTATGCTATTGTAGCTTATCTCCACACATTTTAGCAGCTTCTACAGGTGCAACTGTCATTTTCTAGAGAGAAGGTTGAAATGTTTTATCCACCCAAGCAATAAAACTTTAGGAACACAGAATTGCATGTAGATTAGTTTGAAAAGCTGCCACAGAAACAGAACTGTTGAAAAACCCAACTGCACTTCCTCTCCCTGCTTACTGGTAACAGACAGCAGGTAGCCAAAACTGGGGGACCAAGGAAGAGGATAGAGAGATGTCAAGCTGGCCAGTAGTCACTTTTCAAATGAAGACCTTCTGTTGGACTGATAGAGGTTGGATTTTAACAAGCAGTATAATGGCAAAATTACTTCCCATTATCTATTTTTCAGAATGGTTGACTTTAAATACTTTTGACAAAAATCTAAGCTTTTTAAAAACTGATCCTGCTGTGAATGAAGAGCTCTTCTGAAAATACTGGCCTTAATAACTCAGTGTCCCCAAACATCCTCTGTAAAACAGAGACAATATTTCTCTTCTCTCATCCTTGATTGAGCTTGCCAAGCACTCTTCCCAAATATATCTCTGTATGCTGTTGATGTCATGGGATAACAATTTCACTGTGGTCCAATCACTGCAGATAAGAACTAACAGTACCTTTCAATATAAACAGAGAAGAAAGGTACTGTATAAAATAAACTTGCATTTCCTAAGGGCCCATTTAGATTGGTTTTTATTGGGCACTACAGAGCCTGTGCATGCCACATCGTTTGCTGGTATCAGCTGTTTCCCATCCCTAAGACATGACAACCATGGCAAGAAACTTAATGGTAAGAAACCCCTACCTGCCCCAGTTGGGGCTGGCAGCCAGCTGATACCACATAAGTCGAACAGTGAGAAGGTCAGGCAATGAAAGAGATGCCATACACAGCCCAAAATGACAGCTAAACTCCTGTGCAGATTCCAGCAGTTTCACTGGGTCTTTAAATCACTAAAAGCTTCTGTCAGCAGCTACATGTGATTTCTGCCTCCCACCCTGAGGACCAGAAAGCCCCAGGCTACTGACTCACGGGAGGTAGCAGATGACAGTGCTATCTGGGGCAGGACTTGGCTTGGGGAGAGTGCCATCACAATTCCTTATTTTTCATTTCTAACAAAGTTAGTGTGTGTGAAACGTACTGGACTGACATCCCAGGAGAATAGCTGCCTTCTAATTAATTATAATTAATCATCCAGGCATTACTTAATGTTTGCATAGTGCTTTGAAGTGCCAAAGCACAATACAGCAAGAGACATTATTAATTTAAAGAAACAGGTATAGCCAAGCCAGGGGTAGGTTTTTCTGTGTGGCTTCCCACCAAAGAGACCACACCAATTCAGCTAACACAAGTGGAGCCTGCCTTGGCTCCACCATGTCCTCCAAGAGACCTGCAGGTACATTGAACCCTTTGCTCATTCCACTTGTGCAGATATACAGGGACTTGGCCCATGAGGGAAGGAGAGAGATGAGTGAAAGGAGAAAACGGTAGGGCAGGGCAGGGCAGAGGACATCGTTTTTGCCTGCTGAATTTGGCCACCTCACCACCCATCCTTGTGTGGAGCAACATCTCTAACAGTGAGAGAAACATATCAGACTCCCCTCCAACCCATCCTGAGATTCCTTTTTGAACTAAGCCAGACCAAAATGGGAGCAAAGAGGCTCTTGTACTCCCACCCTATCCCAGCTCTCAGCCCTCCAGTGTGATGCTCTCCAGTCCAAGCTGACTGCTCCCTCACTCCCTGACAGCATCAGGCCTCTGTCATCTTCCTGGACATTTGATTTTACCAGTTTGCCTTTCTCTGTCTTGGCTGGGGATTGCCATTCAACCACCAGAAGTAAAGAGGCCCAATGCTCCTTGTCACTGGCATTCTTCCCATGGGGGCACTGGCAGTGCTCCCTCCCCATAGGCATGGCTACAAATCCTAGAGCTGAGTTTTTCACTGCATGCATAGTGAACATTTCAGAGTGCTCAAAAATCCCCCCCTCCCCTCCTCCTGAGGCACTGTCAAGTCAAACAAGTGACAGTAACAATCAGTGGCAGAATGACAGGCCAGTTCATAACACTTGCACTTCTATAGGGGCACTTAAAAAGTCTCTGCTGTTCCCCTTTTACAGAACTGTGCCTGTATTTATCCAGAAACTACAAGCCTTGCAAGATACATGGCTTTCTGGGAACCTGTGCTACCAAACTACCGGCAGTATTCTAACTCTAAATGAACATGATATCAATCCCACTGAGGGCTGATGCCATCAGAATAACAATAACAACAATCTGCATCCCATTCTGCCCTGACTGCTTCTTGCTGTGTCTCCTCTCACTCCTCTTCCTTCACCTCTCTTCTGTACACAGGATGGTATTGCAGCACTCCCCAGCACCATTTGTGCTGCAGCCTCTGCTGTAGCCTCTGCTGTGAAGAACCCTAGAATCAGGTCCTCACCACTCAGGATTGATTATATTAGTGTGAGGGGAGATGAAGACAGATCTACACCCTTCTCTCAAAGCTGCTATCCTCAAGATCAAACAGTGTTGTAACAGTGTTGCATCCTACACTACCTACCTATAATTATTTCCTTTTTGTCTTCTTTTAAATGACTATTGGTATCAAAAATTCAGATGATTAACCTAGTCACTAATGGAAGCAAAGTAAAGGCAATACACAATAAATTTTTTGCTCCCTAAAACACCCAAACCAAGGTGTAAACTTACATCCAAGACAGCAGATGGGAAATACCTTGGCAAATCCTTGTACTCCCATGAAGTCAATGGGGCTACAGCTGTGGGCCCAAAAGATTTGGACCATTTGGGAGAAATTATTTCCCTCAGTGCTGTCACGTAGCCCATTCTTTGGGTGAAATATGGGTAGATTTCATCAATGCGTAAGAAATGGGGAATGGAGAACACCCAGTTATGTGTACCATGTGTGAAAGTAAGCAAAGATGCTGACAATCAGGATGCTTAATGCGCCTGCTAGTGACAGGGACTGTGGTGCTTTTAAGAAACAAAAGCAATGGAGAATTCATTTCTATGCCTCAACTTCTGTGGTTATCAGTGGGGAAAATAGTTTGCTCTGGATCATTTCTACAAATGACACAATTTTTGCCTTATTGTTTTAACATGATTTTTTCCCCTATCCTCTGCTCTTTCTCTGCCCTCCTCTTCCTTTTGCAGAAGATGATGCCCCTTCACAGCATGCCCACAAAGAAATTTCAAATCAGTATTCAGCATAACCGCGGGTGGAAATCTCCACAGGGGTTGTGAAAAGCACTGCTGACAGAAGAGAAATGGCTCTGTCAGGGGCAGATCCTCCTGCCACTTGTTCCTGCTCCAGCTATTCCACTCAGATGTTTCCTTCCTTATATTTATGCTGAGTGCCAGATGAACTGCTTCTGTGCCTCTGTTCTAACTCACAGGTCAGGGAAGGGAATGAAAACAGCAATGAAAAGCAATCTTAAAAAACCCACCCAAAAACAAACCAAAAAAAGCTTTCTGTGCTTAGAAAAATGCTCCAAATGCTCCAGTGCTGCAGAAACCGTTGGTACTGTTTCAATGCCATTTCATTCTCTGCTGGGTATACTCATAACAGTTCCAGCCAGGATCAATTTTGAGAGCAGTTTCTGTGACCCAAGCACCTTTGAACATGAACTTTACTGAAACCATCTCTATTTCACAAGGACAGAATTCATAATGATTTTCTGGATTTGGGCTTGCAGTGTTGGTTTATTAGTGAAAAGTGCTATTTCATAACACCCCTCCTTCAGCTTACAAGTGAATCTTCAATGCCCACATGTTACTTTTAGATATAAGGAAGAAGTTCTTTACTGTAAGGGTGGTGAGGCACTGGAATGGGTTGCCCAGGGAAGTTGTGAAAGCTCCCTCCCTGGCAGTGTTCAAGACCAGGTTGGACAGAGCCTTGGGTGGCATGGTTTAGTGTGAGGTGTCCCTGCCCATGGCAGGGGGGTTGAAACTAGGTGATCTTCAGGTCCTTTCCAACCCTAACTATTCTATGATTTTCTACTTTAAGAGTACCACTCCCGACTGGAATTTACTAGAAGACTAGAAGGTAAGGAACGCTTGCTTCATCAGATAAACTGACATAGTTTTACTGTAGTACTAAGGACCAGTCATTGTATCCTACCCAGCCTAGGGAAGAGTAATGGCTGACTGTCTGACCTGAAGATATCTGCTGTATGACCTTCTCTCTACTAGGTACTTGTATAACAACAATTTCACAAGTAGCTTTGCTTCTTGGCAAGTGTTTAGTGATAATAACTCCATTACGTGTTCATCAACTTCTTCCCTTAATCAGTGCTTCCACTTCTAAACCAAATTCCACTGAGATACATCTTCTCTTACCCAATACACCTACATAGAGCATTTAAGTTGGATACGATGCCAACATTATTGATTAAAAATGTTTCATTAAATGGCTGCTCTGTTTTACTTCTGAGTTTACTGTACTTCTGTAAAGGCAGAAGCAATTGCTGCAGAAAGTGGTAAGGCTTCAAAAGCTTTGGAGTTCTGCTGGAAGCAACATTGTTTATGAATTTTCCAAAAGTAGACAGAGAATCTAGTGACGGTCTGCCAAAAGGGGTTTAAAGCTCATCTACAGAAATAAATTGGCAATCTATATGTCTGAACTGGAAGTCTAACTACAAACCCATTCCACCAGCAAAACTATTTTTCAGCAGAGATAACAATGGAGATGCATGAACATGCTGTTCTTCCAAAACCAAAGTGTCTCCTGAAAACAGTTCAAAATCTGCATGGACTTCTCAGCCTATTCACATTCCAGAGAAACAGTCTTGATTCACAAATTCACCAGCATTGAAGATGGTAAGCTTCCATTCAAACAGTCAATTTCCCTTCCAAAAGCCTATCAGCTATTCAGTACCTGTTTCAGTATTCTCTGTTTAGCCTCGTTTTCAACATCACAAACTATTGTGGCTCACATCATCTCCCTTGAGTGACAAGCTAATGAACAGCTCCCAGCTCCCACTCTCAATAAAAGATGCAACCATTTCATTCAAGATAAAAAGAGAAACCAGAATGTCCTACCTGCAGCAATACCCATCTTCCCATCCACAGACACAGACACAGCCGTGCTCACTGTCACCACTTTTGGCAGGCCACTTCCCTCTGTTAAGACACAGATACAGCAGGTTTGGTTAGCTTACCACCACAGAGAAGAAAAACACAGTAGGTTCAGCTTGCTCACACATTTTCACACCCAAGACAGTGTGCACATATGCCTCAACCCTAAAACACCCAAGAAGCTGAAGGCCTACATCTTTAAAGACACAACCAACCTAAGTGGCTATGAGTAGATTCTTTTTTCTTGTAGATAAGGTCCCCTGATAAAAGTAGTACCCTCAGCATAAAAAGGGACTGGCCTCCTTGGGCATGAAGAGCTACTTTTTAGGCCAGAAAACTACTGTGCTTCATGCACTACCTAAACTTTGCAGACAGAGGAGAAGTTGGATAGGCAATTCTGACATTGACTCTTGCACTCTGTTACCCAACCCGCACTACAAACTGGAGAGACAGGCACAGCACCTATAGGTACTTTCCAGGTTGTGCTCCATTTTAGAAACAAAGTCTTCTGGGACTTCGCTGCCTAAACTGTTATGTCCCAGGCTCTCCTGATTATCCTTTAGCTGCTGCTTTAACCATCCTGTAGGTCCTGTGTCACATCTGCCAGCCCTGTGCAGATCTCTTGGCTTCCATAGGGTACTTAAAAAAGCATGTCTGGAGAGGTTTAAGCAACTGAACCTCATCTCCCTTCTCTTTGTCAGTGCAGTTGTTTCAGCCTGCAATTGTCCATGTGACAGATTCAATTTCTGTGTTTTCTTAAAGGGATTAGATTAGCTTCAGCTGAGGCACCTCTTTTGGAACTGCCAGGGGACACTCTGAAGGTCAGCATGATCGATATAGCCTGCAACTGATTCCTCACTCGTGTACTGAATGGAAATCTCTTGCTCAGACAGATGGGTCGGGGATTCTTTCCATCCCAAGAGCTCCAGCATTTGTTTCTGCTTCCTGTTTCTGCCTTCATCATTCTAGGTGGTACCCAGTGTGTCCTGAGCACAATTCAGTGTCTGCCACACTTTAGCCTGGAGTCTCTCATTATTCTTTAGACTAAGCCAGATTAACTTGCCCTGTGATGTCAGAAATAGAAAAGCCATTGTGAAACAAATACCCAGGCAATTTATGCTCACATGCCTTGAGCCTGATTCGGCCTTTATGGTGAACCCTAAATGCCTTGCTCTTCCTAGGGTGAGGAAAAGAAGCAAAATACACTTAGCATCTCTAGAAAAACAAACCAACCAACCAACCCAAAATAACAAAGCACCCAATGCATGAGAGATATGGGCTGCTAGAATAGCTGACTTGCAGGGCTTTCCCTGCTGTATTCTTCCCTGTGGGACTTCTGGACACTAGAAGGAAGTGCCCTCAATAAATTATTCTGATGATCTGCAGTCATCCCCTGTTGGTTTCCTCCCCAATGGGGAAGTCTTCTGGCTCTTCCCTCCTATGTAATGAGAACTGCTTCTGTCCTGAAAACCCTTTGTCATAGGTGGAGGGCACATGTAGAAAGCATGAAAAGGGGATTTTAACATTTATTCATCAGGAACTTACTAAGAAACTGGGTGGTCAAATGGTGGGACACCCCTGCTCCTTCAGATGTCAAGGGAGGGCCTGGACTCTGCTCTGACAGTGCAGCACTGTGTCTCAGAAGCACTGAGTAGTACTTTCTGGCTCTTTCCAGGCATACTGTGTGGCCCCATGGATCACTGTCTCCTAAGCCTAGCTGCTGATCTCTAAATTGCCTAATCTCCCTTACAGTTTAGAACACAAGGTCTTCAGGGTCAAATATTACTTCTTACAATGTGCCTGTAGGGTTTCCAGGTGAATGGAGTCCTGGACTTGATTGAAGTTTCTGACAAATAGCCACATAGTACAAAAGACAGTGGCAGCTGCTTATGTTTTGTCTTTATTAATGGAAAATTACCTATGACTTCTAAGAAAGCCACATCAAGCCACAACTCCAGTGTTTAGCCAGCAGCGATTACTGTGGCCTGGGTAATAGCTGTCCTAGGAAGCCCCAGATGATGTCACTGCCTGGTTTTCTAATCCACACTCTATTCCAAAGAGCAAATGCTCCGGCATGCAGGAGAGTAAAAGGTCTTGCCATGCCTCCCCCTCTCTCCACAGTTGCCTTTTAAGTGAGATGCAAGGGTGCTGGGTGGAGAGAGGCTTTCATGGAAGGTTTCAAGTATTCTCTTTCCATTTGCTCTCCCTTTACATCCTGGTTCATCTCTTGCCTCCAAGTCTGGTTTTCTCTTCTTTGCTACTTGCTTTCCCACCCACCAGCCTCCCACTGTTGCGCCACAAAAAGCTTTAGCAGCTAAAGTGCTGAGCTCCATGACAGAGATGGAGAACTAGGGGCCAGGAAGGAGCACAGAGGGGACTTCTGCCTTCTGTGTAGGAACCTCACATGAGGCTTTGTTTTGACTATTTCTTCTAGGCTCTTCTGCTCTCTTCCAGCCTTTGAAGAAGCCCTCCCTGAGAAGAAGCTATGGAAGAGCCTTTTCCTCCACCATCTTCCAAACCAAACCCATCCCTTCCCATCATGGAAAGAGGTGACAGAAAAAATGTTGCCCTCTAAACTTAGGCTTCCTAAGTGCTCGCTGATCCCTCATCAGTCCCAGCTGTTACTGTCACACAGTATGCCTGATGTTCCCTTTGAGGCATGCTCACACCTGTATGTCTCAACCCCTTCCGTGATGCCTTTCTCTCATGGTTCATTTGTTCCCCCACTTCCCACCTGCCTAAATCCTTTGGTCTACCCCACCCCTACACTTCCACGTGTCCTTCATCTCCCCTGCACACTTCATGTTGTGTAGCCCTGACTGCTTTCTGTGCAGCTTGTAGCTTTCTCTTTCTGCTGTGTCAGTATCTTGGCAATGCCCCTTCTGCCATGCCCCCTCTACTGGTACAAAGGCAATGCCAAAAGGCAGGTCTCAGCGTTTCCCACTGGGCAGGAGGTAGCAATAAAGGGATCGGGGCAAACATGGTGTGGAAAACAGGATGTGAAAAGCTTTATCTTCCCCTCTCCTCTTGGTGTTCAGGCTGGGATTACCTGAATCATCTTCTGAGACAATACTGTAGATGAAGCTCCCGGGGGGATGCTCAGCTGCCCGCCGGTACCACAGAGGGAAGTGGTCCATGGTGAAGATACTTTCCTTATCCTTCTGTGTCAGGAATTTCCTGCCGAGAGAAAACCCAGGGCTGCCGTTGCGCACGGTGTGAAGAAGCTGGGCAGCCCTGCTCGGGGCAATGCAGCGGGACCCCTGCGGCTGGGCACAGCACCTGCATCCCATCGCCTGGGGCTTCCCCTGCCGCGGTGGGACCCCAGGGGACAGAAACACGCCACGTGAAGCACCCCTCTCCCCGGGGCGGTCCGCGAGGCCTCCGGGGCTACTGAAACCAGTGCCTCGCAGCCCCCGCCGGGCGTAGATCAGCGACCGACCCCCGGGACGGGCTCCTCCTGCAGTCCGGCCGGGCCGGGCGGGGCCGCTCACAGCTACACCTGCGGCCACTGCCCGGCGGCGCCTCTGCCGGCCGCCCGCCAGGTGCCGCTGTTGCCCCGGCCGAGGTCCTAGAAGCCGCGGCCAGCGGCGGTACCAAGGGCAGGAAAGGAGGGGGAGCGCGGTCCTGGGCGGTGGGTGGGTTCCGCGGCTTTCCGCGGCCGGTGGGGCTTCGTGCCCGGGGTCGGGGGGAGGGAAGAAATCCGCCTGCCCCGCAGGAGGCCTGGCAGGTTACTCGATGAGGAGCAAGGGGCATAGCTGGGGGGCGGAAATGCGACAGGCAAGAGCCGTGGTGATGGAGTATGGGCTAGTTACTGCAGGCGAATGGGGAGCAGGTGAGGAAAGGGAATTAGACAATATCCTAAAAAGAAAAAAACCCCAGTAACACAAGTTTTAAAGCCCCCAGTAATATTAATAAAAAATAGGAGATCATCTCTTATGAAGACAGGCTGAGAGAGTTGGGCTTGTTCAGCCTGGAGAAAAGAAGGCTCTGGGGAGACCTTAGGGCAGCTTTCCAGCACCTAAATGGGGCTTTAAGAAATCTGGAGAGGAACTTTGTACACGGGCAGGCAGTGACAGGACAAGGGGGAATGGCTTTAAACCGACAGAAGGTACATGTAGATTAGATATTAGGAAGAAATTCTTCCCTGTGAGGGTGGTGAGACACTGGAACAGGTTGCCCAGAAAAACTGTGTCTGCTCCATCCTATCAGGCCAGGTTGGATGAGGCTTTGAACAACCTGCTCTAGTGGAAGGTGTCCCTGCCCATGGCAGGGGTTGGAACTGGGTGAGCTTTAAGCTGCCTTCAACACAAACCAGTCTGTGATTCTATGAAAAAACACCCCAGACCAAAGGTTGTGCTGCTGTGGCTAAACATGGAACTCCTAGGGGTGGATAAAGTGTTTGAGGAAACGGGTGCTCTTGAAGGCAAGAGGATGAGTCCTGAAGGAATGGCAAGACAGACAGTGGGTGCTCAGGAGAGGCCTCATGAAAATCAGGTCATTGCCTTCCCTGGAGGTCCCTACATCTTGCCTGACAAATCCCCTTTGTTTTCAGTCTCCTGTTTAGCTGTATATTTTGAGATTACAATAATTACTCATTTATACAGTTCCTCCCTTTCCGGGGATTCCAGAAGCACCTCTAACATGACGCATGGGGGTCTGTCACTTCAGTGTCGTGACTGCATCTGTTTAAAAGCATTGAATGATGTTCCTGATGCACAGTGGGGCATAGGGAATCATCATATCTGCCTGCTGCAGCACACATAGATTTCTTCCCTGTTGCCAGAGCCTGACTACTCTGACTTACCCAGGCTGTCTCAAAAACATGAGGAATGTCACCTTCCAGGCACAGCAGAGTTGTCTGCCTTGAACCTATGACTTGTGTTTGGGGAACTTAGAGACAGTGAAAGAGCTACCAAGAAGCTAACAACCACCACCAACTCTGTCCCCTTTTGTTCCATCTGCTGGTGTGCCTCTGTGACCCATCCTTTCTTAAGCAGCATGCACCAGCCTGTGTATTCAAAACACAACAAAAATGCAAACTATATCCTTTTTATGTCAGAACCCTCCACTGAACACATGCTTTTGCCTTCAGGGAGAGCACAAGGGGATGAATCATATATGACAGATGTCAGTCACATCACTGAATGCCTCACTGGAACACACTGGAATACTGTGATGTGGGCAATGTAAGAGGTAGAACAGAATAAACCTGGAAGAGGAATTGGGACAGAAAGATCAAATCTAGCCAAGCTGGAATGTCACCAGGGCAGTGAAGTGCAGAGCCTTTGCACTGCAAAATGGTCCTGGGGATATATAGTAACTGTGGACACTTTCTCTGTTAGCTGACTGAAGCTGGAGAATAATTGAAGGTTTTCATTAAACTGAATACATGCTGGGATAGCATTTTAAGAAAAACTCAAAAGGATCAGAAGAAGACAAAGGACATCTGCCCTGATTCTGTAAATAGTCACCAAGGCCATTGAGGTGTTGCTTCTTTCCTTTCTTTTCTGTCTTCTCAATTACATTTCTAAGGCTGGTAGTGGTTTCATGCTGCCCTTTCAGAGACACCAAGAGAAGCCCCTGAGTGCAATTTAGGGACTTACCTGTTGGAAATTTTCTCAGAGCCCACGTATAGGGCACTCCTCATGAGTCCAGCTCGAGTGCCCAGAAATGCCATCTCAATGCCTGTCTCAGTCTCCCTGTGGAACAGAAACACACAAACAGAAGCAAACAGTTCCCACAAGAAGAGCCACCTCTCTGCTCCAGGGTGAGGGCCCTTCGAATAACAAACCACACCTGGAGATGTAGTCCCAAGTTCATCAGCAATATAACCTATTCACACCAGGGGTGGCACTGGCTCCTCCCTGCTAATGGCAACAGGTTGTTACTGGCTAACAACTGGCAGGCTTAGACTTGTACCTAGATTCACACCTTTGAAATTTGCTTATTTTATTCTCTTCTAAGTAGACCATAAGCTCCTCTCCTCCTGCTAGGTCTGCTCTAGGCTGCCCACATGAGGCTGAAGTGAAGGAGAGGAACTGTAGAGAGTGGCAGGATCAGGTATGCAGAGAATGGGAAGGGTAGCAGAATGACTCTGAAGAGGGTGTCCTGGTGCAGCTGTTTAAAGACGTGCTGATAACTGGGTGTCCTAGCATTACTGCCACTGGTGGAGCATCTGGCAGTGGTAGGGATACTGGTAACTGAAAGAGGGACAGGAATCCCAGGGCCACACATCTAAGTAGTATGTTGGCTGCTGAAAGAAGATCTGTGTGATACTAGGTGCTACAAGCAATAGATACCTTACTGGAAATAGACTAAGAAGTTGTTCACTGAAGCCCAGCCTATCCACTCATTGGGGCTCAATCTGAAATCATCACCAACAGAGACAAGATCGAGTTTCCTTTTCTTTACTGCTGGTAAAGGAACAAATTTCTTGCCCCCTGAGATTGAACTGCTGCTACAGTCATATAGGGAGTTGAGCCAAACCACATTGCTGCCATTTAAAGGGATAACTGATAAAGGGGGAAATAACTCATTACAACTTCAAAGTGAAATGGCCTCAGGTGTCCTGAGGTACCAAACTCTGTCAACTTAAAGAAGCAAATGCAAGGCATCCAAGTTAGGTGGTGCAAAGAATTGGTGCTGAACACCCCTTGCAGTGACACACCTGGATTACTGCTATCCTCTGGTGATACGCAGACATGGGTTGTGTTAATGTTGTGTTACCAAAATGCTCCTCACCAAAATAAAGGCTCTCCCAAGAAGGCCCAGCCTGCTGGAGTCCACTCCTCAGAGACACTTTTGGAGTTATTTTTAAAGGTGTTGAGCTATTTCTGTCAGCTTTTGAGCTATTTCTAAAGTTTCTTATACACTCTGCAAGGGTCTCTGGCTGTTTTGGGTGCTGCATAACCCCATAGCACCTGGAGATGCATCCTCAATGATGTTTTGCCCATATTTATTTCTTGTACACTTACATGGACATATTGAGGGCTAGTGTTGTCCAGTAGGCCTCCATGGGTGCAGTGACTACTGCATCAAACAGCACTTCCTGGACCAACTCCTCATCACCTAAGAAGAAGGGAGAACAAGAATCAGGAGAGAAAAGCATGTTCCTCCCTAGATGTCTTTGAGTCCTTTGTTAAGGAGCCTCTGCCTCACCAGGACAGCATAGCAACACAGCACAAAAAGAGGCTTCCTGTTAAGGGCTGAGAACATGACCTGCCATCCTGGATGGAGGAGAACACAAGAACAGATGTTACAGCTAAGATCATCAGCTGCAAACTCAGTGGAAGGGTTTGGGTTTTAAAGTCTGGGCAAGTGAGAGGCTGTCAGATGAAGTTCTTCATCAGACCTTCACTCTGACCTTTTCCTTGATTGAACAGGCTGATCACAGTCATTGCTTCAGATCCTTGCCTTGACCTTTCTTCTGGGTGCCCTGTACAGAGGACACCAGCCACCCCAATCCATTCAAGAAGCTTCCTTCAGGACCACTACACTTCTTCATGGCCTCTACTCTGTCCTTGTACTCACTGGCTTCTCTGTTAGCCATCCTTCCTGTAAGTCCCATTAGACAATGTCCTGTCCTGGTTTCCACCAGAAGTTCTGGCCAGTCTAGGCTACCAGTCTAGTCCACTGTGGACTGGAGCTGAGAAATGTTTTGTAAGCTTCAAGGTATCATCTTGTGCTAAATAACATACTCTAAAACCCCTGTCATAACCCCACTGGTTGTTGGGGTGCCAGGAGGAGCTGTGCTTCAATACCAATCACTTCTGAAGCAGCTCAAGCCCCTTTATAGGCTGCTAGTATCTCTTTCTCAGTTGGAATATAGCTGGCCTCAGATCCTCTGTATCCCCAGCTCCAAAAGCCAAGGGGTCAACCTGGAGTCTTCCCTGGAGCTTTCTGGCAGAGGCTCCAGGTAGGACCATTCCCCCTGGTTGCAGTGTAGAGCACATTTTTCACATATTGTCCTGTCTGGGCTGGCCCAAGGGCTGCTGCATGACCTCTCTCTCATTTAATTTGGCCCCACACATCTGGGATGTGTCCAAATCATATTTGGTTTTCCTCCACAGCACTTCCAGGTCTGCATGGCTCTCATGGTCAGCTCTCCTCAAACTTTCTTCCTCCTCCTCTCTGGCCTCTTCAATTCATACACCTCCTCTTTTCAACCTGCTCCAAAGGCAGCCAGAAGGGGTCTGCTCATACTATGCAAGAGAGGAAAAATTATTGGATTACATTTTAGTTTTAAGAGATTCCCATCCTTGTGCCAAAGGTTTGTCCCTCTCAGGTAGAGCATTACATGCAAAAGCTTGTACTTGGCACACTTAAGGGGGCTAAAGGACATCCTAAAGCTAAATTGCTTTAAAGAGTTTCCATGCACAGATGTCCACCTCTGCTCCCTGACAGAGATTGCACTCTATAGAGGTGCTTTATCAGATGCTCGTGTGGCTTCACGCTACCTAGAGAGTGGGTGCAAGGGATGACCAGCACTGGGAGCAGGAAAGATAATAATTCTGTCACTTTTTTTTTTTCCTGAGTCAGTTATCAATTGTGTTTGGAAAACAAGATGAATGGTCCTCATTCTGAAAGAACGCATCTCTCTAGGTGGCACTGAGCAGCCCATGGAGGATGCTGGCCAGAGCCCTGGTGAGGAGAGTAGTCACAGCAGCTTTCCTAGCTCCTCCTGCCATCATCCCCTCTAGCCCAGCTGGTCAGTCTTTCTTAAACATGGTGTGCAGCCCCTGCCAAGCTCCATTCAAGCCTTTCACCTTTCAATGTTTCCAGTGCTGAGACCTCCAATGTGGCCAAGTTATGGGACAGCTTTGAAATGGAAAACAATTCCTCTGACAGAGATGAGGAAGTGGATCCTCAGTTCATTTCCACTTGTGAATTAAGCTGGGTTTGAGTTCAGTCATGCCTGTGAGAGCAGGTGCCACAGGAGCTTAGCTTGACACCAATCAGTTTGTCACAGTCCCCTCCTCCCCATGGTCAGTACAGAAAAATCCTATCAGGGCCCACTCGGTGCCTGGGACTCACATTCCAGGTCAGGCTCCTCTCCGGTGAGGAATCGGATCACAGCCTCCAGCTGGCTGAGCTTTCGGTGGTCCGGATCAATGTCAGTGATGCAGTAAATCCTGGTGAAGAGGGGAGAAGCAAGGGGAAGGAAAACCCAGTTAGGCAAATGCTCCTAGAAAACAATAACTGCAATCAAAAATTCAGGAAGAGACCTTGTGCTGCAGAGATTTTGCTGCTGCTGTATGTTATTCCCACTCAAAATCTAACAGTGTAGCTATATGAGCAATAACAATGTGATGGAGAGATCCAAAAAGCAGAGGGTCGTATGCAATGTGAATAAAACCAGACTGGGAGCAGAAAAAGCAAGAGCAAGAAACAAAATATAAGATGAGGAATGATATTGCAGTATGATAGGATAGCAATAAAAGCTGTCCCAAAGAGACACAGCTGCAGGAGCCTCAGGACACAGTTTAGGGAGAAGCAGTATTACAAATGCTTTGTATTATAAAAAAACCCATTCTTCTAATCCTGCTTTCAATTTTGACTGCTTCGTTATCAGGACAAGGGAGGGTAAGGGGTTATAAGAGAGAATTACAGCTCATAAAGGAGCTGAAAGGAGTGATTTATGAGGGAAGCCTAAGAGAAATGAATATGTAAAGTGTGGTAAGCTGACACCCCAAGTTAGGAGTAGAAGAAGGAGAAGTCACTGCTTATGTCTCAAATGCGCTGCCTGTGAAACTTGACAGTGTAATGAGAGGTGTGAAGGGCTGCAGGGTTTGTTGAGTATAGTTATTTTGGCTTTGATACAGGCTGGGTTCATGTGCTTGAGTGTAACTGAATGTCGGGTTCATGAAAATCCCAAACCTCACAGCAATAAATGGAAAGTGCCATGCTTCACCCTACTTCATATCCAAACCAAGCAAACCCATAAATTATGCTTGCTATTGAAATGGGGGTCATAAATCACCTCCATATTCACTAGAAATTAGGTCTAGGCTCAGTTCAGAAGAACGCCAACCAAAAATAAGCTAGGATTTAAAAAAGCATTTCAATCTCTCACCAAGCTTGCAAAAAAACTTCCTGACAGATCTGACATACTGTAGGTTTTGTGGCACAATTCTGAGCAACACAAGGAGGAATAAAATAGGTCTGAGCACAGAAGACTGAGAATAAATCTCAGGAGATGTATTTTAGCAGAGGGATGTGCCAGGCCTTGATGGGATCTCCCAAAAGGAGAGATGGAATTGAATTGCCTGGAGACAATCAGGTCTTTGCAGGTACAGATCCTGAACAACACTGCTGTTTCCCTAGGCCACAGAGGGTGGTGAACTCAAACCAAATTCCTGGGAACTTTGCCAAAATCTCCTGACAGAGTCCTCTGTGACTGACAGGATATCCTCCACTTACCATTCATTCGCTAAAGACAAGTCTGGCTGTAGCAGGTCATGCAAACCTGAAACCAGATAATACATAGAGTATGCAGTTAGGTACCAGACAGAAACATACAGGCTGTGAAGGAGAAGTAAAGCAGTGAAGTTCAGAGTAGCTACCTTATCCCTTAGGATAGTGAGGCTGTGTCAGATTAACCTACCTTCTTCCACTGAAGTGTTCCCCAGCAGAATGTATTCCCCATGTCCCCTGGACAGCACAACACCCAGACTGCGGGCAGGAAGGCAAAAACAGGGCTCGTCAGCAAGGAGAGGTGTAATCCCTGAACATGACACTGCATTCCCTGCAATTACAACCCTTAAAGACAATAACTCCTCCACAGCTATTAAAGAAAAGAACATCATCGAAAGAAGATTAGGTGAGATCCAATTTCAGCACGAGGCTAAGGAACCTGTCTATAGAGCTATGAGGCATTTTGGTGACACCTTTTTTTTGGCCAGTGCTGTAGGCTCAGGTCAACAATAACATTTCTCGACTTTGTGCTAATTTAAAACCATTTCAGCTGGGAAAAAAAAAAAAAAGCAGCAAAAATATTTTTGCTTAATTTCTCATGTGATGTTTTAGAATTTTCAGTCTATCCCAATGTTTTGTTTACAGCCATACACCAGAACATGAAATATATTCAGTGGAACTGAAAACTGAAGAAGCCTCATTTCTCTGAAATGAAGCAACATGCTTCACCTGAGCTATATCTTTTTGACTCTGAATCTCAGATAAATCTAATATACCTTCTGAGTTGACCCCAGGGGTATTTTAAGGGCTACAGGAACAAAGAAGTCAGTTATTCACACTGCTGTACTCATGACTTGTAGCCAGTTTCATGAAGAGATGAGACTGATTAGCTGTCCCTGACGGCAGACTTCTGACACCCTGGATTGGTGTCACATGAATCCTTGCTCACCTGAAGGGTGTTCCACTGATGTCCGTAAAGAAATAATCATTGGTGAGGAAAAGAACTCGTTTCTGGAATAAGAGCATGAATAAGAAAGTGAGAAACCATCTGACAGACCAAGAGCATAGTGATGATGGGGACCTGGGATGTACTTCCCCAAAGCTAGGCAAAAGCAGTTGGTCATTACCGACACTTCACACCCTGCTAGGGCTGGCTGGAGGCAGGGGTGAATGTGCAGTATTCAGCATATTCAGCAATTAGTGACCTTCAGGATCCAGGCAGCCACTCTGTCTTTCCATGTAGGGCTTCAGTTAAAACTTTCTTTGCTCTAGGGCTCCTGCACAGCCTGCAGGAAGGGGTGAGGGGAAGCTGCCCTCCCTCTTGCACCTCACTTAGCCAATGCGCTGGGGCCCTGCTGCTCTTTTGCTATACAGAGCAACCTTGATGGCTTTGCACATCATCATCATCATTATCCTCCCCAGCAGGAGGGGGGCTCCAGTGGATCAGGTAGGAAGGAGAGGTGGGTTTAGAGGAGAGACAGGAGGGCAAACCTACCCACAGTGTGGGTGGGCAGCCAAGGCCAAGTCTCCCCACTCCTGTGGGAAATGCTGACATTCCTGACATCTGCTTTCATGCTAATCTGGGACAAAAGATTAACGTATTTCAATTTTGTTAGAAAACATCAGTAAAAAACCACCCGATTTACATTTTCAAATTGGAAAAAGTGCTGATTCAAATCCAAGCTGGTTTGATTCACTTGAAAATATGTTTTTCAGACTGATATTTCAACTGAAGACATTTCAGATTATTGAAAGCTGCTTCAGAACTTCAGCTGTTTGCCAGACTGGCCTTTTCCTGTAGGAAAGTGTTGATTTCAGTGGAACTCTTTTCCAAGGGAGAAAAGTTTTTGGAAAGTTTCTCTCCAGCCCTTATGCCAGTATATGAACCCTAATATGCTTCAAATCCCAGCCCCAGTCTGAAAACGAGGTGAGAGGATGTGTGTGGGAGACAGGGAGTGAACACAGAACACTCAGTGTTCCCCAGGGAAAGTCATGCCTGCTCCAGCTTGCTCAAGCCACGCAGCAGTGGAAGCCAAGCAAGGAACAAAGGGGGAGCCAGCAACAGCTCCATACTGTGCCCCAAGTTTGTGCATGCAGTAGATGGGGATGGGGGTTATTGGTAGGTGAGGAAGTGGCAGATGGCTCAGCCACTTCTCTCCCCTTTCTTTTGTGGTAATTGTGTACTGCTGAGCAACAGGGGCTGAGTTTTTTGCTGAGCCTAAGATGTTCTAAAAGTGCTGTGATACTACCAAAGACCATGGCATGGTGGCATTTTGGTGGCTATGGGGAAGGTACAAGAGGTGTTAAGTCTCCCTTTCCTTTCCAGTCTGATCTAATGGTGCAGGCAGGGAGGTATGGGGAAGGAGATCCAGGAGTGTGGGCCAGTGTCTGGGAGAAAGGATGCAGTGGAAAATGGCCCATGGGTGCCACTATTCTGAGAACCTTTCCTTCAGCAGGGCTTTTTCCTGCTTATCCTTTGTTCCCTGGAGCTGCCCCTCTTCCGCACATGCAGCCACACGGCACTTGTACCCTTTGAGAAGGAGAGCAAACCTCTGTTTGGGTGGGAGGGGATGGATGGCAAATCCTCCCCAAGAGAGCTGGATGTATCAGCACTTATCCATGGGAAGGAAGAGAAGCAGAGGCACCCTTGAGCTGAGCAGGGCTGAGGATGATCAGGCAGGACTGATACACAGCACAGAGCAAGGGAGAAGACAAGAATGTGGATGTGCTGGCACAGGGATAGGATAGCTGGCTCCCAGCACCTGCAGTCTGGGAACATGTGTTTCCAGCTTTGGTATTGTCACCATTATACTAGGCAGCTGGTCCTGGCTAATGTGGTTTGCCACAGCTCCTACACATGTCCTTGCCCTTTTGCTTTCAGAGTCACAACCCTGTGGTACCCTAATTGCAAGCAAAGGCATTTTTGCCACTAGGTCCCTCTGACAACCACTCCTTTTCTTTGGTCCGTATTTTCTCCTCTCTATCTCACTCTGTTCTCAGTGTCTCCCTGAGAACAACCTGGGGAACCAGCATTTATGTGGCTGGCAGAATAATTCCTACCCACTTCACTCAGCCCTTCTCTTTGCCTCATTGTTTTTGTTTCAAGGCTCTGTCAACACTTCCTTTGTTTCAATGCTGCCCTGCTTCATCAGCTAGCAGAGTACAAGTGCTAAGTTTCACTTATGGTCCCCACTCCACGTGTATTCTGATAATGGTGAAACTGTCACATACTCAGCTTTGGTCTCCTATTGTGCTTCATAAAGCTTATAGAGCTGCAGAATAAAATGGCTAATATCTCTCACAAAAGCTACTGTTTGTTATCTTTTTTTTCCCCTGGATAGGGGAGCAGAAAGATGTCCCTAAAATACTGAACTTAAAAAGGTATCTTTGAATGACTCAGAATAAATGCTATTGAGGGTACACAGAGACAGAGAAAGAGGTTAAGCTAGCAAAATAAGCAATCTAGACTTACAAAGAATAGATCTTGCTGGAAAACCATGATTGCTTTTCTGACAAAATAACAAAGGTAATAGATGAATAGATGAAGTGAATAAAGGACATGCAATGTATCTGGGTTTATATAAAGCACTTGAAACAGCTTCTCATTAAATTTCACTCTGAAGAATCTGTTAAAGCGTGCTTAAATAAGATGTGGAGTGAGAACCAGCTGCAGCACCGTAAACAAAAAGAAAGAGCAAACAACAGGGAAAAAGATCTAATGAGAGGAACAGGCAGACTGTCTTAGGAGCCTTTATGTACAGTGATCTGTAAGACAAAGTAATACAATACTTCGCTGTCTACTGAGAAAAAAATCTCAACGACCCTAAAAATTAGGCAGATTAGACAAAACGGAGGAGTGGGGTTCACATGGAAAAATGGCAACTGGAAAAAATAGCTACGAAGCCTGGACACCAAGGCAGATGTTCCCATGCAGCTGTAGATGGGATAAAAATATTGAAGGGACAAAAGAAAGGAGATCTGGGGCTCCCTGTTCAGAAATACCTATTGCAGAGAATAGAGGCTCTCTGCAATAGCAACAGGGAGCAACAGGGAAACAGTACTCAAATCATTCAGCTCTGGTACCTGTGTACCAGAAATAGTACAAGTGACAAAAGGAACAAAAATGACTGCTGAACTACTTGGACTGAAAAGTGTGCTAGTATTTCAAATGCAGATGCTGGCAATGCCCGGGAGAGGAAGAGCAAAGCCATTGACAGGTACCTGCTAGTTGCAAACACTAGAAATAAAGAGAATTTAGTTACAAGCTGTAGCAGCACAACTGTTCAGAGGAATCAGGGTGGTGCCTTCATTAAGAAAGGGCACTATTTCAGCAGTGGCTGTGAGCAGTTGGTTTAATTGGAATTGGTGTCGACTGTCGCTTAGCATGGGAGCAGTTCAGCCAGCCTGATCGCCAAAAAAAAATATTGTTCTCTAAAAGAGATGGAAAGTTTTCCTGAAATATGGAAGACTTCTGGGCAGTGTAACTTGCAGGACTCTGGAATACTTCCTAACAGGAAATGATGAAAGCCAAAATCTTTAGGAGAGTTAAATAAGCCTGAATGAAAAAGTACCAGTGAATGTAAATGTACAAGATAATTTTGCACTGATTCCAAGGGAAGATGTATAACCCTACATAAGAGCTGGTAGGGAATGTTCAAAAGTCTCCATTTCACTAGGGCTTTTCATAAAACATCTGTAAATATTTACATAGAAATTGAATCCTCAACCTGGATAGAGGAAATCATATTCTAACAGAGTGAGGGACAAAGTTTTAATGAGTGTTTTTGGGTAGGGAAAGGGAGCTACAAAATAACCTCTGAACCTCTGTCTGTCTAGGTCAGCTCAGTATAGTCTTCCCAATCTAAACTCCTAAAGAACTTGGATTCATTTCACAGCCCTATAAACAATTAACAACATGCTTTTTTGGCCTTGCCTGGATAAAGAAGGGATCTGTCAGGCATTTCCAATACCTTTGCATGAGCAGAATGTTGATAGGTATAAAAAGCACTTCTAACGATGCTCTGTTTTATGTCTTCAGCACATGTGTTATGTATATGGTGACACAATAAAATCTTCACACTCAGAAATGCTGAGCATTAAAACCACATCCTTTGTGGTACTTCAGCATCCATTTCCCATCCCCTCCCTCGTGTGATCTGAACGGAAGTATAATGTCTTACCCCTTTATCCACAGGGACCTTCACATCCATAGAGAGGTAGCCTGTTTCTCCATTGATCATGGCAGTTCTCAGCTGCAGAGGTGAGCAAGCATTAGTGTCTTCGGGCAGGACAAGAATTAATAGAACTTGCCATTAACATACAGGGTCTGTCAAAAAGAGTGACTATGCCCCCCACTCCCCCCAGGTCTTTCTTGCTTCTTTTGAACTGAAAGCCTGATCTCAGTGGTCAGGATTCTTGTTCCTTCAGGCTGATGACACAGAATAATGATGGTTTATACTGAAAACGTGTAGATATGTCTTTTCAGTGAAAAGAAAGGATCTGGAAGGTATGAAATTGCCAGTCCAAGTTTCAGAGTTCTCGGTTTGGCAGCCAGAAAGTCATTAGCATGGTGCTTTGAGAGCCTGGAAGCAGAGGCAACTGAGAAACCCAGTAATTCCCCCAGACTGATTCCAAAGCTCTTTGACATTTTTTTAAACTGATTTATAAATTGTAGGCTGTATTCAGCACCACTTCTGAAGTGCAGCAGCACAGCTGTTTAAGACAGCAAACCAAGACTGTACGATAGCAGGGTAGGCAGTGAGAAGACCACTTTGTTCAATCCAGGTTCCAAAGGCAAAATGTAGTTTTCAGTTACTTCCAGCCTCTTGCAAGAAAGAGCCAGGGAATTTTTCCACTAGTGCAGAGGCTTTGACTTCAGGTCTGGCCTGCCAGAGCATATCAACCTACTGGATAGAAAAAAAGGTGGGAAGTAACTTATTCATTCACACAAATTGCTTCCTTACTTCCAGAGACAGGCCTCCATTCAGGTGCTGGCCAGTCTCAACTGCATTTGCTTTACAAGGCCACAGTTTTGTTTATTATGGCTGTTTGATGTGGGTTATTTACAGACCTAGAATATAAAGCTCGTGTTCCCCAAGGCCCATGTCTTGGAAATTAAAACACTGACTGGTACTATTACTCCTTTCTGGCTAAGAGTGTTTGACCTCCTGCCAGAGCCACAGCATACTCTTTGTTCAGGTCTGACAGCCTGCAGCATTTGCTATGGATTTTGGGTTTAGTCCAGATATTGGTTTCATCCATATCTTCTTGAATATTAGGCATTTTTCCCTTGTAAGGCAGTGGGAGAGTAAATGAGTGGCTATCTGAGATCTTCCTGGATCTCCTCAGCTCCAGCTAGTCTGCAGACAGGCTCCTGGTCCTGTGCACAGCCCCCAGGTGATGGTAGCTGTAGATTGGTGCCACAGTCCAGGTTGCTATGTCTTCCTCAACAGCTTTTCCAGAAGTGAGAAGTCAATTACAATCCTGATGTCTGTGAGCACCCATAATGCTCAGTTCTTTTTAGGGAGGACAATTCTGGCAATAGCTGGCCTCCACTTGGAAAAGTGTGTAGCAGAGTCTGGATGAAGGGGAGCTCTGGTAGATGCTGAAGCACTCATTCCTGACACTCCAAACAGCAAACTCTTTTGCCCCAGGGCAATGAGTCTCTGCGCTGCCCATCCCTGGTAAAGAGTTCTGCAGACTCCTTTCCCCTGTCTGCTTGTGTGGCTTCATACCAGCATAGACATACAGTTTAAGTGAGGGGTTCTCACAATATCTATGTGTTTTGCCACTTGGTTTCAACATCTTTCCAAACTAACTTCTTCAGTGGTTCTGTAAAAACTGAAGAAAAGCTGTTTGGGTGACAGCTTCTAGACTGCTGTGAGGATCTCCTGACTCTCCTTTTTTCCCCTCACACTGATGGAGAAGGAACACTGTGCTGTTACACAAGCAAGCCCAAACTTCCTTGCTGCCTAGCTGCAGCTAGTACTATTGTGCATCAATTGGTATTTTCCAGACAGTGCCATCTTCCCTCCCCTACATTTCTTTTTAGCAGCTGGTCTATATTACACATCATTAGCACTTGGGCATATTTTTCCAGTCTGAATTTGTTGCTTATCAGTGTTGCTGAGATTAAACTGCAGCTGATGTTGAGTCTGTCATTGATCTAATATCATAGCAGCAAATATGGGTGTTGAAATGTTGGCAGCTCTCTGCTGCAGTGGGTGTATCTTGAGAGTCTCTAGACTTGCTGAAGTCACACTGCAGATACTGCTCACGTCACTGAATGTCTGTGTACCCTCAGTGACTGCACAACCTTTCTGCTGGAAAGGGTTAGGCAGTACAGGAACACAAAGTGGCTTTGTTTTTCATGCCTCTCTTGGCTTTTTTTCCATTGGATAGTTTTATTCTGATTGCCTGCAGACAGAAACCTGACACTTTGCATCGTATTTGCATCAGGTATCAGTGTTGCTTGGTCAGACAGGAGCCTGATAGCCAAATGAATATGACAGCAAACTTCTCCAGTTTCCTGGATTATTATTTTTGTGTGTGTTTAAAATAGCAAACTGCAAAGAAGTGCAGCTCTAAAAACTGCTCGAGTAGGAGAGATAACTACAGTGGGAGAAGAGCTTCGAAGGTAACAGTGAAGCCACACAAACCCATTGGGCAACCTGCATCTTGGTGGTTCCACTGCACATAAAGCTTCTTATTTTTATCTTGCTTTCCATGTTTCACACCCAGTTCCACTGTTTCCTTTCTTAGTTTGCCACTCTCCCATTTCCCAAGTTCTGCTGCTGTGACCCTTTGTACTTGGCCTGCAATAGTGGCAGTAGCTACTTTGATCCTCTTGCATGGCAGTTCATTTGTCCTACCTGTTTAGGTGGATATCTATAGCATCAGATCTGTTTATCTTGGCAGTTTCCCCTGTAATCCAGAAGCATGTGTCCCACAGCTAATACTATCTTACTCCAAATTCAGTTCTTATCTTAGCAACTTAATACCTATTCTCTCCTAATTCTCCTGAATAAAAGAAAACCAGCCACAGAGGAACTGATCTACCTTCTCATTATACGTGGCAATGTGCAGCTGTTAAGGCAATTGCTTGTTCTTGTTTATCTCTTTTTAACAATTTTGTGCAAAAGACAGTAAAAATGGTATTTTCGAATCTTTTCCCTCTGGTCAGCTACTGTTTTGAGTGCATCTACACCTGTGCAATAGAAACTGGTTTTTCTCAAGTGTCTAACTCCCTTATCCTCTTTGTCTATTATTAGCAATGGCTACAGGCTTTAGTCTTTTTCTGAATGTCCTCTTTTCCTTGTTGCAGATCTCATTACTTGAGTTGCTTCATCTATATCTCACATACTACATGTCAGGTAACATCATGGACACTGCCAGAGTCCTAAATTACCTTGGCTTTACATGAAGGCAGCATTTGGGCCATATATAGACTGGCTCCTTGGAACAGTGTGCATATGCCCCTTCAAAGTGCTTCCTTCCTTCTGCCAGTGCTTCCCCTTCCTCATCCATGAGAAGGAAAACTCATACTGGGAAGGAAGAGAGGCACTTTGTAGAGAAGCACCATCTCTGTCCCTTTGTAGTAGGAGCCAGTCAGGCACAGAGGAAAACATGAGTGCCTGCTGTTCCCCTGCTCCTTCCATACAAACACACAAAGTAACAGAAGGAAGGAGCTGGAAAACCAGGCAAAATTCTCTTTCTGATACTCACTATTTCATCACGGTCTTCCCATTCCACTTCTGAGAGATCTACACTGTTGTAGTTTGGCTTAGGCTTCAGTTTCTTTCCTTCTTTATACTGGTGTTCATTAAAAAAAAAAGAAAAGAAAAAAAGGAAATATAATACCCAAGTAAGAGTCTAGGTAAGTTCCTAAACTAACCTTTAAAGAATTGAGATGTAATTTGAAAAACAGAGGTGCTTCATTTGTTCTCTGACTAGGAAGGCAGCTTTGGGGTGCAAGTGCCTTCTTGGTCACATGCCACGTACTTCTTTATGTGAGTGCTGGAGGGGTAGAAGAGTTGAAGTGGGAGAGGCTGATCCAGGAGCAAGGGACAGTCAGGAACACAGGTGAACACGGAGGTAAAGGCAGACCCTTCTTTGTGAGAATATTCTTCTAAATAGATCAGCACAGCACATTTTCATCCAAGGAATGTTTTTTTTTTCCTTACAAATAAGAGTATAATCCCATTAGCACTAATAATAACCAGCAGGAGATCTTTTCTGATGGGAATTAGGCTTTGAGTCCACTGACACAAAGGTAGGCTTTTCACCTAGGACTAACACACACAAGAGAGCTATTTCTCTGTAATCTAGGACAAGGAAAAGATATGAAGCAGACTAAGAGAGGCCAATTTCAGGTGGAGGATAAAGCAGTGCTTGTGCCTTGCCCCATCCTGAAAACGCTATGCGACCCTTCACGTACTGAAGTAACTACTGGTGCTTTTGGTCTCCCTGTGCAAAGCTTCCTTTTTGAAGATAGCTACCATGAACCCACCAAGGCAAGAGGAAGCTTATAGCTGCATGCAGGTGGATTTGTGGTGACAGGCATATATATGAAATGTGGAATCATTGCATGCATGGGTATCTGAGTAACGGGGCCAGCTGTGTACTTGCAGACAAATGTGTAACGTGGAGCTCCAGGTGGCACCATGAGGGAGAAATGCTGTCCTTGTGTCCACTCTCTCAAGTCCCAGAGCGTCTTTGCAGCCTACTGGTCTCTCAATTGTATATGACTTACCATGGCCCTAAGATCTGTAGACCCTGCTATCCTCAGATTCCCAAACTGTCCACACTACAGCTGTTGGGTAGCTATTACTAGGGTGCCACTCATGCTAAATCTTCTTGTAGGAGATATGCCCAGCAGTGAAACCTTGCATTGTTGCAGATACATGTGCACTCACAGTACAGCAAGCACAAACAAATACAGCTCTCACATGCAGGAAAACAGACAAGCAGGGTATTTTACACTTCATACACGTCTGTACAAATACACATCTTTGTATGTGGAATTGATTTCTCTGGCCCTCATGCTCCTGGGTGCCTATGTATCAGAGCCTGGTAGCCTCCACAGCTCAGTAAAATATGAGAAATCAGGAGCATCCCTAAAAGCTGCTGATTCCAAGTAAGCAAAAGTTCTCAAATTCACAACTATACATACCAAAGGACGGAGGTCTGGATGTGAAAGGATGTACCCGTTGTTGGTGTTCAGAAAGGCGTATCCATGGACACCCAGCTGGAGAAAGAGGCGTTACAATAATTAGTGTTTTAGCTATAAACACTGCTGTGCAATGGGTGCCACTGATACCCTGGCACCACAAGTATTCAGAAATATTTCTCTTTTTTAAGGCATTGACTGGCAGAAAACAAGGTCCATCCCAAACCATTTATCTCCAGGTCTCTGGCTGCTCTGTCTGAGCAGGGTGACTATGATGGGATGCACAAAAGGATGGGCAGGTAGCTGATCTGTGTATACATTCAGGAAAAAGATGTCCTCCTAGAGTATGATTGCCCTCATGGACAACTACCATCCAGAGGCAGAATAAGCTCTCCACAGCAGGCACAGCAGTGCTGCACATAAAATGGGCAAGGATGGGAAATGTTGTAAACAGTGGTGAGAGGTCTGTATGCAAGTCACTACCTGTGCAGAGCAGTTAATGATCAAGTGAGTATCAATCTCACAGATGGCTTCCCTGGAAACCCGTTCAGTCTTCAGAGGAGTTTTGTTTCAGTGTTGGCAAGACCAGACCCAGCCTAGGCCAATTGTACAACCCTGTAGTTTTAAAACGTGTTTTAAGGAATAGCACAACCCAACAAGAGCAGGCACTGGTTTACCTGATTTGGAAGAGATTTTGAGAGAGCAATTCCTCAGATCAAGCTCATATATAATACAAATTCCAGCTAAACCCCAAGTTGCTAAAATCCTTCTGATAGCCTGTGCTTGCCAAAACAAGAGGTGCCTCAAGGAAAACAAGAATGGCTAAGGTTTCTGTCTTCAAAATAATGTTGCAAATTTATATTCCTATACAGATGATCCTGCAGGGATAAGAGTTGGGAAGCAGGGAGGCAAGTCATTTACAATCTGTCTGTCCTCTTTTGAAGGGAATGAATTCTGTGTTTCATAAATCCCAGATCAAAACTTTGGACTCTACCTATGTGGAACAGTTTTTGCAGAGCACATGGAGCTCAGCTCAGCATGGCAAGAGTGAAACCGAGGCATTGAATCAGGACTACAGCAAACTCCCTTGTTGGCCTGTTAAAGCTGGAATTTCCCAGCCCAGTAAGCACGATCATAAATGTACAGTCTCTCATGGGCTGGAACTCTGGAACCAGCCCTTTGTAATCCATATGACAGGGGATTAAGTTGAGGATCCTAGGTTTCTAAACTGGTCTGGAGCTGGAAGAGGTTCTGGGAAGTCGCTTCCTGCCTCTAATGTAAGGACATCCTTCAAATAATTTTCCCTCCTTCCCTGCCACTGCTTGGAAGAAAGAACAGTGTCCTTCCTTGTCCCAAAAGAAGGATTTTTGTGACACATAGCCTTTGAGTGACATGGTGGAAGTAGATGGTCTTATAGAGAAAATAAACATCTGTAAAAATTTAAACTCCTAGATAAGGTTTCCTTAGACCCAAACCAGCTAGCTTTTGGTGCTGAGTGTATGCACAACACCACATAGTTCCTGGGTTGCCTGAAGATTTATTTCCTGTAGCTGCATACGAATGGTTGGACCTGAATCCATGTCCGGAAGCAACACACAGATTCATGGCCTCTGACAGAATTTTCAGTTCTGTGAGGCTTCAGCAGTTAGATTTTGGACAACTGCCTAACTAGTGGTAGTTGTCTGATAGGTAGTAGGGAGAAATGGGAAATGCTGGCTCAAATCACCTGATTTCATGGTGGTCCTCAGATGTGCTTTGCTGTCTCCTGGTGTGCAGACTGATTGAACAAAAGGTCACTGCACAAACATTACAGCAGAAACCAAACTAAACTGCATCATGGGGGTGTGTGTGGAAGGAGGACTCCTATGAATGAACGTACTACTGTTACATATACTGAACACAGACCTAATGAAAAGTTGTTGGACTAACAATTCTGGAGAGCAAATACTTTATTGAGGTACAGCACAAGTGAATGAAGGCCAACTTCCCCTGCAATCTCCTGCCAAGAAATCTTCATGCTAATCTGGAGAAAGGAACCTCTGTCCATGGCAGAAAATTTGGCTCTCTGCAGTCCATTCAGTCCTCAGTTTTTCTGCTAAGTGAAACTAGGTTAATTCTTTCCAGCTGGCATGGCAGCTTTTGTGCACTGAGAACTGGATATAAAACTTTGATTCTTCTGAGGTGGGCTGTCAGGTCTGTATCAACTCCAAGGGATCTAGGTTAGTGACCATCAAGATGCAAACACTCCATGATGTGTTACCAATCTACTGAATCATCCAGTTCTTGAGTTTCTGAAGCAGCATGAGAGCTTCTAATAGAGAATGATTTCCCATGTGCTATATAGAAATCACACATCACTACATCCAGCATCTTTTGCTTCACACTTACAGTTCTTCCTACAGGTAGAGGAATGATTCTTCAGTCATGTCCTTGGAAGAATGACTAGTGACTTTCCAGTGCAAAACAGTAAATCACTTTATCTCAGTCTTACCTTATACCGTGGAGCAAGTTTTAACAACTCCCTCAGTGGTACATCAGAGCCCACCACACCAAGGAGAATGCCATGAGATCGCTTAAAAAACAAAGGAGAATCCATTTTGAGAAGCAAGACCTGGGTAGTTTCCTACCTGAATACATATTATTATGTTCCTATGAGTCTCTTCTGCATCCTCTCCAGGCCTGTGTGAATATGTTTGTTGAAAACCAGCTAACATACCTTAAAAAGTCTAAAGAGCTTGCTCCATTTTTTATGAAAAGGAGTATTTCTACCCAGCACTAGTCAGCATCTTTAACTATGGCTCAGAATTAGTTATAAAATCACTTAAAACAAGTTTTGAGGGAACTTCCCCCAGTATCAGTATATGTAAATATAAAATAAGGACAAGGCAATAATGCAAAACAACATTGATTGGTTGATAGCTTGGATCAATTGAACCAAATGCCAAATACATAACTGTTAACTTAGGAAAAAGGAATGTCCCATGAAATGGGGAACTGGTTGTTTAATACTTGTTTGGGGAACACGATGGGAAAACAACACACAGGATCTCACTGCAGTCGTGTGCTACTACAGGTTAAGGCCAGCCTCAGGTGGAGAAGGCAGACAATTGTTTTTAGGGCCAGGAGAAGATATGAAAGGACACAGCCTTTTTAATCTGCAGAGAAAGTCATTATGGCAGGAAGGTGAGACCAGCCAAATTGGAAGTGGAATTTAGACACCAGATTTTATTGCAGAGTGAGAAACCACAATAAAGAGGTCAGGGCTGGATGCCTTTCTTCAGTGATGCTCTTGCCAAACACAGGTTATTTGGCTCATGAAAAACCGTCTATATGAAATGTGAAGGTCTGCAGTAAAAAGCACAGACTAGACAAGGGAATGATCTCTTCCAGCCTGAAACTTTATGGGTTTGTGAACTAGGCTCAGTTTGAAAATGGAAGGAATAAACCAGGGGGAATAAAATATTCAAGGGGTATTTTGAAAAGACAGTATTCAAACTATCGATTTTATCAGATAAATTGTCAGCTGCCCTTCCTGCCAAAGGCCTACCACAGTCTGTAATGGCTAGCTGCTCTTTCAGAGACCCATTGGCTTTAAAACCTTACAAAGGTCTGCTGTACCCTTTTCACCTTTGCTGGCTGAAGGAGAGTGAAGCCTGTGTTGCACTCACCGTCTCGTTCTTTTTGCTGAAGACTGGCATAGCCACTGTTGTCATGAGCAACAGACTTTGAGCCTGAGATGCGAAGAGCTGCCACAGAAGAAAGAGACATGTGTTAGCAAATGCAGTACCACAGATAACCTGAATGAAAGGCACTGGAATTCCCAAAGACCCCTGATGCTGATTACAAGTAGCCACCTCCTTGCCTCCCACACCCCTCTAAAAACAAATGACAGCACCTCTCAGTACTCTGTATTTAAGAGGATCGTGGGATGGATGCTTGCTCGTGAGGGGTGATGATGATGGGATGAATGCCAATGAAGTGTTTTGAAGCAAGAAAAATTAAAGAGCTGCTACAGAAACCAGCAGAAGTGGTGGCACAATTTATACCCACCACGCATTGGGAGCGTAGACATGAGCACTTATACAACAAGTGTAAAAACCACCAAAACAAGGAGTACAGGGTAGGAAAAAAGCAACACAAATATGAGCAAAATCACAAACAAGATGTCATCTATATTGCAAACACATAATACCACAAGCAAGAAACACCAAAGACAAATATTTAAAGGGCACAAATACACACAGGACCTGCTTATATATACTCGTTACTTAACCATCTAAGCTTAGGAAAAACAGAGACAAATCATGATCCAAACAGATGATGGTGAGCTATCTCTACGGGGGATACAGGACATGGACATGTACTGGGGAACAGATACTCTCAGTTCTGCAGATGACAGATGCTCTAAAAGCTCACATGAAAGGAGGTAAAAAAGGCAAGACACACGTGAAGAAATCTCCCAAACATGCCTAGCTATCAAAAGAGCCTAATTGCTCAAAGCCAGTAGCATCTCCCTTTCATCTCTTACTTAGTCGAGTAAGTAGTAAGGCAAGAAATTACCTTCTGTCTCCATTATTATACATGCTAGGAACCATAACAGAGTGAGCCAATAATCTATAAAGTCACGTGAAGGAGACTTGTGCTTGGTATCTTGAATTACTGGTCTGGATAATTCTTGGTGGAAACTTTCTATTCATGGCAACACTCACACTAACACACAGCAAGTAAACTTCTCCAGCACTTAGTGGATATATGGAGAAAAAGATACAGTGAACTAAGCTACTGCACAACACAGACACCCCTACCTAATCTGAACTAACAGCACATGCACAGCTCTCCAGTACATCCATCATTTCCCCTCCTCTTCTTGCAAGTGTAAGAGGACTTTTTCAGTGCTTCAGCCCCCACCCCCCTCCAGATGTACAGGCCAGCTGTGGCTGTGAGCACTGGCACTGACACACCAACTGGCACGAGGGAAACGGCCCACTCACAAAACACAGGGGTGCAATTACCTCCTCAGACTGTGGCAGCTAGTGAGAGACATGGACGAACAGATGAATGAGTACATGAATGGAGGGGTAAACCAAAGATGGGAGAGGCTGGGGCAGAGGAATAAAATAGCAAAACAAGCAGCAAGAGATGCAGCAAGAAAAGAAATGTAACAAACAAGTCCCTGTGGCTGCCTTGGGAAGTGTGACACCATACACTGGTGCCACGGGTGGCATGCCTGCTGATAAAATAAACTTGCTGGGTTTAGCAGCATTTCTGGGGGTTTTGCTTTGCACATTCAAATGCCATCTCCTCCGCTCTCACTTGGCACAGCTCCTGCAGCAGGAGACATTCGCATGTCACCCTCACTGAGCTAGCGGGCCATGGCTGCAGCCTCAGTGGTCAGCCGCAGCACCGAGGTGGGGGACATCCAGCCACAGAATAAGAATTATAACTTTGGCAATGTAAAAAGGCATGGAGACATAGGTTGAGGAACATCTTCTATCTGGGGAAGTGCAGGGGAAGGCTCTTTCAGTGAAGGTTTACTCCTTTGTCCTTCCCTTCACTCTTTTAAATTTCCAAGCTGCCTTGGCAACACAACACTATAATAGCACTTGATCGTTGTCCAAATGTTTTCACATATGGCTGGCTTGAGACAAAGCAATGGGTATTCGGAGTGCTGACTGTCTGGTCCTTTGCCATGTGTCCTTTACCCACAGGGCTGAGTACAGGGTCACTGCAGTGACATTAGGACTTGCTAGCTCAAGGAAGGAAAGAGTGAGCCTGCTTCCCAAACTAAGATCTGTATCTTTGAGTGGCAACCAGTATACATTTAGCTACTGGGCTGGAGGAAATAAGTCTCTGTGCCCCATATCCTGAGCTGTAAATCTTTCCTGTGAATAATCCTTTAGAAGGCAACCTGCTTTCACATAAGCACTATTTAAATCATGCTGTACCTGTGTGATTAGTCCTGGGCTCCCTGGTCACTGCAGATTCAGACCCGAGTCTGCATACACATCTCAACTCCAGCACTGAGCAGAAAAGTAATACTGTCTCAGCAGTGCCAAAGCCCAGTAATTTCTATCAATCAACCAACTTCTGGTTTTACATAAATTTCAGGACTTACTTAGATTCTGATACACATAAGATATCTAGATGGGAATCTGGGACAAGTTATATACCTAACATACTAGCTGGGTATCTAATGCCTTTGCCAGTTTGGCCCACAGGTCCTACTGCTTGTTGACTTAAAGACTTGTGCTGCACGTCCTTACCGCACTGTCCATGTAGGCTTCAGTCCAAATAATGTCATGGTCGTGGTTGATGACCATGGGGCGGCTGAGGACATGCAGGTATTCCATCACATTCTCCTGGACATCTGCCAGCGTGGAGATCTGAGTGTAGTAACCTTTATGGAGAAACAGAGGTGTGAGTCACGCTGCTCATGTCTTCAGCATTTTAAGTGAGTGCCTGTGCAAAGCTAGAAAACTAGATGTCAAAGACAATATATTCAGATGGGTTATCTGCTCTTTACAGAAAGTGCCTTGACATGCCCTGTATCTACAAGCTTTTGTGGACCCATGTTTCTGTGGAAATCTAGAGTTTCAAAGGATTGGCTCTGTTCTTCTCAAAATACTGGACCAATGCACAAGACTGGAGTCTGGATACCATGCCAAATAGATGTAAAATATTGCTTTGGGTCTTAGGAAAATCCTAAGTTAAAACCCCCATCCACCAGTAATCAGGCTGCCTTTGTTCCTGAAGGCCAAACATATGCAAACAAAGTATTCCACCAGGCTACCCACTTACCTTGCCCAATTTTTATACTAAGCCCAAACTCCCAACTTCTCTTCCAGACTTTTTCCAGCACTCTACTCTTCAGTCTGCTTAGCTTTACGTCCAAGGATAATGACTACTTACATCTACCCATTGGAAGCAGAACCTAAAAGTCCAAGTTACCTATTTTCCTCTGCCCCTGCAGATGGACCCATGCCAATCTAATATTACAACAAGAAGTACAGGGAAGGAAGGTTTTCAAGTTATCAAAAGGTCCTTAAAACTATCTATCTGCTTAACGGGTTAGAAATGTTAACACAGTGTAATGTCATGATTCTTGCTTCTCACCACATGGAACGGGTTGGTTGTACTTGGCATGGGACAAGAGAATGTCTGATAGATGGAAAACACTACTATGTGAAAGGCCTCATGATCTGATAGCTTTGTGATGTGAGAACAGATTTAGTGTGCTTGAAAGCAAGGGCTACAAGAGCTATACAATGTGCTGAAAGAGAAGAACCAAAATCAGTGAGCCTTGTGAAGAGCCCAAGTCTGGTGAGAAATCAAGTGTAAAGAGCACATTTTTGTTCTCTAGTTATTCAGGAGAATACATTCTCACGTTTTATGGTGAACTGACAGCACAGTGAATTCTCTGTCACTAATTTTAGGGCTCATCATGCAATCTGAAATCCAGGTTTTTGTTGCATATATCAAAAACTAAGAACATTACATGTGATTCTGAGTGCTAATAGACAAACATTTGAGCCTTGGATGTCTCCAGCTCACAGAAATTCTGCAGGCTTGCAACTCTTGTCTGTCAATTATTTTCAGTAGCAAATGCACCCATGCATTTCATAGTCTGCTGGAGCCACTGCTCAGATGGGAAAAGAGTCAATATACCTAGCTAGTCAGCCCCCAGCTTCAATCTTCCCTTCCTTTCCCTGTTTAAGCCGGCTACAGGTGTAGCAAGCATTTCTGACTGTCGCCATGCAGGCTAAGGCCAAGTCATGCCCAAACAGCTTTTCTTTTTCCCCACTCTCTTCTTTTACACTTGCAGAGCCTGTGAAGGCTAACTGGACTTTTTACCTGGCCCCAAATGCATAGAGGTGACTCACCTACTCTGAATGGATTTTCCCATTCATGCCATATTCAGAATATTGGGTTTGTGGTGGGATTAACAAGCTATTCTGAAACCACCGCACACAAAGAATTTGGCCAGGATATAGGGGTTAACCTGCAGACCTCATGAAAAATGCTGTTAAATCTTTAAAGAAGAGATATTAGTTTTGTATCTCAGCCAAAAGATGGCACAGGCTTTCTGACAGAGTTTTAGACAGATTGTCAAAAGCCAGAAAGTGGGACACAATAAGCACAGGGACTTAGGTGGACTACAGCCAGCATGAATCTCGGTCATAGTGTCCCTTGGCACTGTGACAGGAAAATGTGGTGGCTCAGCACGGAGGGCTTGTGTTAGTTGGACACAGTCACTCTGAACATGGACTAGCAGGGTCTGCTTTTTCCTTAGGTTGCTTTCCAACCAAGGGTTCCTGGGCCCCAGGCTGTAGTGGCCGAGCTGTACAGGAGTCCAGGGCCCTGTGGCTGCAGTCTATGCACAGTACATGTGATGGGGGTCAGGGAACAGTTCCTATACAGCACCTTTGTTGTTGCAGGCGATCCATTTCACATTGGGGGCAAAAGTGACCTCCCGTCCAATGAGGTAAGTGAAAACCCGGACCTGGGAACAAGAATGCAAAGATAGAAGAATTAGGCTGCAATGTGCTACAAATCCAAATGGCTGAGGTTTAGCATCCTGCTATGCACTAGTGTGAATGCTTATTTGTGGTGCATAGCAATAGCTCTGCCTTCACACAGAGACAGGAGCCTCTTGCTCCATTTGTTTTGCATTTTGTGGGCTGGAACTTGATTTCCATTCACAATAAGCCCAGAAAGCCAAGTATCACCCAAGGTCATTTGAATAACAACACAGAACTGCAAATTCTGTTTGATTTTATGATAGCAGCTCTGCCAGGCATTCAGCAACCACATGCAGAGAGGTTTATGGCTCACAGGAATCCTTTACCCAGGGGAACAGCTGGCTGCATGAATCATTTAGAGAAAGCTTCACCATTTCTCCTGTGTTTGACCAACAACAAAAGAGCCAATCCTGAAATAAACTGCTTTAACAGCCATGCGCTCTGGTCTCTCACTGGGCTGCTTCTTCCCCTTTGTGCATTGCTGCTATCTGGGATGAGGTAAGCAAATAAATCATAAGGGTTTAGGATGAATCCTGCTCTATTCTCCTTTCACAGTCTGCTTTGCTAGTACAAGCCTGTAATCATAGGCCCCAAGGTAAACAGGGCTGGTAGACACCTAGAGAGTTTGTCTGGGCCATTCTTTTGCATACCGTAAGAACTGGTAATAGCCAAACCTTTCCCAAGCAGCATCAATTATAAACAGTCTTGGATGGGATTAAAATACCTTTTTTTTTCCAAATTATTTTGAAGTACTCAGCTTAGTCTTTATCATTTTATCTGGAGAATGTTTGATTGTCACACCTTTAGAAATCAAAGTGTATGAAAATATAATAAATCTTCACTTACCTATAGCTACCCATTTGTGATCCTACCACCTCTAAAACCACTGCAGCAGGCTCCTGCCTGGCTGCTTTGCTTTGTGTTTACAGCTGGATGCATGTGGGTATTGAAGGATATGAATGCTCAGCTCTGCCTGACATCCTGGCTCACACTCTTCCATTCCCACCATAGCAGGATAGCACCTTTCCTCGCCCTTTCCATTTAGCACTTCCCAGACAAACCTTCCGATCTGGCCAGTTGTACTTTTCAAACACAGCTTCATAATCCTCCACTGCTCCGTCTGTGATCAGCATGATAGCTTGGTTACACAAGCCTCCTTGACCAGCCTGTCTGAACTGCAAACAGGGAGGAAGAGCATTAGTTACCTCAGCACGGGCTGTTTATGTGTAACTGCAGTGTATTTGTTCATGGTGGGCCAGATCCTGACTTTCCCTTGTCAACCTAAGACTGTGCTCAGAAAGAGCTCTGCTTAAATAAAGACCATGTCTGCATGCTGCATATAATTGTTTTATTTATACAGCCCTACCTAGCACAAGTAGACACAGGAGACTTTACAGAGGTAAAATAATGAGGAAGTAAGTGCTGTGGCATAAGGGTACGATTCTCTGCTGCCTCGCATCTTACAGTTGCATTCGTTTATGCAAACAACTATAGGCTGACCATAAACACTGCAATTCTGATTTGACAGCAATAACTGTCACTTTTTATGGCAGAAAGCATGACAGGAGGAGGAAATCAGACTCGTTATTTCAGGGTAAATCCATCAATCTGCCAAAAAACAGCAGAGAAAGGCAGGAGCATGTGAAAAAAAAGCATTACTGCCATCAGGGCTGAAATAGATTATTAATGTGCCAGATAAAAAGGCCATACACTAAAACGACAGATGACCTGTTATCTGTGCATAAGTGATATTTAAGGTAGAGTGGAGGTATTCTGGGACTTTGGTATAAACACTGATGTGCTCCCAAGAACACATGGAGAGGTGTTGAATGGGCACTGAAAAAGCCAGACCCTGCTTGTTAAGCCAGGAAAAACAGCCTTCAAGAGCTGCTTATCTGCTGCTCCTGCCTGGGGAGCCATTTGCCTCTTGGTTCTCTAGAGCCAGTGTACCTGAGAGCACAAGTGCCTTACACAGCACCAACACAGGTACTGAATTAGAAGTCACCAGAGGAGATAGAAGAGACCATCAAAGCACAAAACACACAGCTACTTTATTGCGGCTCCTAGCTCAGTGTCAGCATGTGCTTCTCCCTGCAGAGCATCTCGCTGCTTCTGAGGAAAAGTCTGATCAGCTAAGGATATAGGAACTGATGCAGAGTAAAAAAATATAGAAAGAGCAAGATACAACAGCTCTGCACACAAGATTAATGAGAGGCAATGGCATGAGATGGAGAGCATATGGAAGACTAACTGAAAGGTGACTAATGTTATATCAAACACAGCAGCAATGTTAAACTGGAGAGGGTAGTTATATCTTATAAATGAGGAGAAAGGTATCCAAGTGGCAAGACTAATTACATAAAATGAAAGCAAGCACTGAGTGGGAGGACAAGAGCACAGGATGCAAACTGGGACTTTATAGATGTTTTAGGGTTCAATTAACAAGTCCCTTCTGGTTTGGTAATACTTTGTTAGGACAGAAAGCAAATGTCTTTACTAACACAGACGGTACTGTGGTTCCACTGTAGATTAACATCATGACCATGGATACCTGGTGCTAATATCACCATAATGTCTCCTTTCACCACTATTTACATTATTAATCCTGCCTCCTTCAACATTACTCTTGATATCACTGAAGTACCTGTTACTCTACTGCAGTAGGTATGCTTCTGAATGACCACGTGTGAACCCATTTCTCCCTGTTTCATGTATCACTGACCAGAATAGATACAAGTTATCATGAAAGAGAAGGGTGGTGTAATAAGGTCATTCCTAACTAGCTGTTCTTAAGCAAAACATCTGTGTGAAATACTGAATCAGGATGAGGTAGTTGGACATGCTCTGCCTCATTTGTGTCACCACAGCAGCACATTGAGAGAGAAAATGGAGTGTACCTCTGTTGCTGTCGTCATGCCAACCCAACAGTAGGGATCTCCCATATCATTCTCTACAGAGTCCCTAAGATCTGACATTTCCAGTCATCCAAAAAGCTTCTGCACCTTTTTCTATAAAAAAAGCCTATCAGTGCCAGCTAGAGGGTAATTGGAGCTCCAGAGTGAGTCAGAACATGTGTGTTTCTCGTCGTCGTCCCCCCCCCCCTTCAGCAAGGAGACTCAGGGCAAAGGCTGAGAGTGAACAACAAGAACAAACATAGGATGTGCTTAGGTGGAAACAAAAGGGGAAAAGCAGTTAATAGCTGCATAGAATTCTGCTGCAGATCATCAGGTAGGAAAAAGACAAGGAGTCTCAAGTGAGTTATTTCTAGGACAGAAATCCATTATGTGCAGATTATCAGAGAGCCAGGCTAGTGTGGGCATCCATTAAGGAGGCATAGGGTTATGATGGTGCAGGAGATGCTGTCAGAATGAGGTTTAGATCATAGATCTGTGAACCTTGTAGTTACAAAAGCAGCTTATTCCAGTCTGTTGCAATCTACAACATACTTTGTTTAGACAATTGTTAAATTAACACTTAATTAAGGTCATCCACCATTTCAAACTACTTCAGATCTCTCTTCATGTAGCTTACTTCAGACCTTATAATACTCAGATACTGAGAAATTAGATGCTGTATCAGAACCAGCAATCTCCTAATTACAGGAGTAGATGGTATTTTCAACAGGGAAAATGAGATCATCAGTGTCATAGAAATAGAGATTAAAAAGACAGATTTAGAAAACAAATGAACAAGAGGTAATCCCTGGCTTTTAGGTCCTTTTGTGGCTGGCTGCAGCTGTAGCAAATGATCTGATAGCGTTCACATCAGGCTCTGAGCATAATTCCCTGCTCTGACTGAAATCTCAGGAGCATGAAAGAAGGGGAGAATGGAAACAAGATGTCTGCAGAGCAGATGCCTGAATAAGTATGGGCTAGAGATGCAGTTGGTGAATAAGAGATGAAGCTGTGTATTCTCCCATGTAACTTTGGTTGTATTACCAGGAGTAGCAGGCATGATCTAATTAATTCAGGGTCAGAGTCTCTTATACTCCTTTGTTTGTTCACTGTCATTTACTTTGCAGTTATAGCCAGGCACAAGAGTTACTAGTGAAGCAATAAGAACATCAGCATAGCTCAGTGATGCACAGGCATGCATGGGGATTATACACATCAGGCCGGGTGACTGAGCAGCCCCTCTTCATCTCCTTCTGCCCCATTCTTATACAGACCTGCCTCCAGAGAGGCCTCTGGAATTACTGAAAATTCAGGCTTAGTGGAAAGTGTCTCATAGGTAGAAAATTAGCTGAAGAGAAGGAAAGAGAAAGCTAGTGAAGAACAAATGAGAAATGGCATTAAGCAAAATGGCATAAACTGGTAAACAGGAAATCCTAAGCTTTGCATATCCTGAAAACTATGCTGCAGAATCCAGGTCTGTAAAAATGCAAGTGAAATCAAGAAAAGATTTACAAATGTTCAGAGAAGAAACAAGAAAGGGAGTATAAGGAGTATGTTGCCAGATGACAAAAAAAAGAGGGAAATGGTCAGGCAGAGATGCTTTATAGCTGTCCTACATCATCATCAAAAGGGCAATATTGTAACGGCCTCACACACACTGAAGTGATAAGAAACAAGGAAAAGAATGAATGAATTACAGACAGGGTCACAAAGTGGTAGGGTTAAAGCAAAAGTTAATTGAAAGCATTTGAATAATCTCTGCTCAGCAGGAAGGGAAAGAATTGCAGAAGGTGTTGCTGAACTACTTGCCTCGTGAGCTGAGACCTGGCTGGGACTGAGATCCCAAAGGACGAAGTGAGAATCAATACAAAAATGTATTACAAGAAGGGGATAAACTAGGTAGGTAAATTGTCCTTAAACATTCAGCACATTGCTAGAAAAATTAGCAACATGGTCCTATGTGAGTGTGCAAATGAAATGCTTCCCCACATAGGTGGGGGATAAGAGGCCACAAACTCCTTTGCTTACTCCCATCAACAGATGGGCTCATTCTTTTCATGACACCAGTTTGCCCAAGTTACATAAACTTACATCTCACTGAAGTCCATTCTTTTACCAGTTTCACCACTGTTTTTTTTCACCTATAGCCTTTTTTGAGTGACCTACTCACAAGCAACTTCAAAATCTGTTATTTCTGAGTTCACCTGCTAGTCAAGGTACAAATTAAACCAGTTTGGCATTAAGAGGAGGCATCATTCCAAGGGGGCCTCAGAGAGCAAAACTTGGGGTTTCTCTTCCTCCACAGGGTCAGAAACTATCACCTTACAAAACACCTACGTAGTCTGAGAATTACCCTGAGAAAGGAGGAGCCACAAGAGTCACAGATTTGTATAATCTAATCCTAATTCTATTCTTATATAACAAATATATTTATATCACTCTCTCAGGCTTAGGGCCGTGTTTGCATATGTATGTATGTACACACATCTTTGGCATGCCTATAAGAATATATAAGTATCTTTGCAATTGATGTACATTGGAAAGGATAGTCAGAGGCTCAAATAGAGAACAGGAGGCTGAATACTGGCTAGAGGGGAATACCGAAGAGGCGGATCAGCTGTATAGGAATTAACAATGTGACAGTGTCTGAAGAAATGTAGCTGTTGTCTTACATTGTGTTAAGAGGACTGTGGTGTGTAAAACAAGCAAGGTGATTATTCTGCTCTGCTTAGCACTTGATAGCTCTCAGCTGCAGCCCTTACATACTGGTGAGAGGATGGTGTTTCAGGGAAGGCAGCCTAAAAGCAGCCAGGAGGAGAGCAACGGTCAGAACAAAGGGGTATAAATCCTACAAGAAAAGGGTGAGAGGACAAGACCTGCCAAGCTTGTTGAAAGAAAGAGAAGACAGCGGTGAGAGAGACTAAAACTTGATAAACAAGGAAGGAGCTCACTTGACAGAACTTTGAAGCACTTTATGAATGTATGCTTAAGACCACAGTATCCCTGGCATGCAGATTTTATTGAAACCACTTGGTGTGTGGCTAAATTGAAATAGAGAGTTTAAGTGGTTTATTGAGCATGGCTGCGAGGGGCAGGGGAGGTTCTGGCTGACTGTTCTCCTGAAGCTATTCTGCAGATTGCAACACAGATTGAAATATACCCTGTCTACCTCAGAACAGAATGGAGGAAAACAAAGATGGTGAGGGGTTGTGCTCTTCTGCAAGCCCTCTCTGCTACACATACCTCACTGAGTAGGTCTCTACTGGGCTATGAATTCTACGAGCAATTGGACTGAGGAAAATTACAAGGGAAATTTTGTAATCACTTTCATTACAGATATTATTACTGGTTGTCTGTTGTAATCAGCAAAGCCTGTTTCATCAGTGTGATGTAGCAATTTTCATTTTCATTCTCTTGCATACACTTCTGTGAACAATAACAGGACAGTCTGTGAGTAACAGCTATGACTACAAGCTTAGAATGTGAATGTTGTCTGATGGGAGGGGGATGGCCAATTCCGCCAAAATTCCCCTTTATCTCCTGTCTGCATGACTATAGCAGCACACATTTGTTTCAGGGCACACTGATGAAAACCATTTTCCTTTCCTATTACTGATACAGAACTAATAATCTCTAAGATTTCAATGAGTCCATGAAGTATAAGAGCAGTTGGCAAGCGATACCCTTTTGACTTAAATTGTGCTGCTTGCTGAGCCTGGGGTCCTCCAGCTGGTGGTATCAAGACACTCTCTAGATGAGCCCCTAAATAGGGAAGCTGAAGTTTGGGGAAGGCTGTTCTATGACAGCAGACGTGGTTCTGTACCTGCATGCCTATGTATGTGCACAATGCTGCCTGTGCACTGAGACATCACCTCTGTCTCTTCCGAATGTCATCAGGCAGACAGAAGTCCTGGGATGAAGTTGCAAAGTGCTATGTTAGATAATAAGAAATCATTTTTTTTTCCTCTGTTGGAAAAATTGTTTAAATATTGTGATCTATACCTATATGGGCTCTGGGTCTTTGTTTTTAAAGTTCAAGTTAATTTTGTCATAAAGTTCAAAGCAACATGTAGATAAATCTAGCAGGCCTCTAGTCCATACAGTTGTTCTAGGTTTATATCATTACTGCTTCTTTGGTCATCTCAGCTATCTTACTCCCAAGATGTTGAAGCATTACTATAGGAGTGCTGCCAGCCTATGACTGCAATGCCAACGTTACATCACAGTCTTCTCAAGTTGCCATTAATTCCATTATGCTTCTGTAACCACTGGCAAGTCAGCATCACCCACCACCATCCCTGGGTTCAACTCTGATCATGCCTCCACTGTCATATATCAGGAACAGAATTACCATACCCAACAACAACCTTAAACCTTCAATTCGTAAAATAAGTAAGACTGGAGAATCCTTCCCAGGGTGTCAATACCTCTAGCACATTACTTTTAACATCAATATCATCTCTATGGCCACTAGCATCATAGCGTGTGCATATTTTTGTCAACCCCAAAGGCATTGGCATCTTTAGGCCAACCGCACTATACACAGGGCTACAAGGAGGTGGAGGTGTTCAGCTGGTTCTTTGTCTTTTTTCGTTAACCTTCCTTAAGAGACAGAGTTAAATTTTATATTTACCTCCACGCTACTGAAGTCACAATAGTTCACATAAGGCAATGAATCATTTACAATTCTTAACACAGGACATGATCAGACTGACTGATTAATTCTTCTATACCTGTGATTTCTTCCAGAAGCACTGACACTCAAGGTGACGTTGAAATAAACCTGAAGCCTGAGAATAATCTTTCACATCTACTTATCAAGGCTCACGCTGTAATAGCATTACTTATGACTAGAACTGTCACCCTTAGCTGATCAGTCGTATTTTATTGCCACTATCTATAACCAAGGTGCCTGAGCAATGCCCAGTTGTGTGGCTCATTAAGGAAGCATTCAGGAGGCTACAGCCTTGAAGAGATTGGCAGCCTCAAGGCACCATGCACAAATTGACACCTCCAAAGTATGGGGTCACCCCTGCACACTGCCTGTCATGAGGTCAGGGACTGTGAGATCAGCTTATGCCACCGCCCTCCTGCCTCACCGTGAGGGATGTGCTAAGTCATAAGATGCAGAGGGGAAAGTAGGGGTGGGCAGGGACACTTGTGCCCAATGCACACAGCAGCACTGACTTTTACCTCCCTCAGTATTTTGAAGGACTCTGTCAAAGCCTTGTTCACAGTGCCAACTCCTTTTGCCTGTAGTTCATCCACCAGCTGCTTGAAGTGCTGTCAAGAAGAGAGTGAAAAAGGAAGCAATAAGTTGCATGCAGGGTGTTTCCTTCAGCAGAGGGAGGAAAGGGTAACCTGGAAAAATCCTTCACCACTGCTGGATGTGCAGTGCAGCACTGTGATGGATGGAGGTGGGAAAGTCAAGTGGCAGTTCCATTGGCAGTGCCATCATGTTGCATCATTGTCCAAGCACCCAGAGCAGGACTGCATTTTGCAGTCTATGTGCTGCAGACAATGGGCAGTCCATGAAGCGTCATGCAAGGAACAAAACTATTAGAAATCAGACCTTCCTTTGCCTCCCCCTTCAGGAATACAAACAAAGCAAAACATTCCTGTTCATGCAAGAGGAACAGGATTGGGGGGGGGGGGAGATGAAGGATTAAAAAAGGAATGGGGGTACCGTCTGT
>NDXB01004909.1:83745-113223 GCA_002631895.1 Agapornis roseicollis | reverse complement strand
GAGGAAAAGGGTTGGGGGGGGGGGGGGAATCAGTGCTCATCCACTACTTAAGAGGCATTGATCTGATTGTAAATTAAACCTTCAGAGAGTGCTCTCTGCAACATAGCATTCAAAATGCTTGGGGATCCTTTGGGAAATACTTCAGGAGACATCACCCTCTGGAGTCATACTCAGAATCAGGACTAAGCTGGGAAAGAAATCTGGAGAGAAATCAGGTTGTTGAAGGCATGGAAGGATGTGATACATCTGTGGTATTAGTATAAAGGAAAGGGAATTGAAGAAAACCAAACAGTAAGAAATGCTGTATACACAAGTCAGCCCAGAGGGTGGTGGAGCAGCTGGATACAGGCTGAGCCCTCCTGGATGAGAGCAACAAACCCTCTCATCAGGCAAAGCTTGCTGGCAGTCCAGCCTGGCAAAGGATCAGGCCAGGCTGAGAACACATTCACCAGAAAAAGGCTGATTTTTCTCTTTTGAGGGCTGAGGGTGTGGGGTTTCAAAGGTGGAGACACTTTTCCCTCTGCAAGCTGTTCTTCCGCAGCAATCTGGGCTGGGTCCAGTCAGGCTCTGGCACTAGTGGTGGTGGTGCATCCCTTGTGACACAGAGAAGCTGGCTGCTGCTGGTTAGCTAGCCAGCTGACCCCATGTTACTGTGGCTTTGTGTAAGCAAAGGTGAACCACAGAGACAGCACACATCACTGAACTGGTGCTTGTTTCTGAAATGCAACCCCACATGTTTCTGGGAGATGGTTGTTTTTCCCCTTGAAGTTTCATGTCACATCATCTTAACCTCGTGTACTTCTTACATTAAGAGAGCTACCTGAATAACATAGATAGGAGCCTGGTACTCACCTCTCTGTTATCTCTGTCTGCTTGGACCAGGATACCCTTAAAACAGGGTTCAATAAAATGAACGTAATCATTATACTGCAAAGAGAAAGTGAAAAGAAAGGGGTTGTAATTGGAGAAAACTGGGTTTATGTCCTGGGTGGATGTTCAGAAAATAGTATGGAACATTAGGCCATTTTATACACATTTCCCTTAGGAACTGTTTGCAGTGATCATGCAAAATGTAATTTTGAGAAATCTCAATCTGTTTGAATAATGCAGTAATTATGGTGCTTTGCTGAGTTCTATCTGGGATATCTACAGATACAAAATCGCTTCCTTTCCTCTCACACTGTAGAGATTTCTTCCACACTGTATTAGCTTATGCCCTTGGCCTTGCTTCTAGCACTATTTGCACATATTTTTGACTTCTGGAGGCTTTGCGAGCCCCTGTCAAACTTCGCAAGTTATTTTGTATCCTGATGTCCCAGGCCCCTGGTGCATGGCTGAATAACAACGTATTAAGTTACCACATATCCACCAAATTGTGATAATTAGTGGGGTGTATTCTTCTAGCCTGATACCTATGCGAGGTAAAACATGCCAGTATAAACCTTTCACTGCAAGGTTCAGAAGAGCATCATTCCTAAAAGCATGGCTAAGCAGTTGCTAATGCTCAAGCTTAGGAGCTTAGGTCAGGCTATAATGTATCTGAGCCGGTAGGTCCTTGGTGTGGGTACAGTAAAGGAATATATATTATATGCTCTTTCTGGGATTGTTTTGATGAACAGGTGATATTTCAAACTCTTTAATGGCCTGCCTCCATTTTTCTGCCAACACTGTTCACTGTTCCAACTATGCAGCCATATAAAGACAGATCTTCACTGGAGTTTCTAAGTAACTTACACAATAACAAGCTATTGACAAAAAGTAGACTTTATATCTCAGTGACTGTGCCCTGGCAAGCTTTTATAGAAAGGAGCACAGGGAAAGAGGTGGTGTTTGAATTAGCTTTTAAAATTAGGAGACAGGCAGCTGTTTGGCTTTAACCTGGCACCAAACTTCCTGGTCTTGGCCAGGATCATGGAAAAGCTTTGCTTTCTGTGGTCAGTAGTGCTGGTTCTCTATGGGGAACCGGCACATCCTCAACCTGTCCAGGGCTCAAAAAGGGAGATAGTAACACTGAAGCAACCTGACCAGACTCCATGCAGCCCAGTGCAGGCTGAACTAGATTGCAGCCTTGCAGGGTTCTGATACGCAAAAAGGCATATGCTGGTAATTTTCTAGTCTGGGAACATTATCCTGAGGCTGCAGCCCAGCACAGTATTACGCTATACTATGCCAGGTGAATTTATTAGCTCTAGTGTCTTTCTATGCCACTTTACCTGTGGCACTCACATCCCTAAGTAAGCAAAAAGATGCAGCTGACATCCTCCATGGAGGGGGTGAGATGTCTTAGCAGCCACCCTGTTGACCACATGAAGCTAGCTTCCCAAAGGTAATTTGTTTTAATCCACCATCCAACATAGGTACTAAGTGTTGTAGTTACACCACTGTAATGCCTGCATTTGCTAAGGGGACTCCACAGCTGGTATAAGGCACAAGGAAGACAACGAAACTTACTGCAATGATGTTGACAAAGTCATTTTCTCCCAGAGTATCTAATATGGTGGTAATGGTGTGTTTGGCAATGGTCATCCGCAGGCCCTTCATGCTCCCACTGACATCCACAATGATGACAATGTCCTTGGGAGAGGTGGCTGCTTGGATGTACCTTTTATAAAAGAAGAATGCGAGGAAACAGGGTGAGTGTACAAAGAGGAGGAATGCTGAGCGTGCTGCTGTTATGTGATGCTAGAGGCAACAAAATGAGTGCCACAAATACAGCTATTCAGCAGGGTCAGGCTGGGCATCCAATGGGTCCCTTCCTACCAACATGCCTCTCCCACCAGCCCCAGCATCTCACGTCCCACACTGGCAAGTGCTGGGCCTGCTGCAGATTATGTCCACATACAGCTAACAGTGACAATTGCTAAAGCCTCCTTTAAGCCATGCTGAATAGACTGAGTAAACACCTCACATCTCTCGAGTCTGAACAGCCCCATCCCTCCAGTCACAGAATTATAAAGAGGATGGGACATAGGAAGAACAAACCAGTGGCAATTTTCAGGTGGCACAAGTTAGATGCCATAAGAAAAGCTGGAACTGACAGGTGGTAAAGCTTCCTAACCTGACATTGCCTTGATTTAGCTACCCCTCACCTCTTGCAGAAGCAGCATGGGGCAGTAGCTGCTGATCAGGAACTCACCGGGGTGTCACTTTGGAAAAGAGGGGGAGAGGAAGACTGAAAGATGCTTTGACCAAGTCTCTCCAAAACTCTTACCAGCCACGATTCCTGCAGTCAAAGGAGATGACTCCGTTCTCATCTGGTAACCACTTTATTCCTGAAGGGAGCAACAAAAGGAGCAATCAACATACACAGACAGGCAGGCATCTGCTCTCCACTCCCCAGGGAACTTCTGCTGTTCACTGCTGAGGCACAGCTACCCCATGGGCACACAAGTCTGGCCAGCAATAGCAGTGGCCATTCTGTAGAAATACAAGCAGAGCCACATAGATACATATTTAAAAACGTACCTAAACATAGTCTTTTAGATTGTGGGGAACAGTTGCACTTAGTTTGAGCTTTTTGCCACTTTGATGTAGCTCTCAATGTCTTTTTCTCCCCAGCAGTGGTTGAGAGCACATAAACACAGCAGCAGTAACAGGGACATGTCCCACATTTCCTGCTCTCCTCACAGTCATCTCTACTTTCCCCTTGCACAACACGTGACAGGTCAGAGAACAAGGGCATCTGATGAAGGGGCAACCAGGCCAGGCTATAGCTGTGGAGTATCCTGTGGGCTCCTTCAAGCACAGGCCTTCCCCTCTTGCTCCATGACGGCTCATGTGTGGATAACAAGTCAGGCTGGCAGCTGCATCTGTCACATATGGATGGAGAGGGACTGTGGATGCTATTAAAAACCACAGGAAAGCATGAAGCAGGGAACCCTCCTGCAGCATCTGCACCCCACCTGAGAGATGGGTGATGCCATGGTATTTTGTGAGATTTTTGGAGCACCTATAAGCAGCCTTCTCCAGGATTTCAAGGGCAACATGCTTGGGGGGCTGGTCCGTGTAGGAAAAAGGGGGTTATGCCTACCATGGACACTATTCCTTCATCCTAACTGGCAGTGGCCAATGCACTGAGTATTTTTCTCACTGCATCCTGCCCATCATGGGGCCATGCTGCCCTCAACCTTCCCATATTGAGCTCTTCCGTGGCACAGACCTTGTCCTGCAAGACTATTGCATTGCACTGAAAGAGCGAAGCTGATCTCTGCTCTTTTACCTGGGTAAAGCCTAAAGAATCCAGTGGAGCTGCCAAAGTACTGCCAGGTCAGCGTGGGATCCCTTTCAAAGTTGTCCACAAAAATAGGATTCAGGGCTTCTGACATGTAAACACCATTCAGGATGTCTGGGTCTGTGATGAAAAAATAGAAAATGGGGAAAAAAGTGCAAAAGAGTATAGGTGACCCACCACCTCCAATGGAGGAGAGAGATGGGAACAAAAGCAACCCCAGGAGGTATGCAGCCTTGTCCAAAACTCTGACAATGGGCAGGGAACTGGATGCCTCATTGCAGTAAATCCTGGAGGCCAGGCCACCACTGGCTGCTACAAGTGATTTCAACCTTGTCATAAGCTATTATCCCCATTTCTGGTTCCATCCTTGTCAGCCCTTGGGAATTGCATCTGGTTGGAAGAGGGCTCTGAAAAGCCCAGAAAACCAGCACTGCACTAAGCACAACTGGCCACACCACACAGGCAGGGCTCAGGAGTGTTTATGTTAGTTGTAACCTCCTAAGAGAGAGGAGCTTTAGGATTTCATGACATTTCTCTCTCCTCTTTTCCCCAACAATTCTTTCATCTCCTCTTTCTTTCACAAAGCCTGAGCTGTCCTCCCTTGCCCCTGGATCAATAACAAGTTGCAGGCTTGCAAGAATTCATAAGAGACAATGTATATTTGGTGTCTGTGTTGACTCATTGCCTCAGGAGACCAAACAGAGCAGCAGCAATAGAAACAGGGAATTATGAGACTAGTCATTGTAGGATTAGATGTATTAATGTTGAAAGGGAAGCGGCTTTGACCTACCACTTCCTGTTTAGTCACTGTACTAATGGCAGTTTTGGTCAAAATAAGGGAAAATTGAACTGTGACTCCCCCAGGGATGAGACCAAAGGAACTCATGCATGAAGGGAGCCAGAAGAGCTGTGGAGAGTCAGGCTTGCTGCAGTTTGCAAAAGAGGCAGTGAGTACTGCCAAACACTGGTCCCAGCACGAGCCATGGGCATCGAATGGCTCCATGTCCTCCTCCTTCATCTCCTGCTCATTCTCCAGCCATAGAAGTTGGATGGTTTGTGTCAAGCTGTAGAGGCAAGAAATCAGCTAGCTGAGCAATGCTCCTCTCCTGTCTCTGACAGCATCCATTTGGCCACCTTTTCCTGTATGCTGCTCTAGGCAACAGTCTACTTCATATAGCTGCCCACAGCCAGCTCTGCTGGTAGCTTTATTGTGAGCAAGATTTTAGCATCTGGGGCTGTCAGACCAGATGGAACTAATTGAAAATCATGGGAGAAACAGAACTCCCTCTGTTGTCCCTGTAAATAATGTAACAGTTGTGAGCACAGTCACCAGTGCCTGCCCTGTCTGGTCCTGAAGATTGTAAATGAGAGAAGCAATGGCACCTTTTTTTCNGTCTTTCCTGTACTAAGGACTGCACTAAATAATGTAACAGTTGTGAGCACAGTCACCAGTGCCTGCCCTGTCTGGTCCTGAAGATTGTAAATGAGAGAAGCAATGGCACCTTTTTTTCTTGCCAAAATGTACACAAGGGAAAGAGCTGATGGGGAGGCAGGGAAGGAGCCAGTTCAGGCCACTTCAGATGGTGGCCAAAAGGAGCAGTAAACTCAGAACGATCACAACTGGTGCCTCATCCCGCAGACTTGGCAATGTGCTGACCAGCCTGGAGATGGAGTGGTTTCTGGTGTGTAGCCAGAGTGGAAGATGTGCAGGAGGAGAGGACACACTCTGGGCACAGATGAGGCCATACAGGCCTCAGTGCCTTCCTGGGCTTCTGAAGCTGCTAAAGTGCCAAAGGTTTGCTGAGAAAAATAACCCAGAATAGTCATGTCCTTCTAGCAGTTGTTAATTATCCTGCCCATGGCAGAACTAAATGATTTTTAAGGTCCCTTCCAACCCAGCCCATTCTGTGACTCTATGACTCTATCCCTACAGATATGCTCATTAGGAGTTAAAAGTGTCCCTGTGAGCTGTTAGTGCCCCATAACACAAAGGTACTTGGGATCTAAAATCTCATTTAAAATCAGTGAGATCCTCAACACCTGAAGACCTTGATAGATCTGACCCTTTGTATGGAGTGATGATTGCCAATAAATTCACATCACTGTGTTTCATAGCATCTTTGATTGGATAGATGAACCCTAGGAGACTATACTGCCTGCCTAAAATGGAGAACTGTCCATAATCAGAGGGCTTTCAAGAGCAGATTATGCGTAAGCCCTGTCACAGTGACAAACTACAGCACAGACATAGCCATACCTTGGGACAATATCTTTCCAGCCCTGGTTTCTGTCAGTTGTGGGTTTTTTAATATTCCCATCTTTCAGTATTATTACTGGTTGTTTCCACAGGAGCCTTCTAGTAGTGAGAAAGTAGAGGCCATTACCTTTGTTGTAGACATTGGTGGGGAGCTGGATATCACTGTATGTTGTGTTCACCAGCAGGTTATTGAAATGCTCATTTGGCTCCAAAATGAATTCATCTCCAAGCTCTACATAATTGTCATTTTCATCCTTATCATTAATCAGGAGAGAGTTGTAGTAATCAAACTGTTGATGAAGACAATGGAAGAGAGAAAGGCAACAAGAGAGAATAAGAGAGACTATCACTGGTACTGCCTGAAAAAAAACTCAAAATCTTTTTAAAACACAGAGTGACACCTGAAGAACAGGTGTCTTCACACCTAATAGGCCTTCAAATAAGATCAAGATGAGCAGCAAAGAATAGCCATTACCAACTGAAAATTGTCGAGCTGCCCAAATGATGGTTTCTGACCAGTTTCTCACTGTCAGGTGCCCACATGACTGAAAGCATGGTTATAACCAGCAGCAGAAGAGCCACCTGAGAGCAAAGGGACAGAGTGGTGGACTCCTGTGGTCCCTCACAGGTATTTAAGTGACTTGCCAGAGAGATGGAGTGTCTCACTGGGTCTGCCTCCCAGGTTTGCTACAGGGCATGCCAATCCAGACCTTACTTGTCTCTACAGCTGTTATTTACTGGAGTGAACTGTTGATGTACATCTATCCAAGATTATCCCCTCACTCTGTCACTCTAAGCAGCAGGCACTCATAAAGAGCGAAGGATAGAGCAGAAGGTGATCAAAGATAATGTAGTTTTCCCCTTGTGAAGCCACTGGTGATTTAGCACCTATAGACATTTTAGTATCCTCAGGACATTCTTCACCCTTGATAATAGATGTTTTTAAGATGTTTTTGTTGACTTTATCCAAGGGCAGAGGTTATTTAAGGCTTTATGTTCAAGCGCTAACAGTACTCAGGCGGTGTGAATGATGTGTGGAAATACAGTCAAGTACTTCAACTCACACATGACCCTTACTGTGAATTACTGTGAATGCAGCTAACCCGACCAGCATGACTGTAATGGGATTCTTAAATAAAGAGGTGAAGATGGTAGCTAGCTTGATTTCAAGAACCATTTTCACTCCCACCTTTTCCCAGCATAGAGATGTGTACTTGCAGGGATAGCCTGTACTTCTACTAAGCACTCTGTACTTGTGCTGGGGATAACGGACATTCTTCAGCAGAGTTTTCACTCCAGTTACCTTCACCAACGATAATCCCATAGCTTGGCTACAACAGCTATTAATAGAAAGCCAATTAACCAAATGACTTGGACAACACCAAGCTTTCACTTAAGGGGAAGTCCTGTCAAGTGGGTGTCTGCAGGGTAGAGAAAAGATGATGGGAGCTGTTGAGAAAGATAGTGAGAAACTCAGCTCATTAGGATTAACAGTTTGCTGTGGGTATTGGTAACAGCATCCACCTCATCACGCATACACACTCAATTTTTAGTTCATTTTCCAGTCAAGTAACCGACAAAGCTCCAGCAAATTTGCAACAACGCGTCATATAGTGATAACATTGGTGTACAGAAATGTAATGCCAATAACATCACACAACCCAATGTCTTCACAAATCCTTCTCTCCCAGCACCTAAGGGACTAATCTCCTTGGTGTTACTAGGTTTGGCATCTGCCAAGGGAGTCTCTTACACTAGTTTCTAGACAACCTGAGTGCCCTGAAGACAAGGAAACTCCTAACCTGTCCATGAACCTGAGGTGGCTGATGTGTGTCATATTTTGTCACTGACCAGAATAAACTTACCTCCAGTGAGGAGTTGTACTCATGGTTCAGATCTGCATCTTCTGCTGCTTCCACCAACCTCTAATGCAAGCACATGGAAAAAAAGATGAGGGAGTGCTGTAAAAAACCCTCCATAAGCTCTCCCAGCTATATCAGCCATTGACACGGCTAGTGAAAAGACACACAACTGCCTCCTTTACCACAACACAGACTCACAGGGCTATAAACTTCCCTCTTACCCTCCTTTTCTGCTGACCTGTCATTCTGTGCTTCAACTTTACAGCTTGGAAGGTATATTCACAGCCATTTACTGCCAAGTATATTCACACCTACTTACTCCAGAGTCCCCACTAAACTCCTGAGCAGTCTTAGATATCACAGGACATATACAAACAGGAACATGTTGATTCAGAGAACGAACAGCCAGAGATTTAATTTCATTTTCCATGAACCCTTCCAAAAAGCCACAGGAAAGGCATGACAGACCCAGCCTGATGTCAGCATCTTGTCAGAAGAAAAGGCCTTGTGGGAGTCCCAATCTGCTATATTATTACTGAGACAAAGACCATGACTTGATTTCATAAAGGGCTCAGGGATGGTGTGGCCATTTATAAGCTCTTACCATTTATGGAAGACAAAATAATCAACTAGTATTCTCCACTGTGATGCTCCAGGGCACTAATTCTCAATTGGTACAGACTGGGAAGGAATCCAGCTACACATGCACATGTTTTCAGAACAGCACAATCAGCGACAGTCTCAGCAAAACTACTTTTTGCTCCTTCACAAAGGATAAAGAAATCCAAACACTGGAAAAGTCTGGCTATGAATTTAATGTTATGGGCCAAAGCTCTGGGTCTAAATATGCCCATATTTCACTTTGGGATTCAAATGATGTGTTTCTGGATGACTTTTCCACATTAGATGCCTTTAACAGTCAAGGCTCTGTGACTACAGAAATATGCTTTTCATAGTGGGTAAATATAAGGGAATATGATAGATCCTTAGATACAAGAGGTAAGAGGGGCCATAATGATTACTTGCTCTGATCTCCAACACAGCAACAGCTAAAGACCTCTTGCCACCTCCTCCGCACTTCCCCATGTACACAGCTGGAAATCCAAGCACTTTCCTTGCAGCTTCTGTTCAGGGGCTGCAGAAATTTCCCTTGAGCCACACACACAGCTGAAACAAGCTTCCAGTCTTCAATGGCCAGATTGCATTATGCAAGGATGGATATTCTCTTGCAAGAGGTGGGTTTTTTTGCTCCTTAACAGCTCTGTTCTCCTGGAAGAGTATTCATTCCCTCATATTTATTCCTAGACTTTGTTTGTATCTCATTTCCTACTTTGGGTTGAGGGAGAAGCCAGCATTCCCTTGTCTGAACGCCCACATCCTCCCACCAATGACTACTTAAAGCTCAGAGCAAGCAGCCATGTGCACCAGCAGGCATTTTGTTAGGCAAGGAAGTCCTCATACAACCTCTTTGCCCACACGCTCCTGGTACAGGCAGGAAGCTTTGTGTCTACTGCTCTGGGGCTGACAGGAGAGGATTTCCTTTAGCCCTGGTGGTCTTACCTCAACGGCTTCGACCTTCCTGCGGAGCATGCTTTCCATCTGCTCCGAGAACTTCTTCACCAGCTCCAAGCCATCCACCTCTTTGATCTTCAGTGTTGGCTCCACATCTTTGTACTTCTACCCAAGGGAAAGCAGAAAACCCTTCTGAGCAGGAGGCTCATAAGGAGAGGGGTGAATCTGTTATTGTTAGCTGGGTATTATTATTTTTGGTGAAGAAAGATGTGTTGAAAGAATCAGTCTGATTTATCACCTTCCCCCCTCTTTGTATTTACCCCCTTTTCAGGGTGTGTGCAGATCACTGGCCATAACACAAAGCATTTTGACTAAGTAAAAGTAACTGATTCAATTGTGAGCTTGTAACTGTTGAAAACAGCAATATACCTGAAGCTATTAGTGCCTACAAATGAGTGAGAAGCAGAAAAGGCTTTTGAAAACCAAAAATACACATTGTGCTTACATCCATAATAACATTATGTACATCACATACCTGAAATTTACTTAAGGCAGCGAGAAGGGCAAGGAACTGTATACTGTCATTATATTGCCTCCTACACCATATGTGCTCTGGGTCACTAGTGGGAGAGATGTCATGCTAGTGCAATAACTTGTCCTCCCACAGTGCCATCCTATCTGTAGGGTAACTTATCAGGTCTGCAGCAAGAAAGGTCTGCTCAGGCTTAGGTGGGAAACTGCTAAGGAAAGGTCAGTGAGACCGTTATAATACTTATTCAGCATGCATGACACACTTTGAGCCAGAGCACCACAGAGGTGATTCCTTGAAATTAGGAATTATGAGTGTAACTATTTACTGCTGCCTCCAGCGCGAGAGATGCTGTAACAAGAAGGCTCTAGGTCTGACAGCCTTAGAGATAATCAGTTTCTTCTGACCATGTTTCATAGAATCTAGGCATTAAAACCCTGACAGTGCTCTCAAACTGGATAACTGTAATCTGCCTCCCTAAATCTCCCCTTTCAAGACTGGATACAATGGCCTTTATTTCCTTTTTTTTAAAAAAAAAAAAATCCCCAAACTTAACCAAGATAGGCAGAAATAAAGAGCAAAACAACCTGCAAAAGGACACAGTATGGTTAACTTATGTCAGAAGAGCCAGAGTCTTTTCCTCCAGCAATGTGGAAGNTTTTTTTTAAAAAAAAAAAAATCCCAAACTTAACCAAGATAGGCAGAAATAAAGAGCAAAACAACCTGCAAAAGGACACAGTATGGTTAACTTATGTCAGAAGAGCCAGAGTCTTTTCCTCCAGCAATGTGGAAGCATGAAGGCAACAGAGACTGAATTTCCCCGATCTCGCATCATCATTTCTCTCTGCAGTGTGTACACATCCCCTCCATCTACATGTTGTATTAACACCACAGCAGCAATCTCAGCCAGGGCTGGGCTTCTTGTGTTGGTAAAAAATGAGGTGGTGAAAGGGTAAGGGGATGGCAGGGCTTTAGAGGCACTTTTGAATTAGAAGAAAGGGGCTGGTGACAACTTTGGATGTCTTTAGGGTGGGTAGTAGAGCTCCTTTTGTTCAAGAAACCCACTGGCCATCGGGGTGGCGGTGGGGGGGCAGTTGAGCACAGGCAAGGTAAGAAATGCCTTGAGGATGGAGCAGGCTGAGGACATAAGACAGAAACAGCAGCATCCACCCTGCAGCAGGCATGACAGGGAAGCTGCTTGCTCTGTCTGGCATGATTAACGGCAAGGGTTTTACCGGATTAAATGTGCCAGTCCTTGCATCCCCTCTGCTGTGGCTGAGTAGGCAGGACCGGCAGGGGAGGAGGTAGGGTTGAACACGAAGGTTAGCGTAACCATGATGCTGAAAGAGGGATGTGCAACAACAACCCCCACGACTGAGGTCCCTGACTGCTGACAAGAGAGCAGGACACATCCCGGCTGGTGCCTGTCCCATTTAGCTCTGTGTCATGGTTTCATTGTGAGGGAAGGGATCTTTGCCAGGCTAGGCTTTAATCAGGCCCTCCTCGGAGGGAGGAGGGTAATCTCTCCTGGGAAAGCTAGTGAAGGGGGGGACCACACCAGCACGGGCAAGCACGCACTTTACAAAGTGACCTGCCATAGGTTACCTTGGGTCATTATCCTGAATGAAAAACAACAGGGCTTTTCACCTCTCAATTATTGTTTAATGTGCTTTTGACACATTGACAAGTAGATGTTGACAAGTTAAAAGTAATCATAAGCAATCACGAGCAGTCTGCTAATACTGTACACACAGTTCAGCCCTGGGAACTTGCCAAGAATGGGAAGACGAGAAAACAACCACCAAAAAGTTTTCTGCAAAGTTTCAAGTAGGCTGCAAGGAATGCATCTGGTTTGAGCTTTTATTTAACCCTACAAACAATCTAGCAAACCACTTTCTATCTGAATCTCTACCACTAAATTCTCCCGCTATTAATGAACATTCACTCCAATACTTCCTAAAGGTGAGCAATGAAGTAGTACCTGTGACTTTAATATTACCAGACACCATATTTGAAAGTATGCATATATCAACACAAGTGCTTGTAGCTGTCCAATAAGTTTAGGGTTCAAGTTATCAGATGATTATTATTTCCAGAACAGAAATTAGCTGTAGACTAGGGAGTACTGGCTGGAAAGATGTGATGTTGAAAAGGGGCCAAAATGTTCTGGTCTAACAGAAAATCTTTTCATATTCATCTAGTAATTAGTATTCTCTTAAAATAGCAGGAGCAAGTCATTAAGATTCTCCTTCTGCAGTGATGGGGGTGGTGACTTAAAATTGGAATATCCAGGACCCAGTATTCTAAGTTTTATCTGTGAACAGAGATCTATCACCAAATATATTTTCTTGTTGCCACCTCCATGAAACTGAGCCCATTGGAGTACACAGTGTTGCATTACTCACTGCTAGTGAAACTATATTAAGAGTGTGAAAGACATCCCTTTCATCTTCACCCAGGAAAATATCTTGACTGAACTTCTTTAACTTCTATTCTTCACCATGTAGTTATTTGTTGTGCTTTCTAGTAATTACATTGCTGGAGCAAACAGCCAAGCCATGCTGTCCTTTCGCAGCCCTATCCAAGGGGATAGGCAACAGCACCTCAGGTCCATAAGGAAGTGTCGTGGTTTAAACCCAGCCACGCATCTCGTTCACTCACTCAACCCCCCTTTCTTGCCCTCCCCTGCTTCCAGAGGGATGGAAAGGAGAATCAAAAGAATACAACTCCCACAGGTTGAGATAAGAACAGTTTAGTAACTAAGGTATAACACAAATCACTACTGCTACCACCAACAGTAACAATGATAAAGGAAATAACAAGGGAAAAGAATACAGCATCTCACCCACCACCGACAGATAACTCATGATACCCCAACCCAACCAAGTGCTGACCGACCCACTCCTCCAACCACCCCAAGAGCCCTAGCCCTTCTGGGTAACTCCCCATTACATCCTGGGCATGATGTGCTATGGTATGGAATACCAATTTGGTCAGTTTGGGTCAGGTGTCCTATCCCTGCTTCCTCCCGGCCTCCTCTCCTCCCTGGCAGAGCATGAGACTCACAAAGTCCTTGGTTAGAGTAAAACATTCAAGCAGTAACTAAAAACATTCCTCAGNTCTCCTCCCTGGCAGAGCATGAGACTCACAAAGTCCTTGGTTAGAGTAAAACATTCAAGCAGTAACTAAAAACATTCCTGTTATCAGTTTTGTTCCCAAGTTGAGTCAAAACACAGCTGCACCAGCTACTAAGAAGGAGAAAAATTGACTGCTATTACTGAACCCAGGACAGGAAGCAGGAGGCAATTCTCAGGAAACACTTACAATGCATCATTTACACAGTAGAATAAACAGTGAAGATTTGGGTCTGCTGAAGCTGATGGCGTTCCTGCCACTTAGAAGCAAGGCCTGAGAAGCCCAGAACCACCATGGTATCTTTCTGGCATGGCTGCCACTGGTGGCCCCAGGCCTCTGATTGCAGCAGCAGCAGCAGGACTGTGGCAAACAGACCTAATAAGCCACAAGTTGCAGTTTTCTGTTCCTTAGCTCTGGGAGATGCTACTGTCTTCCCCCTACTCAGCCTTACCCATTACCTCTCTATTCCAGCTGTATTGCTCTCAGCTGTTCTAGACCCCAGCCAACATTCTGATACAGATCCATCATCTTACAGCCAGGTTTAAGTGTGCAAGCTTATCATAGAATCATAGAATGGTTTGGGTTGGAAGGGACCTTAAATATCATCTGTTCCAACCCCTCTGCCATGGGCAGGGACACCTTCCACTAGACCAGGTTGCTCAAAGGGCCATCCAACCTGGCCTTGAACACTGCCAAGGAATGGAAGCATCTTCATAATGAAGAATTTCTCCCTAGTATTTAATCTAAATCTCCCCTCTGTCAGTTTAAACCCATTCACCCTTGTCTTCTCACTGCTTGCCCTTGTAAAAAGTTCCTCTTCAATTTACCTTAACTTCTGCTGCATAATCATAGAAGACTTAGGGCTGAAAAGGACCTTAAGATCATCTAGTTACAACGACCCTGAATACTTCAGCCATCAAACCAAAAATCACTCTTCAGTTTCTGCTACCTTGATGAGGTTTAATTTGAGGATATCCTTACTGCTTGGGATAGAGAAACACCTGGGGGACTTTCTCAAAGCCTTCTGATCCAGAATGAAATCCTGCCTTTGTGGATTCAAGAGATGTTTACTGATTCACCAGGTGTCTTGGAACAACAAAGCCTGGCAAGAAATTGACTGTTTGGATTTGCAATGAGATATTAGAGTTCTTCTGGGAAAACAAAAAACCCCAAAGAAAACCAAACAAACTCAAAGCCACAAAAAGAAGTTTATGCTAAATATTAAGGAGAAGGTATACATACAAAACATTCAGTAACTGAAAAGTTATGGCCCTCAAAGCAACAATAAGCTAGTTATTTTGAGCCTATTAGGCACAAGGGAGCATGAAACAAAATATGCAAGGTGCTGTTTTCTCTCAGTTTGTATTTCCACAAAGGCAAAATGCCCATCAACTTAAGCAGGAAAGGGCTTTACACTGTGCCACTCACTCCTCTGCTGATCTGTGCATGCTCACATACACAGAGAAATATTTAACGTGAAAGAGAGGCAACGGCCCAAAAAGAGGAAGGTGCCTGGAAAGCATGCTTTGCTTTCCAGACTTCAGGGCATTTGGCTCCCCTGTGCAGGCCTGCAGTCTGCACTACTCTAGTGATCCACATAAAGTTACTTGTGGTCTGCCAAGGTGCATCTCATGGGGCATGAAAACATTGCTATTAGTAAAAGATCTGTATATGCCCTCCTGAAGCCATCCTTCTGTAGCAGTGTAGGTGTTATGGATGCAGAGGCAGCCCTCCAGGATTACCTCTGTTTTGAGATGCTGATTTGTGAGTAGATATCAAACCCAGGGCTTGCTAAGGAAACAGAGGCTGAGAGAAGGACTGAAGTTGTGTGTGCTGGCTGGTCCTCCCCTATTTCCCTAGTCCCAGGGAGATAAGGGAATATCGCTGGACCATTTTCCTAGGCCCAGGGAAATAAGGGAAAATGAAAGAGCTCAAGAAGAGTGACTTCAAAATTGAAAGGCAATCCTGAGCTGTTTAAACTGCTGAAGTTAGGGCGGGCGACCTGGTTTCAGCTGGGATAGTTAATTTTCTTCCTAGTTGCTTGTGCAGTGCTGTATTGTTGATTTAGTCTGAAAATAATGCTGATAACACACTGATATTTTAATTGTTGCTATGTAGTGCTTACCCTGATTGAGGACTTTCCAGTCTCTTATGCTTTGCCAGTGAGAAGGGGCACGGGAAGCCGGGGGAAGCAGAGACAGGACACCTGACCCAAACTAGCCAAAGGGGTATTCCATAACACAGCACATCATGCCTAGTATATAAACCAGGGTGAGTTGGCTGGGAGGGTCTGATCACTCTTTGGGGATTGGCTGGGTATCAGTCAGCAGGTAGTGAGCAATTGTATTGTGCATCACTGTGTTTACTGAGTTTTGATTTAATTTTTTATGGTTTGTATATTTTTTATTATTCTAACCCTTTTAATTAATATTATATTGCACTTTATTTTAATTATTCTTCTCTCAACCCATAGATTCTACATTCTCTTCATTCGCCTCCCCATCCACCCTGGTTGAAGACGGAAAGGAGTGAGAGAGTGGTATGGTACTTAATTACTGGCTGGGTCTAAACCACAACAGCAGGACAGGTGGGAAGCGGCTCTTCACTGAAATGTTAACAGAGCAAGGCAGGATTGAGCTCATCTGTATCCCAGTGCTGGAAGCGGTGACAGTGGCTCACTGAAGGACACTTTCCCTCTGAATCATGGGTGACAGTGTTCCATGCAGAGCATCCAGAGGCTATGCAAAGCACAATCTGTCTGTGCTGCATTCAGGCCTCAACACTTGCAAATGAGACATCTTCCCCTCTCCAAGAACAAAACCATGAGGACAAGGACTAAGACAGGAAAGTGCAATTGTTTTATAAGGCTGTCAGACCACCAGGGAAATATAGCTCTGCCTTGCCTGCCGTTAACATTAATGCAAGATTGGATTTGTAACTTTCAGGTTCCCTTTTCATCGAAAATCAGTTTTCTTTGCTTCCAAGTGAATTGCACCAAAAGCTGATAAAATTAAGAACTTTTGTTCAAGATCTGGTTGCCATGACTGTCATTTTCAGTGGTACTATATTAGCATCTACAGGTCTCATATAACTCATACCCCAAAAAGATCAAGATCCCAAGAGACAAAACAGTATAGACAGAGGGAGGTGAAACAATCGGGTGCAATGGCCCTAAAGAATCAACAGCACAGCTGTCTTAACACCCACTTCAGTACCACATTTGCTATTGTTAACTTTCACAACACTGGTATTTTCAAGCTAAACCCTGTTTCTCTTGGTCCCACTGACTTTGGACCTTAAGAAACATCAACTCCCTTAATCTCTTGGTAGAAACAGCCACACAAGCAGTGCAAGTTGGCTGTGTTGAAGCATATCTATATAGCATTAGATGCAGATGCCTGACTATCAAATAACCATAATCTGTATCTCCCACCTACTGGAACTCTGACACCCACCAGAGATACCTTAGCATGTCACTTTGCCTCTGGCAATTATCACTTGAAGACCCCATGGAAGAATGGGCAATGCAGATATCATCCAAACTGCTAAAAGCCAAACTTTTACTTGCATCTATACGCACCATAGCTGCCTCATGATTAGTGCATGAAGTACCTCTATTCGTGCTGACAGATTTTTACACAGTACACAGTGGCACATTCCTCCTAAAAAGACCTGATGATCAGTATGGATCTTTTTTGGTGGATGCTGAAGGCTGTTCGTGGCCAAGCCTACCAAAGGTGATACTCCTTTATTCCAGATAGAAAGCATCACTGTGGGTACAGGGGAAGAAGGGCTCAGCAGCAAGGCAAGACAAATGACATCCAGATCCTTCCTTTTGCACTGAGATATGGATGTTATTACTAATATGAGGACAGACATCAGACACCTTGAAGGCCTAAGAGACAATGGAGGGTTTGTATTGAAGAGAAGGATCAGAGAAAGAGTAAAGAAAAGGAACTGGACAGTCCCATGGGGTGGAGAGGGGACCACATCACTTCAGATGCACCCAGCAGCCACCAGACCCCCTGTGCAGCACTTGGGACTTGTTGATCCATGTGGCCCTGCTGCCTCAATGCAGAGCTCACCAAGCCTGGAAGAGGAGCAGCCATTCACCTCTGACTTCAGGAGTCAGAGTAACAGGACAACTTCTCTACATCTGCAAATGGGACCTTTGTCAAAGCCTCTGGGGCTACACCCTTTAATGCTGGTTTCAGGCACTGAAACTGTTGTTTCTGTGCAACAGTGCCTGGTGACAAAGCCAAGCAGAGCTCTGCATCTCCGGAAGATGGTAGCTTCGAGGGCAGCTGCCTCAAGGACCTTGTCCAAAGCAGAATTTCAGGGCAGAATTCAAAGAATTAAGTGACTGGTGGAAAACAGATGAAGAAAGCAGAAAGAAACAAGAGCTGGAGAGCTGCAGAAGGGGACAATGGGATGACCATGAACATGGGAGTGATGGGCAGGAGAGGAACTTAGGAACTTAGGAAAGGAGGAGCGAAGGGTTAGTGCAAAAGGGCATAAAATGATTATCAGAGGGGAAACAAAATTAGCACTGTTAAAAAGTATTTATTTTTTAAATGGGACTATTTAAGTGTCATTCAGCCACGGCTAATGAAAGCAGGAAAGGCATTAGATAGATGAGTGCCCCTCTCAAGTTCATGGAAAAAGGCCACAGGGCATCACTCTCTACTTATGGATAAGAACCTACACAGGTTTTGAGAGTTAATGGCGACCTGTGTGGCTTGCTTTCTTCCATTCCAGAGGAAAGCTTGGAGGGCTACACGGGGAGACAGTACAAAGCAACTGAACTCTCGCAGCTTTTGCCTACCTTCTGCAACAGGAGAGAGCCTGAATACTTAGTCACAATGGAGTACAGCTCCCCACCAAAGGCATCTGCCCAAGCCTTCACCCTAAAAAAATGAAAAAAAAAAAAAGGAAAAATCAGTGTTAATAAAAATCAGCAGAACTGTTTACTTCTTCAGACAGGGAAAGCTCAATTTTCCGGGGTATGAATCCTCCCCTTATTTCTCTAAGCCACTATTGTGACAGCAGCAAAGCTTTCTCCCCATACTGCTAGCCAGACAAGGAGTAAGGCAGGCAGCAAGCATTGCTCTTGGACATTGCGTCTGGGACATTGGTCAGTGAGGAGAGACACTGAATTCTGCTGGTCTCAGTCACTATTTTGACTAAGTCAAATAGTCACCAAGATTTGACTTCGTGAATTTGTCTCACATAACTTTAGAAGTACAAAACTTCTACATTCAGTCTGCAGTATCAGCTGTTTTCCTCTGTTGTGAGCAAAGTGATATGGATAGCTCTCTGCAGACGCCTATTTGTCTTCAGTGATTTCAGACAGAGCCTGGGGTGAAGGGCTAGACACTTAATGTCAAGACTGCTGAAGAGAAATAAGTGCCAGACCTGGAAGAAGTTGTCAAGATTTACCCCTTGGATTCAGTTCCTAGAGCTTTGTGGAGCAAAGACTACCAAGCCAGACTAATTCACTGCTCTCAGTGGAGATACTACAGCTTGATAATGCCAGAGTAGATTACACACCTCTTCACTGCAAAACACTACTTGCATCTGTGCCATCCTGTAAATAATTGACGATAGCAATACCACATGGAGTACATAAGGATGTTGAAGACCAGCCTGAACATCAAGCCATCCAAATCAAAGTAGATGGCTCTCATTATTGACAGAGCACTTCATCAGAAATCTGCTACATGATTCACATTAAGCAGATCCACCTACATGCAGTTCCTTCAACAAGGATTGACTTAGGAGAGATTTATTCAATGGAATAAATAGCCTTCTCCACTTACCAGAATACACTACTTATTTATGGGGTGCACAGTCTTAGCTATGGCTTCCAGTAGATTTCTTTCAGACCTAAGCAGGCTTTACCATCAGGGTCTAATTTCTCAATGCATCACACCACTTTCATAGCACAATAAAACACCAACAGAGATGAGCTCTGGAGTAAAGCCAGCACAGCAATGGTGGAATAATCACAACAGCTAACTTGAGCCTGGGAAAGACTGTTTAGACTCTCCTCTTGCAAATAGAGTAGTAGACAGCTATAGGAATGATTTGAAACATACTGAAGGCTTCTATACTGAACTGCACCTCTTTCCATTGTCGATAAAAGAAGCATAATAAGAGGGTGGGTGTCTTTTTTAATCACTCCTCAATTAGCAATGAGGTGTTAATTTCCAGCCACTGAGTGTACTCTAGCACCAGCTGAAGTCAATAAGAACAAGCCTCATCCATTCTTCCCCACCTTCACCCCCCCCTTTTTTTTAGCATTGTACTCTGCATCTTATTTTGGCAGCTAGAGCTTTTACCCCTTTGTTTCATTCTTAAATACAAAAGAGTATGGGTATTTGATAGGACAGCAGGATTTATTGCCCCATATCAGAATTATTCTAGCAAGCCTATAATAAAAGAGGAAACCATAACAGGGGCCTTATGGGATGCCTTCCTGCTTGTTGTAGTAACTAACAGATTCCCTGAGGTATAAGGAGCTCTGAATCAACATTTAACTCGATGCCCATCTGCTGCTGATGGTTTTATAGCTTTTATGTGTGAGATATTTTGTGCTGATATTGACTAATATTCTCCAGTCTCCTCACCTTTTGCTGCAGAAGAAGAGAACCTACACATGAAGTTTGGGATAGTACTTTTAGCAATGAAGTTTATCTTTTCCCTATTTGTCTCCCCCAGAAATTAGGTGCATATGATCCTGGCCTTTCTGGTTTGTGTTGTGTTGTATGTGCCCCTGTTCCTTCCAGCCCTCATCATTTTTCAACCCATTAGGGTGGAAGAGTCTGTGATATATGTATATACAATAGCAGAAAGATGCTATTACTGAAGTAAGAGGCCCACAATACAAGCTTAGCAGCAATCAGTCACTAGAGAAGCCAGTCACACACGCAGTTTCATGGGAGATCCCAGCCTTACTGCTGGTGGATCTGCTCATTTGTGCAGTCTTTTAAGTCCATCATGACTTGGGATTCTCTGCTTACTTAAAAACAGGACAAGAGAAAGTTGTTTTTTAGCCTTTGGGAGCACTTTTAACAAAGAGAGGGCCAGCAACGAGCAGCTTTTGAGGGCTGGTTGGAAAGTTAGGTATCACAGAGGAATGGGAGGGCACAAAGGTCCCGAAGCCCAGTGTGACAGGGCTGAGGAGTGGGTAATTAAAAATATATAGTGGCATTTTACAGAAGTTGAAAAGGAGGCAAATGGAGAGGTGGAAATACGCTGGCATTTACATATTTAAAAGACAATTATTTACCAGGGAAGGGAGTAACCTCAGAGTACCGGGAAATCAAAGGCAGCCTGCTGAATTTAAATAGGTTTCCTTACTTTTTTTATAAACAAGTTAGAGAAAAGGTCAGTCTAAAATTCATCAGGTTGCAGAGAAATTCCATCTAAGGCTGCTAGCTCCATGAACTCAAGGGGAGATATATACATGTGGCAGAGGCAGTCTAAGGAGGCCATACCAGGTTGACCTTCACCTCTCCCACCAGTATTTCCTTATGTTTATTGGTGTCCTAAGCAGCAAATGTTGAGCAGCCAGCTCCAGATCCTCACCATCCTCACAGCTATAGGCACTCCTGACCATGCCATGGTCAGTTGATGAGCAGAGCAGTGGCCAGGAGTAAAGAGAAGATGGTTCCTGTGCTGACTTTGAACCTCAAAAGCACTGCTAGTAATTGACTGAGTAGAGTTTTGCACCCTGGAGTTGAAGCCAAGTGAGCTTCGCAAAGATGTGGATAAACTGGCAATGAATGGTGCAACAAAGCCAGACGTGACCTAGGGAGCAGCGCAGGCTGACTTAGCCTTATGTCACTTAACTGTGATTGAACCCAGCTGGTGTTTCAAAGTCTTTGGTTTTGCATCCCCAGAATGTCCCTGCATAACCTATGGAGCAAGTCCATTTTCTGCTGGTTTACTCCCCTTGGTCCTCTGGCCAATGTGCTCTTCTACTGAAGTTTCATTCAAAGAGAGCAACTTTTATATACTAGTTAAATTCAGGAGTGGATTTCAAACACCAGGGATTAATTCAGCTGTTGGTCTGATTTCAGTGCTAGAGGACAAAAGCTTTTTTCTATTGTTTACTCTTAATTCTTGTACATGAATACATTCCAAATTGTGCAAAGTGATGTAACTCTTTTCTCAGTAGTAAGGGACTATCACATTATAACCAAACACATCAGAAAAGGATTTGATCAGAGATTGCCTGCCTGTAATCCCTATATTTGCATTCAGTAGCAAAAACAGCATAAAGGTTGTCCTGGTTATTAATGCTGCAGATTTCAAGGCCAAAAGGTATTTCCATGCAGTACTTACCCAGGGCATGGAAAGCTGATTTTTATTTTGCATGGTTTAAAATTATCAGAAGTTGGATTTTATTCTCTGTAACCTCTGTGTCCTTTTTGTGAGATGCAAATCAGAAGCACTTTGATGAGGAAGGGCTTGAAAATGGAGCAAAGAATAAAATTGGTGGCAAAGCTTCCTGAGGCCCTCCCTGGATAAAGTCAGTGCAGATCCTGGTAATTGCCTGGGCTTTATTGGTGAGCACATATGCACAGGATCTTATAGGCAATGATTGAATACAAAACATTTCCTCAGTCTCAGGAAAGGGCTTGAGCTGCCTTTGGTTGGTTTATCATCCATGTCTGCTCCTGAAACTGCATGGCAGTGTTGTCTCCTCTCCAGACCAACCTGCTGTCCTGTGCCGACAGGCTTATCCCAGCTCCAGAGAAGCTGCCCCTTAACAACTTTTACCAACCATGGTGCCGACATTTTTAATCCTTAAAGGATTTAACTTGCCTAAATCAGCTTACAAGGCAAAGTTTTCATACACTGGGTTTGCTGAGAGCTCTTAGCCTCCTGTCAGGGCAGCCTGTGCTGCTGGTGGGGAGTTTTCTGGCAATGACAGTGCTGGAGGAGCCACTTACACACACCAACATACATGCAGGCATGGGCAGCCTACAAAACCACATCCAAAAAGGTGCATGAAGATTCCCTGCATGTGCACTAGTACCCAGACACAAATGCAGTGTGTGCCCCATCCCTGGAAATGTTCAAGGACAAGCTGGATGGGGCTTTGAGCAACCTGGTCTAGTGGAAGGTATCCCTGCCCATGGTAGGGGGGGTGGAAGTGGATGATCATAGAATCATACAACCATAGATGATTTATAAAGTTCCTTCCAACCCAAACCATGCTGTGCTTCTGTACACAAAATATGTCTGTTTATGCTTTCTATTGCAGCTCAGCTTTTTATTCCTATGCTCCAAAGCTCTGTGAAGGGCTGTTACAGCTTTTGTAATAAGGTGCAGCAGGAGTAAGCAAGAAAAGGTCTCTTTCCTCTATGTAGCCTCCATGACCCTAACATCCCGTGACATCTGCCCACGTGAATAAACACGTGTGTATTATCCAGGCTGCGTATGTGCACATAAAGGCATTTTTTCAGCCATCAGTGTACCAGATCAACACGAGGGACCAGAGCTGCAAAGCTTGTACTGCACAATCCATATCTAGTGTGTATCAGAGAGATGCGTCTTCACTCGAACACCCCATGCGTATGCCTCCTGCAGCAAGGTCCTGACCACTGCTTATGCATCCCTGGGATGTCCCTGGCACTGCCTGCTGGAATGGCTCTGGGGAGCTGCTAAACTGGGGCTGCTTGTATCTGCCTCCATGGTTGAATCTCTCTAAATTGCACCCGTGGTGGGGTTTTATGAACATGTCTTTAAACTGGTTTTGCTTTCTGCCACACAGTGCATTAAGCAATGCATTAATAAATGTTGAAGTGCTTAACTAAAGCAGATGAGTATCATTTCTCTGCCTGATGAATGGGAAAATGAGGCATCCATGCTAGACCTGCGAATGGTATTTGTGGCTCCCATTCCCATGTCCTTTCCCAGAAGCCATCGCCACCATTGGAAGGAAACACAACTTCTCCTGCAGTGATGTGCTCCTTCAGAGGAGCCTGCACCCACAGTGCTTGCACTCCCATCCTCCTGCCCATGCTCACAGCATTGCCCACTCCACACCAGAAACACTGCACAACAGAGAGAAGGAAACACTTACGTCTCCAGTGGGATCTTCGTCTGGGCCCTGGCAGAGGGCAGGAGGCAGAAGAGCCAGAGTGTCATCCACAGGATGGCCCAGGGCCCCATCCTCCATGTGCTAACCATCAGCAAGAGGACCAGACAGCGGGATGTGGGGGTTCCCTGTCCTTCCCGCTGCCCCGGGGGGAATCCCACGCAGCCCCTGCCATGCTGCCACACTGGGTATCCTCCCGCTGCGGGGCCAAGCCCCGGAGTGACCCTGGCTGCCTCCGCCCTGGAAATACCACTCCTGTTACCGGGTGCTGTCACGGTGTCTCTGATGCAGGGCAGGTGTCTATAAACCTGCAGGGACCCTCGTTGGTGGGCACCCGTGGGTGCTGTGCATCTCTGTGCCCCGAGGAGTGGCCGTGTTGGGAGGGAGAATCCGTGCTGCGAGCTGCAGTAGCTACGTAATCCCCTGCCAGCCCCTTAATCCCCTCACCAAGCAGCAGCAGCAGCCACAGATTTAGAGAAGTGGAGTGGGATAAAATCACACGGGATTACTCTGATTCCTGAAGATGGGTTCAGCTTCTCCAGCCAGAGGTCAGGATGTGCCTGTTTTAAAAGGGGCACATCCACTCCCTGCCCCCCTCTCGCCCCCCCCAAATAAACCCTGACCTTTGATATGTGTCCTCTTTGTCACACTGCAGGATGCTGACGTGTTGCTCCAGCAGATCACCCCAGCACCATCTCCTCCCCACTGGGGACCTAGGGTTGGGACCAGGAATGTGGGCTACATGGCAGACACCGCTTTGTTCATGCTGTCTTGGTGCTCAGTGCTGAGGCTTGCACAGGACCAGCTTGCACAGGACAAAAGAAGAGATGAGAAAGGAAAGAGGAGAAGAGGGATGAGAGAAAAGGAGGGAAAATAGGCAGCAGGAAGCAAAAACAGCATAAAAATGATGGTTTTAACTGATTGTCTCCTTATGTTAGTAAGTATTTACTAATAGTCAAACCTCTCAGTTTGGGCAACATTGAAATGGGATTGCCATCCCCTCATTTGTCTGGAGACCAATGAATCAAAGGAGCCCAATGCCTGAGCTTGATGAAAAGCAGAAAGCAGCAAACTGCATACTCAGATGAGGGGCACGCTGTATAAGCTCATTATAGTAATGAGAAGTATGGATTATAAATAACTAGATACAGCAGCTGAAAGATTGTAAATTGCCTGTGGAACACCTTGGCTCTATGACTATGAATTAACCTGGTTATTAAAGTATCTTCCAATCATCTTCTGCACCTTTACAAATGGTGTATTTAATACAAAACACAAAGCCATGCTAGACCATTAGGTTTCTCATAAGAATGTGGAGCAGGAAACCGGCTGTCAAAGCACTATAATAAAATGAAGGCACGTATTATAGATGTGCTATTGAGTGCAGCATTGATGCCGCACATTAAATGGGATAATAGAAGTGGCAGAGGGAATACAGAGAAGGGAATAAAACTGTGAAATGTGTAATACAGGTTAAATTGTATGATGAAGAGGCTGAAAGCCTGGGGTGAGCAATTAAGTAATTACAGGAATAATTCACCCTGGAATTGGATGGTTTAGTCATTTAGTACAGTCTTTAACTGCAGATTGAGTATCTTTTTGAAAGTTATGAGCTTCAAGCAGATGTTGTGAGCCTGAAGGGCAGAAATTTCCGAGTTATGTTCTTAGGTCTGTGCAAAGGGTTACAAAGGGAGGTTGAAATGGTTCTTTCTCACCTTAAAATCTGTGAAAAGTCAATTTCCACACACACAAATGCTGTAGAGACAGAGCCTTCAGGGTATTACATGGCTGTACGGCAAATGCCATAGTCAGCGTATGAAGACAACAGGCAGAGCAGATCTGGATCTTAGTAATGCTTTTCTCAAATAGTAAAAATGTGCTATGGAAGACCGTGTCCCAGAAAGGGGCACATACAGACCCAGGTGGCCCCAGGGGGGATTCAGATGTGAGGAGAGTGCAGAGAAATGTCTTCCTCCCAGAAATGCTCATAGCAGATGAGGATGCAATGTGCTAACCATAGGAATGGAAGCTGCTGATTGTCCTTCCCCTGATGCTGGCTTCACACTACTGAGACCAGGGACCAGAGGGCTATGCTGCTGCCTCCTCCTTTCTCTGCAGCCTGAAGAGAATAGATTGCTCTTACATGAGCTGGGAAGAATGACCATCAAGGTCTTATTTAGAATCATAGAATAGTTAGGGTTGGAAAGGACATTAAGATCATCCAGTTCCAACCCCCCTGCCATAAGCAGGGACACCTCACACTAAACCATGCCACCCAAGGATTCATCCAACCTGGCCTTGAACACTGCCAGGGATGGAGCACTCACAACCTCCCTGGCCAACCCATTCCAGCATCTCACCACCCTAACAGGAAAGAATTTCTTCCTTATATCCAATCTAAACCTCCCCTGTTTAAGTTTGAACCCGTTACCCATTGTCCTGTCACTACAGTCCCTAATTGAAGAGCCTATCCCCAGCATCCCTGTGGGCCCCTTCAGATACTGGAAGGCTGCTAGGAGGTCTCCATGCAGCCTTCTCTTCTCGAGGCTGAACAGCCTCAACTCTGTCAGCCTGTCTTCGTATGGGAGATGCTCCAGTCCCCTGATCATCTTCATGGCCCGCCTCTGGACTTGTTCCAACAGCTCCATGTCATTTTATGTTGAGGACACCAGAACTGCACACAATACTCCAGGTGAGGTGTCACGAGAGCAGAGTAGAGGGGCAGGATCACCTCCTTTGACCTGCTGGTCATGCTCCTTTTGATGCAGCCCAGGATATGGTTGGCTTTCTGGGCTGCAACTGGATTTAAAGTGCGGGGTAGCATCCAAGGTGGCTGTCTGGATGCTTCAAGGAAGAGATGATAAAAATTCATGTTCTGAAACAATCTGAAATGAGATCTGAAGGCAGGAGAACTAACATCTTAGGTAGCATTTTCTCTCCACTTCGCAAAGAGCCATATCAAAGAGCTGTTGTGAGTGATTTTTTGCAGGATCTTTTCACTAACTCTTCCAGCCACGGTGTCCTACTTGCAGCTGGGACGCAGTTTAATCCAGATGGGTTCTGGCAAGAGCCCCTGTCTGGTTGCATTTGGAGAACCCTGAAACACTGATAGGAAAGGCAGTAACAGCATACTGAACTGGGAGATCCAAATCCCTTTATTTGGATTTATCCTATTTACTGGATATATCTCACTTAACCCATTAATGATCTAAAGTGGCAAGGGTGTAAGATTTGAAGGTGAAATGAAAATTGCACAGAAAACTGAAAAAGCCCAGGTGACTAGAGGGCCCTTAACGGGATTAGTGTGCATCCAGTTACTTATGTAGATAGAGTTTAGCCACCACAGAGTGTTAGCACAGCTGAAGCAAGGGGAGGAGACAAATGGCAGCAGGGTCTGGGTTGGGAAAAAGAGAATTAATCCTATGAGAAGGAATGAAAGCAAGCACATAACAGGGAGTGAAAATCCAAGGCTGCAAAAGATATGGGGTGAATGATTACAGCAAATTAGAGCTAAATTTGCAAAATCATAGGGCAATAAAAAAATGCCAGTATGATTTTGTGCTGTATTCATAGGCAGAGGGGAGATTTACCAGCTCTTTTCATTTCTGGTTTGACTAGAACCTGAATTCAGTTTGGATTATCTTGTTATGAGAAGATACTGGCAAATGTCAAGACCAGCTAAAAAATGAATATCATCAAATCACTGGTATTAGCAGTGTATGAGGAGAGTTTATTAAACAGTAGAAATCCTCATTTGTTTAATGTATTCATGTGGTGACCTTTACCTGGAAATGACTCAGTGGGCTAACATGTAGTCTTACAGTAGCATAAATATATGGAGAATGGGGCAAAATGAAGAAAGGGGAATGCTAAACTGAGCCTCAGAGAAAGCTGGTTAGAAAGATGTGCAGGGCATGGCACAACCTCTCTCCATGCAATACTGGTCAACCAGGCATTCTGTAGCAGCCACGTGTCTCTCTGTTAGAAGCTGGCTGGAACAGAGGCTACAGTGACAACCTTGAACACAGCAAGAGTATGCAGCTTTGTGGAGGTGAAGAGCAGATGGGACAGTGTCTCAGCCTCCTCAGGCATCAGGCTCATTACAATACTACTCCTTTTGCCAGAATGTTGATCGGGCTGAAGCTTGTCATAGAGGCACCTCCCCATAGTAATGATTTCCAAGTTAGGTCATGCAGTGATGCAGGGGTGCTCCTCTTATTTTCTGGGTACTCTGGTGTAGTGTCTCAGGGCCTACACAGAGCGAGCCTCAGGGCCCTTATTTGCACTGTAGATATCAGTGGGATATCAGGATATTCCAGGGATATCAGGACTGCGGAAGAGGTTGCAAAATATCAGCACTGACTTGTTTTTCATCCTGGAGGTGCTAGGGCCTTGCTGTGTGCCTGCCACCACCACCATATACATCAAAGCAAGTCTTTGCTCCATCATGATCCTGAACTTAAAACATCTGGGATGTAATCACTTAATAAGGATAATTCACTTTGATTTTGAACATCTTAAAGCAAGGCATGATGGGAATAAACAGTCTTGTGCACAGCTGATGAATTTATCTGAGATCATAATCTTGTGCCTCTCAATATCTCTCGGTAGGACTCCTTAGATGAGTATCTGGGTTCAAAAGCTCCTTTCTATACTGGTCAAACATCCTGCTTCTGAAACCACTTTCTCCACAGTGTCTGACCTTGTGTCCTGCTCAGAAGATATGAGGACAATGTCTGTGTCATTCTGAGTAGATTTAAGCTGTTCCTCAGGGTGGTTTGGAAAGCAGTCGTGCAGTGTTTTGCCAATACTAGAGAATGCCATCTCCCTGTCCCAGCAGCTGCCAGGATGAGGGAGCCCTTGCCAGAAGAGGCAACAGAAAAGCAATTTTAGTCATGGTTTTACTGACTTGGTTGTGCAAATCTCTTCTCGTCAGGTTTCAGTGCTGTGGAGTTAGCAGTCAGAAGCTGAGTTTGCAGAGGTGTGGATACTCCCTCTCTCCCAGGAGTGTTTTGGGTTAAATTGGCTGCTTTTAATACCAGCTGGGTGCAAAGGAAATGGTTGATACATCTGGGTGCATGGAAGAATTCTTCTGCCATCAGAGACCAGGCTGATAAGTACCAGTGGCCACAGGAAGACCCCGATATGACTCCAATGAGAGGCACACAAAAGCATGTTTACTGTGGGAATGCAGCTGAATACCTGATGCCTCACTAGGATCTCTGTAGAGCAAGACAGATTCACCCCTAGTGTAATACTGGGGGTGATATACACAGGAATATCAAGGTACCCTCAATTGACATGTAGGCAGGCATTATACCACTTTCTTCATTTCAGGTTGCTTCAGAGCCAGTGAATAATAAATGTCACCATCAGACATCAGCAGGATGTCTTGAATTGAATGTGTCCACCTAGACCCCACATTTGACCCGGGCGCTCTGTAAATATCTGCCTGCAGACCCATTCACCTGCAAGCTGCATGTTCTCGCCCTTGATTATAGAAGCAGCCACATAGGTGTTATATTAATTAATGCCTTTGGCTGGTTACTTTGCCTTTTTTCCTTTTCATTTTCTTTCCACAGCTCTTCTCTAAATTTAGACTTGTTTAAATACTCCAAGATGAAATGAGCATTTATTTATTTATTTATTTATTTATTTTTGCTAGCAGCATTTCAAGCCCTCATCAGGCACAGTGTTATGAGCAGTAGGAAATGTAGGGCATGGAAGGCAGACACCAACAGAGAGCCGAATGCACAGGGAGAAAAGCACATTGGAGCATCTTCCCACCTTCTCTTAAGGCAAGACAAGAAAAAGAAGAAAGAATGAAAAAAAAAAAAAAAA
>NDXB01004909.1:61203-83680 GCA_002631895.1 Agapornis roseicollis | reverse complement strand
AACTTTTCTTAAGGAAAAAAAAAAAAAAAAAAAAAAAAAAAAAAAAAAAAAAAAAAGAAAAGTAAGTGAAAGCACGTGCTTGTTTCAGAAGAACTGTGAGCAAATGTGGTTTTTCTGGGTGCTGTCACAAAAGCAACCAGAGTGACAGCTTTATCCTGATCTCTCTACTACCAAAGGGTTAAACTTAATCTTTTCTATTTCAAGCCCACCTGAAAGAGCTTGATTAGAAGGAAGGGAAACCCTGTTTAAAAGAGATTAAAGCTTTTAGTGATGAAGTGGCTGCTTCTTTGAGGGAGGAGGCTTTGTTTCACAGGAAACCCCAGGAACTGAGGTGCCTCAAGTGACTAAATAAATGATGCCACTTATCCTGCTAATCTCTACAGCCACAAAGACACTTGACTCAGTGCACACCTAGCTACATCATTTATGTTGCCAAATTCTATGTATTAAACGCATGATGCAATGACCTTAATCAGAGGACATGCTACAAATACCTCCTCTTTCTGCTCTGTGTGTTAATAAGGATTCGGGATTTTGCAAGGTTATCAGGACAGAGTTATTTGGGCCAAATCAGGGTTGCTCCAGTTTGGCTGGGCTAGAAAGAAGGAGGGTTCCTCTTCCTATGTGTTCTCCTGTTAGGGTCAGCAGGGTGCAGAAATTAATTTCTTGTCTTCATGGTCTGATGTTACTGCCTCACCTATTTGCTGAAATGCTGGTAAGGATTTATTGGGCAATGGCTATAGGGTGCTTCAGAAACACAAGATGCTCTTTAATTCTCTGCACACTTGCAAAGGGAGACAGCATAGCCTGCAGGGCTAAGAACCACCTTCTTGCTTGACAAGTGATCTACAGGGGCAAAGCAGCAAACCACCCCACTTCCTTCCCCTCCCCTGGTTGATTTGGATCACACTGTCAGTGATTCAGGGGTTGGACCGAGCCCACAGGGCAGTTTAATCCATTCCCTGGCAATAGGGGTGGTCTGCAGCACTTTGCAGAACTGTCTGCAGTGATCCAGGCATTAAACATCTGCCTGTCAGGAAAAATGGCATCAATACAGGTGAGTTGACTATCCCTAGTGTACCATTCGGGGACCATGGGCTCTGTGGCTGTGGGTTTGCACAACATACACAGCAGTTATGCCTGGTCCCTGGGGAAGCTGCTGCATGGTACCGTAGCATAAATAAAGGGCAATCTTGAGGCAGAAAGAAATTTTTATCATTTTAAAATACATTTTTCAGAGGTTTCCTGTTAACTTCATTTGTTCTGCTGCTGATACTGAATGTCCCGGCAAGAGCTGTTGTAGGAATGCGTACCAGAATTTCTGGAATATTCAGAACTCAATTAAAAATCTTAGAAGTTTGATTATTTTTCTCCTTCATTTGACTCCACAGAAGGCAGCAGGTTTGCCAGAATTCTATGTCACAAATTATAGCATTTCATGCTTTTCTCCTTTGAAAACAGGAGTATTTTTTTTCCCCACAAAACTCAGAGGGGATCAGTTTCAGTGTGATTAGAGATAAAAGCTGGGCTTCGGATGAGTTGTACCACACATTGATGTAGGTGTAGATAAAAACAGTCCATTCTTTCATGAATATTAATGAAAACATGTTTTGTGATTTTAGGCAACCATCAATTGTTATCAAAATACCAAGACAGTTTTGAAGAAGAGAAAAGGATGGGGGAAGTGTCCGTGAGGCTTTCCACATCCAATTAACACCATTTTGCAGCAGCTTGTGTTTTGCTCCAAAATTGCTCTGTAGCGAGGGTGAAAGGTGTTTCCCTGACCTAGGGCTGCTCAATGGGCTGACAGGGAATGGTCTTAAGCCCATTTGAGCATGGAAGTACTGGCACCATCTCCTTTTAAACTCTTTTAACCTCTGGTTACAATTCAAGTCACTTCCTGTCACCCTAAATTGCCTCGGAGTCTGTAATTAGCTCAGTCACCTGCCAACTTTCATAACACATGTTCACACTTCCTCCCTTCAATATCTGACAGCATCTCACTCAGTGAGAGGCCTTCAAAGAGATTTCCCCTCCGCCCCAGGGGTTTTCATGCTGTGAGCCTGCCCCCAAAGGATGGAGATAGAAATCATGTTGTGCCCAGAAGGATCATTAAACGCTGCCTTTGATTTCTTTCAAGGAGCACAAATTAGCTGTGGAAGCAAAATAGCACATTTCTTGCTAGCAGTTTTGGTGATTTTAAAACCCATCAGCAGAGCATGATAGAGCCGGTAGCCCCATGCGATGGGTGAGGTCTGTCCAGGTTGCAGCCATCTCCTTCTAACATGGGGTGCTGGCCAAGGACAGTGTCAATCCCCCAGGAAAGGGTGGCTCACAAGGATTTAGCCTGGTCTAAACACACATGTTATGAGAACATATAATCTCTCTCTTACTGGTGGAAGGTGTAACAGTGTCAAAAGTGTCTGAAATATCTGTTTCTATCAGCCTCACTTATTCTGCTTCCTCCTGCTGCTGTCAGCATTTGGGCAGCACATAGGACAGTCAGTAGAAAGATAGGGACAGCTTGGCAAACCATTTGCTTGGGTTGGGGACAGTGCAGTCTGCAGTACACTTGAAATGAAACTAAGAACTGCATTCACTGTCCATGGCAAGAAGTGGAATTTAAGATCACCAGAGCTATAGATAAATAAATAATGCATGCGTATATTGCAAGACAGAAAATTCGAATGGCAAGTTGTGATGTCTGTCTAAAATGATCTGCCATTTGCGAAAGAAGCACTCCAACTGCCTACCTTCTTTTTAGTGCAGCATCGAGGCTGAATTTAACATCATTCTAAGCCAGAGGCTCCTGAAGTTTCAGACAGAACCCAGAGAGTTGTGCCCCAAGGGATTCCTTCACGGGAAATCTGATGTGCATAAAGGAGGCAGAGTGGCACCAAAATCCCATTAGCAATGGTTGCTTGCTGCAGCTATGCCCTTAGCTTAATTCATTCAAGTGATGCTGGAGCTAATTGGTGTTCTCAGTTTGGACTGATTCCCTTTTCTTGCTGAATTTTAAACCTAGATCTACTCTGCTATAAATCCCCTAGAAAGAAATGACATTATCTAGCTCTTCCTGTACCCTAAAGTACAGCCTCACACTCTTACAGCCACTAATCTAATTCATGGCTGTGAAGGGGCCAGAATGTCACAGCAGGCAGCAGTGGGTCAGGTGTTGCATGCAGGTAATTTTGGTAGAACACTTCTGCTCTGAACACTTGCAACAGCCATTAGACCACTGTGAAAGCTCCAGCTCATTTAGAAGGTGAATTGCTGAGACTGGCTGTGGCTGGCTGTGGGTGCCGGGGCAGTACACCAGAACTGCTCTTCCCATCCTGGAGATGTGGACAGTACCCAGCACTTCACATATCCTTTACTAGGGCACCTCCAAATTGTGCTGCAGCTATTGTCTAAGTCCTCAATTACTGGTCAGCTTTGCCTCATCTCTAAAGTGCCACAAGCTCCTACTTGTCTTCTACAGGTTTTCCAGAGCTCTGCTGATAGTGTGCTAATGTCTGGCTTCACATCTGCCAACAGTTGCTTTCTCCTCATCAACCAGGGAACAAACAGAAACTGCAAATGTTATTCACTTCCAAAGCCTTCTCTCCAAGGATGGTCTCCAGCAGTGAAGGACAAGCTGTTGTTCTTCGTCATCTCACTGACATGAACATCTGTTGAGGATGATCAGGAGAGAAAGGAGCTCACTGCTTTCACAGTCCTCTCAAAATGCTCAAGGGAAGTCAGCAAGCTTTCAAACACTGCATGCTGCTGGTCATACCCTGGCTAAAGGGTAAAAATGCCCTAACCTAGTATGGAATAAGATGGAAGCAGAGGTTGATGTAACTAAAATTCCTTAGAATTGATTGCTTAGGAGCCTGTGAAAGCTGACAGGCTAGAATAGCCATGGAGACCCTTTCCGTCCTGATTAGACGTATTTGGTGTGGTGCTGCACATGTTAACCAAGTAGAAAAATGTTATTAGCACTAGAAAATTGCAAGCTGTGCATATGGCAGCTCAGGACCAGAAAGGTGCAGAAACAGATGCAGATAATGGGCTTGAGAGCACACGGTGAACTCAATCTCTACAGAGGTTCTGTGTAGATGAGGTGAAAAGTTGCTGCATTAGGAATCAGATGTTTTATCATCCACAGTAGGTTTTAGCATTGCTGCGCAGTACTATTCTGAGCCGTGGGCTTTCTCTGGAGCATGAAGACTGGGAGCAAAGGACAGGGGCGGAAACAGAACTTGATAGCTTGATAGTCCAACCTATTCTGGCAAACTTGTGTTTGTGGGGATTTCATGGGAGGTTTTTTCTTTTCTCCTCCCACTGAAAATGGACATTTGGTTAATTCTGGTCTTTTCTAAAATGCCCATAGCAATTGCTTACCTCTGGACAGACCACAAAAAAAGCCGTTAAGACTCCCATTAAGCTGCTGAAGTCATCTGGCAGAAGAAAAACATTCCTAAGGAGGGAGTGCAACGGAAGCTTTGTCAGCAGCACATCACAAATCACATCAGAGGCTCCGAGCAAAGAGCTGAGGGAAGAGCAGACACTAATGGGACAGGAAGGGTAATGGGAATTTGCACTGACCAGCCTCTTTAGTGTCATCTCTATTACACAGCTGGAGAGAGAACATTTTGGAGCAACAGTAATTTATTTTCTGATCAATACAGCAATTGCATATGAAAATACTGTCACTGTTCCACTCATTCCTGCTGGTTTTGTTCATTTGTCTGGCCTAGGCTAGGCACAGGGCGTACCAGGCTGCCACATACCAGCCTGTGAGATGCTGCAGAGAAAAGGAGGGAAGGCAAGATTCCTGCTGGTCATACAGCACCTGCAAAGGGGAAAAAACATAACTGAAATCCCGCATTTGTCAGGACTCATTCTTGGTTGCTAGGCTGCTGCTGTTGTCTCTGTCTGTTCCTTGCTTCTTCCAGTTTTTGCCGCCTACACAACATGCTGATCTCTTATGAAGTGCTGCATCTGGGAAACAGGGCAGTTTGGGCTAGGCTGAGGGATTTTTCTGTTTGCTGCAAACAAAAGTGAAGTGATGGACAAAGGAGCAAAGCCACAGAGAGACCTGACTGCGCATCAGTCTCTGCCTTTGTCTCTTGATTTCTTCTGTGTCCTCCATAAATCCATTATGGAACCACTCTTCATGTCTACTTTAAATGGAGATAACATTTCCTTCTGTCTCCTCTGCTAGGGTAATTTGTATACAAAGCACTTCTAGATACTTTCTATCTATCAGGCTATTATTGTAAAACCACTTTTAGAGCAATGTTGAAGACATTGAAAATATACACAAGAAATAGACATCCTCTAAAATCCCCACTTCCAAAACAAGAGCAGATCACTTCAGGTTAAATATTGGCCAGAGTGTTTGTGTCTTCCAATTCTGTATCTGAACCTGCCCATTGCCCCCACCCTCTGTATGCTCAGACCTGCCTCTTCAGCACCAATATATCTAAATGTGTTCCTAGGGTGTGACGAGAAGAGCCCCAACTTTTCTCTTTCTATTACCTTCTAAGCTGGCATTTTAACCAAAATCTTCCCATTTCATGAGTTGGTTTCTTCAATGTATGCACAGCAGCACTTGCAGAGTGTCTGATTTGCAAAGCCAGGTCTGCTTTGACTGCCTGCCAATATCTCAGAAATGAGTGCTCGCTGTCTTCATCTTTGGCCATCTGGCTGGTTCAATGCACTTGACACTGGAGAACATTTGTCTGCTGGATTTGGCAGCCCCCCACAGTGTGGGATTAGTTTAGTGTTTCTTCTGAACTTTAATGCTCTCTGAATTTCTGCTTTTATAAATGAAAGTTTAACTGAACAAAATAATTTTCTTCTATGCAGTTCCACCTCCCTGCTTCCTCTCCCAGTTTACTCAACTTCACTTCTGTCCCCACAGGTGAGTTGAAGATTCACTGCTTTCACTTCTGTTTAGAATTATTCACTGTCCTTTCAAAGACCTTACTAGATTTTCTTGAGTACTGAGCCAGCATTTCTTCATACCTCTCAGTCAAAGGAGTTAAATGGAGACTCTTCATCTTCTTTATGTCTCTACTCATTCTTTCTACCCTTCCCTTGATGAAGCTTGTGTTTCACGATGATCCTTGTAGAGACTTTTCTCAAAGATAGCAAAGCTTTTATTTGTTATAGCATTCATCATCTTCATCTTCGGTCCTGCTGATATTGTCCATACATTCCTAAGTTGTGGCATATGTTTGGTGGGGTGCAATCCACCTGAAAGTAGCATGTGGTGATGGCTTGTGCTTGCTCACACGGCAAACAAGGGAAACATCTCCCTGTGAGCAGCTGCTTTGGAGGAATGAGAGGTGGGGATGATAGGATTGAGGCAGTGGAAGGAAAGAGGATACAGAATGTCTGGAAGCACTAGGTTTTGGTTTCCAGATGTAGAAACAAGGGAAGTGAAATTAGTATCACAAGAGGATGAGACAGCAGGGACAAGTGGCTAATCCTGCTTGCAAACATACCTTTAAGAGAGATGGAAACTTTATGTCTGTTGCCAAACTGCAAGCTTTAAGTATGGGATCTCTGGATTATGTTATGATACTACAGCCTGATGGCTCCTCTAGATCAACCCCCTGGCCACAGCTCACTGCATCCATGGGAAAAGCCAGGAGAAGCAGGTTTTCCTTTCTAAGAACTTGAGAGGGGAGCCTCAGGCATAACCCCCCCCCCGCCACAACCTCTTGTATGAATGTGAAATGCAGGCATTTTTACTAAGTGGTAGGTCTGGGGCTACTGCTGTAAGTGGAAAGAAGGCAGCTGTTAGTGAGCCAGGCTGCTAAGCAGCAGTAAAACTGAAGAAAAACAGAGCTTTTGTTCCCAGCCTGAGTAGCCCTATGCCGGGAGTGGTGCCAAGAGCCTGCATGCTCCTTTCCTGTCTCCCTCTAAAGGTCGCATTTGCAGGCAAGTGCTTGAAGAAAATCACACAGGTGGGTAAGTGACAATAATAATAATCACACCATTTTAGTATGTTTCAGAAGCAGATTTAAGGTATCAGGTAAAGAAACATGGTACCAGTGGCTGTACCCACAGTGACGTGGTGTAACAGAGATATGCAGCTGCATGATTCAAGCCCATGAGTAAGCAGGTCTGCATTGAGCACATGATCTCATGGAGCAGGGTGGCAGCACTTAGGCAAGAAAAGTGGTAATGTTGATGGAGAATCTAACGACACGATTTGCATCCCTCTATGTACATGGCAGCAGCAGCTGTAGGACTTCGCCATTATTTCACATAGGTCCCTTATGGCATGCAAGCAAGCTACTCTCTTTCTGATAGTAAGATGTCATCCTTTCTATTTCCTGACTTTCATTTAGTTACCACATGCCAGAGGCTTTTCTCTTCTGCCTTTATTGATTGGTGGTGTTTGTGCAGACACATTGCTCTGAACACAGAGCTTACTTTGCTTCTTCTGGAATTTGCATCCAAATATAGTAAAAAGGGCTTTTAATTAATGTATGCCCCAAATGGTTTCAAAATGTTTTTTTTATTCCATGTATGACTGAAGCTGCTGCTCTCACAAAAAAATGAGCAGTGACTTCCTATTGTGTACACCAGATGTTTATTCTACATTTGTTCTTCGGAAGTTTTTATCAAGTTGCTTACCTTCTAGAAAGAAGAACCATGGAGATTACTTACAACTCAAATTCTTTCTACAACAGCAATAAAGTAAAGGTGTTCAAATACTGGACACACTTTCCCCAAAAGCTATTCTTAAAATGACCTAAAAAATACCTTTTTTCCCCCTCTACCCTTTTATCTTTTCAGTGCCTACTTCCTGCTTGTTCCATTAGTTTTAAAGCTACACAGACAAAAGCAATCTGGTTCCTGCATTTCACATTCACTTCCATGCTGGGCAGATTTATATCTGAACAGTCTGCTCAGGTTTGATGGTACAATCTCCATTAAATTTAAAAGAATAAAAAATAGGAAGGGAAAATTCGCCCAAACATCTGCTGTGTGGAGAGGAAAGGTAAGGGCTGATTCCAATCTCAGTACTGATTCAGTACAAGATGGTGGTGGTAGGGAAGGTGTTTGCAAAGGCTAACGTTAGCCCAGCCAACCTAATCTTCCAAGCTAAATTAGATTTGTACTGAGTATCTCAAGAGGATCCTGTCTTTCCACTGGCTCTGCAGACAGCCTGGAGAGATTAACCTCATGAACAGCAGTTACCCTTTGTGGATGTATCTGCAAACACTCTCGTGGATTTCCACACAGAGCCAAGGTAGCAGATAACAACAGTTGCATTTCAATGTTTGTGGTATCTTCTGAGTCTGAATTTCAGCGAAGAGGCAGAGACCTTTAGATCACAAAAGCTTCCAGCCAGTTTAAGGCAGTACTGCGATTCAAGTCTCCTGCCTCACCTTCCTCTCCCCATACCCCACTCATCCCCATGGCTGCATGCCCCTGCCTGTATACTGACACTGCTGCTGGGGCTGCTACCCACTGGACTCATCTGGGTTAAAACCAGCTTTGCATGGAGGGATTCTTAACCTGGAGTAATTCTGCTGTAACATATTTTATCATGTCTTAATCAAACAAAAAGAGGAGAGAAATGAAGGGCAAAGGAAGGAAAGAGTGGTGTGAGAGCAGGGATGAGCAGCTAGGAGTGGGTGGCTGGGACAGACTGCCTCTTCAGCAGCAGAGCCAGCTTAAAGTGTTTATAAAGCTAAAGCCTTTGTTTCTGCGGTGTCTTGCAGAACCACATTTCCCTCTTCCCCCCAACAGGTTCTAGATCATCAACTGCTACTCGTTCCCCCCACCCCCCTGGGTTCTAGACCAAGCTCCCTCCTCCTTTATTCCAAATTCAGCTGCACAGATTTACCTAGAGGCCAGAAAAAGCTTCTTAGAGATATCTGTAGCAGTATGGAAAAGGCAGGGACTTGTAAGAATCGCTTAAAAGCCCTTAGGATTAGCCATAAAGTTTACTGTAGGCTGACAGAGGATTAATTTTTTAGTGCATTATTCATCTTCAGGACTAGAATTTTGCCTTTTTCTAGGTTTCAGGGATCCCTCTGTGTAAAGCTGCCATCTCATAGTATCTTTCACATTGCAGCCTCAAATGCTAACTGAAAAAATATCTTTTAATTTTGTCTTATCCTCAGCAAAGATTTCCAAGTTTGCTAAAATATTAAACAATGATTTTAATAATCTAAAGGGACAAAGGCATCTCAAATGCCCACCACTTTTATGACTGAAATTCAAAGCTCAACACGTTTTAAATAGGCTGTCAGAGGAGATGAAGCACTCTGCCTATTCAGCTGCAACCTGCTCCTGGAAAATGTTATTTTGCCGCACAATTTTAATTACCCAATTTGCAGCTACAACAAGGAGTAAACAAAGAAGCAACAGAGAGTTAATGAATAAAAATCAAAGATTTGAAGTTTATGTGAGCAAAGATTTGGATGCCTTCATTGAATATTACAGATTTCAATGATAAACACTGAGAGATATTATACTTAAGTATTTCACTGATTTTCTACTCCTTGTCTTCTCATTCTTGCTTATTAGGTGTGGAATTTTCTAAGGAAGTGGTCAGTGGTTAAGTGGACCTATATTGAACACTAATATCAATTCAAAACTGAGACTGGGATTAATGTATAAAGCATTGCTCCAACTTCTGGAATTCTTGCTAAGCCCCAATTTATGAGATATTTATTCTATTAGAACAACAACAAGCCTAGCCCCAAACAGTAGTATATTACACAATTAAAAACTATTACATATGCATACTGTGGCAGCATCTAAAGCAGAGTTAATGTAATCCTTACACACCTTCTGATTTTCTGCTTGTTACCTTTTTTCCTTCTCCAGGTTAAAAAAAAAAAATAGGCCTAAAGAAAGGCAATCTTAATTGCTGTGGCCTTTTCATCTCCAAAGGCCTTGCACGATCAAGGACTCCCTATTTCTAGCAGTGTCTTAAAAATAACATAATAAAATAGGGAACGCAAGTGTTCAGAATCACTCTAGTTTGGAGGTGACCTCCAAACTTTTTGGTATCATGCACAGATGTGGCTGCATAAAGAGACAGCCTGAGCTGACAAAGCAGCTATAAAACAAAACACAATACCAAAAGGCAGAGATTATTTTTTCAGTATTATATAAGAATCCTCCAGCTTTCCCGCAGTACTGGAAGGCTCTGACTATATTCCTGGAAAATGCCTTTTTCTGAGACATATACTTCAGCTTGCAGTAGAAAGAAGAGAGAAAGGGGCATGACACAGTTTTACACTCCGTAAGACTCCAAGCTCACCTCTCCAATTCCTAAACATCTCTGAAGAAGCAGATCCTGCCATCTGAAAGGGAAGCCTACACAACAAGTTTGGCTTCATTTCTTAACAGAATTCTCTCACTACTTTTCCTCTTTGGTTAATTGTCGTAACATTCAGATTTTCTTTCTGAGCTTTTTCTACCTTCTTACCTTGTACCAAGTAAACATGCAAGTCAGCTAAAATAACACTTCTTTAGCAACTGCCCTGCCTTTCTTCACTCCATAAAGGACAAGTTTATGCCTCCTAAACAATCCCAGAAATCTTTTACAGCATAATACAATGAGAAGTCCAACTCTGTCAGTGTTACTTGGTATAGATGTAACAGAAGAGAGGGCAGTGAGAAGAAACCCTGAATTAGCTCTGTCCTTGTCTGCTTTAAGATAAGCCTCAGAATGTCATGCATAGTGCCAATACTACTGTTGTCATAAACATCAAGAGTTAATGGATGTTTTATAAAAATATGCCTTTAATTTTTGTAAATGCTACATTACTCTGAAAAGCAGTAAATAAGGATGGTTTTAAAATTCCTACTTGCCTTTTTGTAAATAAAAGCTTCCCCCATGACTAGAAAACCTATCACAGACACAGCTTGAGATGCTTGAGGATTATTTTTAGCCACCAATTACAGAAGCTCTCTGTCAAATGAGGTCTTAACTATGTGTCCCCATCATCTTTAAATTGCACTCTCAGGTACTCCAGCATCACAGACACCAATTATGCATGTATGTAGTTTCATACAAACTCTCTTGTGTAGATTCCAATTTCTTTCACACAGTATATTCAGAAATAATACCAATTAACTCAGGAGAATTCCATAAACTTTAATGGCTACATAAATTATTATGGCTACAAGATTAGAATTAGGACTTGCTATCTTTAACTCTGCCCTTCCTGGTATTTGCTCAACATGTTCTTTTCACTGAATATAAAAGAATAATAAGCAGTTTGGTAACAAAATGGAACTAGAACACAACTTGCTCTCTACAAGTTACTTAGTGTGGGAAAAGTCCAGCAGTTCTGTAGGCATGAGTCTTTTGGGGTTATTCACTTGTCTATAAAGAAAGTAGCTCTCAACTTTTCTTTTTAGTATTGATTTAGAACCTTTCTCAAAGAACGTGAGCACTACAGAAAGGCCAGATGTATGTTGAGTGGGAGCAAGTGCTTAAATCATTACAACTATACTAATTGAAACCTGAATCCAAATTTACACTGAAGAACCTTCCCTACTGAAGCTACTGAGCTGTGCCTACACCAATGCCAATAGTAAAGAAGAACATATACTCACTTATGGAGTACAGATTGGGTTCTCTGCACCCACAAAAGAAATGCCTCCTCAGCAACAACTCTGGGTTCTAACCTGTAGTAAACTGGCACTTCAGTGGCAGATACTAATAAAAATTATACATAAAATTTATTTCAGTCATTTATTCTAATTGATTTTAAACCTAGTGAGTTTTCTGCCAAGTGTAAAATCATTTTAAAGTCACACAAATGTAAATACATAGTCCATGGTACAATAAAATTAAATCAGCACATAGGAGGGAATAGCCATTTTATTTTCTTTAGAAACGATCAATGAAGTCACTGTGCTCCAGGACACACTAAAAAATTTAATAGGAGTTTTACATCAGGTAGCATTCCCTTAACAAAGTTGTACATTGCTTATCCACTATGCAGATTGCATCTGGAATAACAGAAACATGAATCCAGTGCCACCCCAGAGCTATGCTGATAGCAAGTACATTCACAAACAAACCCTCCCCCCCAGTTCCCCAAAACGCCCGCAGAGTCCCGTTTCTACAGCTAGCTAAAAATATTCTTCTTAAAATAGAAAAAGATTTTTCTACAAAAATCTGGGGGAAAGTCATGACATGTCATCTAAACTGCTTTGCAGTCAGCTAAGCGCGACCATAGCTCAGCCTCTCCAAGACTTTCCCTTCCGAGGTACCACTCGGATTTTCAGGTTCCTAAAAATAGTCCAACATTGCCACCATGTGGTCAGAGATGGGCACGTTCAGACGTTTCGGAGAAAATCCACGTCAAATACCTAGTCAATGATTAACCAACCACACTCCAAGTAAAAGAGGAAGCCGAATTCTGAGAACTGAGCCCTTACACAGGAAAACCAATCCCAAGTACGGGCCAATAGAAGAAAAATAATTTAAGATATTCTGTTATTAAGTCTTCAGTATCGTGGTGCTCCACTCCCTGAAGGCACAATCTGTTTTTCTCACTTCTGTCTCAGTACAGCATGTACTTGCCAACCAGCAAAATCTACATGTATGCAAAATGCTTAAGACCATTCATTTCTTTAAACATAAATGTACTTGAAAATCTGAAAACCTTTTTCCTAGAGTCCAGGAAGAAACTGAATGTAAAAATGATCTTTCACACAGACTTTTTCATTGCTGCCTTTCTCACACTGAAGAGATATGCTTCATAAATAATATTTAAGAAGTTGTCATCATTCTGAAAAACAAAACAGGTAATTGTTACCACATGACAGGCATTCTGAGTAAAGAGATTAGAAGGTTTCTCCATTTCATGGATCAGTTACATTTCAACCCTACTCTACTTTTAAAAGTGAGCAACAGGCTATTTCCTTTACAAAAACATGGATTATTTCAAAGCCTTGCTAGTAGCCTTAAGAAGAACTGAACATTAATATAAACTTCACTGCAGCAAACATGACTGTAGCTCTATAAGAAGTAACGAGTATACAGACAGCAGATTTTCCAGACTCACAGTGGATTTAACTTCAGTCCACTGTTCTTACATAGTAACATGGAGGCGATACAACTCTGTAATTTCTTACTAGCCCTCATTTACCTAGGGATATCCTAAAGCAGTTTCCTCCATTTAGTAGTTTCCTCCAGTAGTTTCCAGTGATAATTCCAAACACGTCTGCAAGAACAGTGAAACACCCTGGGGTTTGATCCTTAACTAAATCCTACCTGGGCAAATCCTTGCATCTTGTTTAGCTCTTTCAGACTTAACATTCCTAACTGATGCTGCTCCCTTTGCTCTGATGCTTGCTTAACCTTTTCCTTCAGCAGATCAATTTGCAAGAATGGGTCAACCCACATTAAGAAAGAATGTCCTAAGTAGCTTATATAAACATACGAGGATAATTAAAATCAAGATACTATTTGAGGGAAAACAGAAGCATCCAAAATTGTAGTTTTATATAATGGAAAATAACAGGTAAGAAACTAGCAGCAATATATTTCCAAGTAATTTAGTTATTCCCAACTACCACCACCAACAGTATGGTCAAATGCACATTCTGCAAGTAACTTTAAGAGGGTAAAATCTAATTTTCTTTGAGAAGCTTCCTTTTGAACTTCATATATGGTTTTACTACTATAGAATCATAGAATAGTTATGGTTGGAAAGGACCTTAAGATCATCTAGTTCCAACCCCCCTGCCATAAGCAGGAACACCCCACACTAAACCTATCCAGATACCTGAAGTGTGTAAAGGTAATAATTTTATCTTTTAATCCAAAACTAAAAATTCAGGGGAAAAGTAAGAAAAGCCTTTAATTTCTTAAAGATACTGCTTTCTTTCCTACTCAGAATCTAGAACTTAATCTGCATTTTAAGTAATTTCAACATTCCAATAATGACTTTTATTTTTATTTGAAAGCCATAAAAGCACAGAGTTTTGGCCTACAAATTAAATCTGTGTTTCTGTTTCTTGACCTCTACAGGCAGGTCTTTAGTTATATAATCTCTCCCCAACTTCTGCCCTTCAGATATTCATCATGTGGCAAGTTATGGAAAATAATATTCATAATCACTCATATCATCCCAGAGCAGTAAACAATCATCTCATACATAACACTGTTAACGCTTTGTCACATTTAAATCTGGAAAACCACAGCAAAAGGAATTTTAGCATTTGAACTAGAGAACTGCATTGAATTAACTGAACTAGTATAGTTTTAGGTTATCTAAGCCATATTTTAAGGTTGCTCACAGTCATTCTGCAATTTTCATTTCCCATCTGAATTCTTCTTACTGCTAACATGCATCTCTGTGACATTTGGCAGCTAGGATTTTTATTTATTCTTAACGAAAAATATAATAGATCTCTCTCTGGCTCATAGATTCACCTTACAAAGTTTTCAATAATCTTTGTTCTTTTCCATTGATTTTTTTCTTTCCTGAGCCCAAAATCAGGTGCATTAATCAAAATGCAGTTAAAACAGCAGGGTGCAAGGGCAGGCTATCACATCCTCAGTCTATGCCATAGTGCTCTGTTCAAATGTAGCCGTAAGCATACATTTTAATTATTCATTCAATCTCTAGGCAGACAGATGCAACTGATCACAGGGCACTTATATCAAAATGGGTACTGGGATTTTAAGCAAAGGAGAATTCTTGGAACTTTACCTGGATCAGGTGTAGAAGTGTTTCCTGCAGCTGCATCTTTGTCATTGAGCTGCTGTTGACCACAGAAGGCTCTGGGCTTTGCAGTGGCAGGAGAAGGCTAGCTGAGCTAGCAGCATGTTCTTGGTTTGCTGCTGCTAATCTCCCACTTTCATTTACTTTTGGTGGAGCAGATGTGGACTGAGTGAACACCATTGGGGACATCAACAACGTAGGAGTCACAGTGGCAGGAATGCGTTGAGGTGAGATTACCTGTTCATATAAAAACAAAGTCATCAATTAAACCTATCTACTTCATTCTATGGGAATAAAGATGGTGAAAACAACAGACTGATTTGCAACAGGTACAGAGACTGCTGGGTATCAATGCAGTTACATGGAACTCCAGCTCAGGACCATCTACATGAACTATTTACGGATTAAAACACCTTCCATTCAATTTGAGATTGAAGCAATGGATTCAAGTGTGATTAGCCTAGGACAAGAGCATTTTATTACAAAAATCAGACTACTATTAAATATCAGCACTCCTAGAGAATGCAGCTGTAGTCTTCTACATAGGGACAATAAGTCATTATGTTTAATCTTTGTGTATATACTTATGTGCAAATATCACTGCTAAAGACAAGTGTCTGTAGCTAATATTAGAAAAAAATTCCAATTATAACTTTCAAATTACTTTATAAATACATACATAAGTATATATATTTTTTTCTTATTATTTTACTTAAGGAAAGGGGAAGGAAAACAAAGATTAAGTGATTTATCTAAAAAGCCACAGTGAACTAGTGGCACTGTCAGAAACAGAACCGACTCCTAACCAACGTGCAGCTGACAAGATCAAAAATGCCCTCAAAGAGAAGAAAAACCTTGCTGCTCCAGTAGCTCTGCAAGTTCCCTCAGTATCACATCCATGCCAACCTGCAAGGATACGTGTCAAAGAATTTTTACTTTTAAATTTTGCAAAACGTCCTGGAACTGTAAAACATGCAGGACTAGGAAATACTATCAGATGTAATATACAACATAATAGGAAGTTTATTCACTCAGTTTGCAGACATTAGAGCTCTCTCCAGGTAATTATAGTAATAAATCTTAATCAGCGATTTTCTCTCTATTCAAGTACCCAATTTTTTTTTTTTTCTTTTTTTTTTTTCACAGAACAGAACATACAAAGCAACTGACAGGAGTTCACCAAAGCTCCTCTCTTTTGGACTGGAGGCTGATTTATTGCTACTGTATGAAGGTAAAAAGCTACTGAATCACTTTACTCTGTGTCCTGAGTTACAATTCAGTTTTGATGAAGAGTTAAGAAAATAAAACTGAGGTTATGTCCCAAACCAACATAGTTTAATACTAAAAACCACTCATATTTTCATATGTCATATTCATATTTGGTAGCTTGACTTACACCTAGATTGTTCTACCCAAGACATTTCTGAACAATGTTAATTAGACTACAATACAAATAGAATGAAATGAGGACTGAGATCTCATGCTATTTCATGCAAAATTTAAGGAAGCAGAAACACTAGGGGTGAGGGAAGACTCATGGATATCAGGAAGCACACAATACTGCACCTATCCCAGTACACATTTTAAACCACAACAACATTTTATGTAAATACTGCTTCTCAAATAAAGAGTTCTACTTAAAAATAAAACTCTTGACCTACAGCTTTTTCCTACCCACTGGCATGTAATTATAACAGCAACCATCAGATCTCTGTTACAAGCTCTTGAATGAGTTAAGGTATTCCTCTAAACTCACTCTAGGTTTGCTTCAAACAGGAAGGTGGTGCATATGTTTGTGCACCTATGCTTGAAAAACAACTTACCATGATGCTTCTGCTCTACTCACTGATGTAGCTGAAGTAACTTCTCTATAATTTACCTCAAGCAAAACTGGCAGTGTTTGCTTACATCAAATGATTCTCCCTAATGTCATTTAAAGAATGCATATACAAACTGCTCTCCAAGGGCAGGAACCTTCAAGCAAAGGGATGGTGGCGAGCAGCTGGAGGAGATAAAACTGTCCCACTAATATAGCTGAATCCACACAGACTATGTCAAAACCTAGATGACATGTCCTCCAAACCCAAAAGACATTCCTCTCCAGAGTCAAAGGCAAATAAACAAAACCTGAGGCAAACTGTGCACTTAATAATATACAGTTACTACCTTCAAACAGGTATGCATGTTGTGGTTTAGAAGACGTGAAAAATTACCTGTTTTCTCTGCATGGAATTGGCTTTTTGGTAGCACTTGCCAAGCATATGGAAACTATATGGAATAAGTAATTATTGCCATCTACCGGTGACACAGCTAATATCTACAGGTTACTGCAAAACTTAAAATATTTGTCTCAAAAGAACAGAAAATAAGTACCATTTTTCAGTGCACAGCATTTGTTTCTGTATGGAAACACTGAAATGCATTTTTTGCTAACACTTCATGCTCAAGCTTCTGCCATTTAACAAATTTACATGAACAACATGCTTTTTTAAAAAACTTACAGGCATATTTTCATTTTAGACTTGGTTCAGATCACGTTCAGTCACTGGGGGAGCTGCCACCCAGCAGAAAATAGGATGCTGATCTTGGCATTACTAGTTCTATATATACTTGGTCTATATAGTTCCTATAACATTATGCTTTTGGTGAAAGCACTGAAAATGCTCTGTAGAGACTTTAATAGCCCTTGGGCCAATCTTTCAGCTTTAAGCGATTTCTCACACGACATAACAGCTCTTCCAAAATGCTGTTCATCAACTTCTTCCCCACAGAATCTAACTTGAGTTACTTGTTCATCCAGTCTCTACCAAATTACCTCCAGCTTTATCAGGTCAACACTTAAATCTCTGAGTCACTAATAACAGAGTAGAAGCCTACCATAAGTTGTGCAGCAATAAAGGAAGAACAATAAAAAAACATGCAAAATAATCACTGCAGCATATAGAATTCCTTCTCAGAAGCATAAACGCTCACTAAGATACCTATTTGGTATTCTGCATGGCTGCTGGCAGCAAGATGACATGATAGCTGGCAAATTCACATAACACCATGAACTAAGGAAAGCATTGGATCTCCTGTAATGAAAACTGGCACCCTCTGTTGCTTCCTAAGTGTGAAGAATCCCACGTGCATCAAGTGATCCTCTGGAATACAAGCACCTGGGTGGGTGCTGTGGGCCTCTAACTGGTTTTAGTGGCATTACTTAAAACTGAGAACATTTAATGTAAGAATGATTCAGGAACTTTAATGACAATTCCCATTAAAACAAAGCTGGCTGCAATGCTAACATTGCTTTGTCTTTCGAATTTAATTCAGATTTTTTTAAACTGATGGTTTAAGAACAGAATCTTAAACTACTTTTCAAAACAAGTTGTAAGTATTTATTTGCATTCCTCCTCTGCATGTCTACAATCTCATGCTGAAACTGCAGTCAGGCCAATTGAAAGGTAATGATGTGATGCTCACACCAGAGACATTAGGCACCACGCACACATTCAGGAGATGTAACATTGTACCAAATACATTCTTGATGGAAAATGCTCCAAATGAGAAAAATGGGCTGCAAGATAAATGGCCTTCTGAAGAAAAGATAAATTTGTGTCAAGGTTATTGTAAGCAGTTCTAAACCCATAATTCTCATTAACATAAACACTTCAGCATGCATGTATCTATAATCAGGATAACTCATGCCTAACACTATGCATATGCTTAAAGGACCACAGCAGATTAATGCTTTTTTATTGCATCTTAAGCACAAGTTACTCACTGTCCACATAAGGAATACTTCACAGAATAGAGCTGGCAACAGATGTGACTGAATGCTTCAGAGTATTATTCTTCAGCTTTTGCTTTTATTCTTTCTTTCACTCTCTTTTCATTACTTTTTTTTGTGGTAACTGGTCTCTTCCTTTCCATGTGGGAAATCACAGTTCTTACACCATATGGAGATGCAGAGAAGCCAATTTAAACTTGGACTTGTAATGTGTCAATTGTGGAAAAGACTTGCTTTCATTTTCTTAGTGCTGTTTTAGATGGATTTAGGGTGTTCCTTTACTAATGTTTCCAACAACAGACACTGTCCAGATATCTCACCGTTCCTGTCAGACTTTTCAGAATTTGCTTTTTCTGTATAATTAACTGTAGTAGAGCAGGCAATACCAAAAGATAAATAATTACAGAGAATAAACCTTTTGCTGCATTTGTTGTCAGAATCTGCTTTGATCAATTTTGCATGAGCATGTGCAGATATACTTGTGCCAATTCAATTTCACTTGAATGTCTGTCTGCAGGCATGGCAGCACTTAAAGCCTCTGGTCTACAGCAAGGATTATATTATGAAAAGAATAATGTTGGTTATAAAAGTTATTTCAAATTTTTTTTTTTTTAATTTTTTTTTTTCCAGAAATAGGCATATTTCATGTGGCTACAGGAACACAGACTCATTCCTTCATTTTTAGCTTCCTCCCCTTTTTTCGTTCTTGGCAATCTGCTGCATGTGAAAGAGGCCATTCTTTCCAGGTTGCAGAGCTTTAGGTGTCCGAAACAATAATTACTCATAGTTTCATTATCATTTTCAGTCTATGTATTAAATCTGCTGCTATATGTGTCAGAAGAACTGCATCTAATACTGTTTTGATAGCAGCTGTTGGTCTGTGAAGCCACTCATAGGCAGTCTCAATCTACTTGGGCTGCTCACAGCCATGCAAAGTGAGACTGAGAGTTTCCTCAGCTGCATTTTTTTATTAAGGCAAACTTGCAGCAGTAATCAGAGTGAATGAATGAGACTTGTAGCAGTGACAATTTCACTCTTCTCACAAGCTACTGTTCAAGTACTTAAACAGTAAAATCATTGACACTGCATTATGTCAGACCTCAATAATTCCCCCTCTGTACTGCAACTAATGTTGGCATCAGCTTTTTCAAATATACACAAATAAAGTCATTAGCAATATCAACATGTATATGGATTTTTCATTTGAAAATATATCAACATATTTTCCATTTTTCATGTATGCACAGTGACTTACACAGCCTGGCACTTGCCTCATTTTACCTTCAAAGAAGAAATGTCTCCATGCTATCCGTACATGTACCAGTTAGACAATTACTTTCTTTTATAGCAGGCAAGATCCATTCCCAGTGAAAACAGAAGTAAATTTTTTGTGAGTCTGGATATGCTTTTAATTCATTACCACTCCACTAGAAAGTCAGAATACCATCTGTAAGCAACTGCTCCTGAATAATTTCAGTGACTAATCCCTCCAAAACTCTTTCACACAGATTATTCAAAGTCATGCTGCTTTAATTAAAAGAGTAAAAATAATGAGAGCTATTTGCTATAGCAAATTAATCTTTCTCTGACCTCTCTCATGGAATTAGAAATCTTGACATGTCACAGTGTTTGTGACAGATATGGCCCTTAGTTGTTAAATGACTGTTTCAGTTTCTTCATGTGTAGGATAACTTTCTAGAATCAGGAGGATTCTTGGAACATGCTGAAGTATTCTGTGGTCTTTTATTTGGGTTTTCAATAAGTTGCAATAGAAATGCAGCTTTTGGACTTTACACTGAAAAGGTGAATGGTTTTTCATTTGGATAACTTCTAGACTCCAATATAAGTCAGGCTCCAGCACAACACAAATCTTGTGGACAGTCTGTCCACAATAAGGTAAGTTGTAAGGGACTTAAGATTCATCCTCCAACAGCACATTTAAAGACATTCAAGTGAAAAAGATCCTACAGAAAATGAAGTTGTTAACAAAGATGTCAGCTATCCAGGATACATTTTGTAATTATACACGACGCTTTTCTTAAAAACAGAAAAATGTACTCATGAAACACACATTCTCTTGACATCTCCTGAATTTTTTGCGACACCACTCTGATTTGTAGGGTCACAATCACCAGAATTAAAGGTGTTGGGGGTTTTTTGAAGGCATTTAGGAACAAGGCCTAAAAAAAAAGACATTATATTGCAAATAAAAAAAGAGCTAATAAATACTTGCAGTAGTGCTTATGGTACGAGGCTGCTAGATTCATCAATGCAAAAAAGATTCAGAAAACTGCTGTTAGAAAGCAACTTACCTTCACAGTACTTTTAGCAACAGGCATACAAAGGAATGCACACCTGCACAGAGGTATTACATTCAGTAACCACATGAGAAACCTCAAAGTAAGTACCACTGAAAACCAGGTGACTTTTCAAAGTGCCTCTGGTCATTATTGATGTGCAAGAGGTGTAGCCGTCAGTATTTACAGTATCACAGCTTAGTAAATCAGAACTTACTTGCTGCTGTTAAATCATCCCCTGCAAAATGAACAGCTATGTACAGTAACGTGTGGTAAGAATAGCAACAAGAATTCACTGGTCAAAATGAAACAAAGACTAACCCTGCAAAATGCCAAGTTCAAAAGATTGCTAGATTTTATTATTATTATTATTATTTATTTTAAATGTTGATGTTTCTCATTTACCTGAAAGAGAGCGCTTTGTTTTTCCGTACCCGGTGCCTTTTCTATCCAAGAATCCAGTGGTTTCAACGTATTGGTATTCTGAGTAACAACAGGAAACTTAGCTGCCAAGGTTGGTCTGCTGGATACATGCAACTGTTGTTCTTGTTGCACTATTTGGAGTTTTTTTAGTAACTCTTGAGGTGAAATCACCCCAGAACTGGCTGCTTGATTGCCTGAGAGAGGAAGTGGCTGTCTAGGAAGTTTGGATTGCTCTTTACCAAGTGTCTGAGACTCTAAAGTCTGGCCTGGTAGGGAACCATTGAAATATACCAAAGGTGGCTGGCTCATGCTATTTACTGCTGCTGCTGGTGCTCCAACAGGAGCAGGAGTCCTGCTGAACACAGAAGTGGTCGAGTTCACAGATCCTGTTGCACTGGCATCCTTTTTAGGCATTGTCCCTGACTGACTTTGTAATTTCTGCAAGAAGCTCTGAGTGCCAGCAGTATCCTGAACTACATGAGATGCTGCAATACCATGAGAAGTCACAGGCTGGAAGAGTCCTGTGAAAGTCTCACCCACAGGGTGGCTACTGCCATTTTCACAAAGTCGGTTCTCAGGAAACTCAGAAAGCGGATGAAGGTCTGTCCCACGCACCATAAGCTTCTGAATGGCAGGGCAAAGCTGTTTCTCTGCAGAGGGTGAATGCCTGCTAGGCTCTTCATAGGACAGTGAACGTACTACACCCTGCCTAATAGGAAGATTCTCTTGGTTCTGCTTATTAAGTGGTTCTGAGACATCTGTCTTTTCTTGTTTTCCAAACAGTGCTGTCAAAGACAAGTGCTGTGGTTCAGGATCTGCACTCTGTGAGGGGACAAAGGAAAAAAGTAAATATAGTTCCCTCATGCATAAGTTACATTAAGTGGTGACAACATTTAGCTAGCAGTATTCAAGGAAAAGCTGAGAAAACCAGTTTGTTTTTTTCTCCCAAGAGGATTTTTAATAGTTTTGTCACATAGGAAGGGGGCAAGACAGCAGTCGCCAACCTGCTAATGTGGGAGAATAGCAGTGAATCTGAGAGACAGAAGTGGCTTCACTTCAAACACCATAAAAGGGCATCATCCCTTTCAGCCATCAGTACAATATTAGTAAGAAAGAAGTCTCCCCATGTATGAAGTAGGGCACTTCTTGTGCATTTCCATGTCACAGCTGAATTCAGCTTTTAGGAGGCTGCAGTGTGCTTGCACTTGAAGATAGATCAAGATACTTCTCTTTATCTAAAGAACTAACCTAAAAAAAGAAAAAAAAAAAAA
>NDXB01004909.1:47795-61140 GCA_002631895.1 Agapornis roseicollis | reverse complement strand
AAAAAAAAAAACATCTCTTTATCAAAAAAAATAACCAAAAAAAAAAAAAAAAAAAAAAAGGAAAACACAAAAACTGTGGCCCAGCAATTGATGAGGCCAGTTTGTAATCAAAGTAGCATCTGAAATTTGAAAAACTGCTATTTCTTTGCTGCATCACGATAGTATGCCTATGACTTACATGCTTCCACATCATGTAGTGAGGGTTGCGGAGCTTTTTATAAAACAGATTAATTTTGCATTAAAATAATTCCTTACTGTGGTTCCACCTCAAATTCTTGCACTGACTTTCCAACTCCCATACATATCCCTACATGGCTGCTTGATTACAGCAGCACTGGTCAGAAAACACACAAAGCATTTTACCTTGCTTTGCTGCTCACTGCTCGTTTTGCTTGCTCGTTGCTGCTGATTTTCACTAGGCTTCACTGGAATTGGTTTGATTAGGTTGGGGTTGTTATAGATTGCAGAGGAACTGGTTATTTGTTTTGGCTCTGAGCAGGTCTTACACTGCAACAGAAAAGAGATGCTTTTTAGTAAGTGTGACAGTATATCTTCCCTGAGTTCTCTGCTATAGTAAAATACAGACATACCCAGATATTCAGTAACCAAAAATACTAGTTGCAGCACTGATTATGAAATATCATGCTATTGAAAGAACTACAACAACTGCAACCTAATTTTCTAAACCCACAAAGCACATGTAAAAATAAACACTTCATTCCAAGACTTCCCAAGCATGAGGTTTCCTTCTCATTTAAATCTCAGTTCTTTTTCTGATCTTCTGCTTTTCCCACACTTAAGAAAGCATAAAATAATTTTTAGAAAGCACCTTAGAAACCAAGCAACAGACATGCTTTTCCTGCGTTAGCAGACAGCTAGTAGTACTTCAAATAGATGAAGGATTAATATGGCCATAAAGAACATTTTCAATGCTTTTTGTTAAAAATTGGAATTATAACTCAAAATCTTTTATATAAATATTCCACATTGTGGGAACCTGGAGGATGCATACACTCGCAAAGAAAAGTAATTAAAGGCTTAATCAATTTTTAGAACCAGTGTGTTTTCTTACTAAATATGACAGGATTAATAAAAATATTTATAAAAACACAAGCAGAGACAGATGACTAAAAGTGATCAGGGACATGGAAAGACATGATTTAATTCAGAAGAAATGCACAGAGAATGCTGCCTGAAAGAGAAATAATAAATGGAATAGGAAAAGGAGAAAAAGATGGCCCTAGTTTCATTGTACAAAAAATAAGAACACAATCAATGGAACTCAAAAAAGCATTAGGTATACAAGGAATGCTCTTGTCACTAGAAAACAATATATTGGAAATCACTGATACAACTGAATCCAAGAACCTGGAAAGATTTCTTAAAGAACTACCTAACAAAGTTAATCCTAACAAGAATATTCACAGTTAATTACTTGAATTTGATGGGATTTAAATTTATGCTGCAGATCTAATGGTTGGGTAAGGAATGATCAGGTTTGGTTTCTCATGCTTTCCTCCAAAGACCCCAGTCTTGTTTTTTTACATTACTTGGGACAGAACTGTGGACTGGACAGACTATCACATGGATACACTTCAAAGCCATTGCTGTGTGATTATGAAAATGTCAGTGTATTTTCCAGAACTTTCAGAGACAATCTCCTTAGGATGCAAATGTGTTAGGTGAGAAAACAACCCCTTCTCTCAAATATACAAATCTAATCATTTAATCCAAGAGCTGAGAGACCTGCCTCTGTTATTGTGAAACCACTCTATTTTTGAAAGGTAATAGAAACTGGAGGAGGGGTGCAGGGCAAGGACCAGAAGAAATCAAACATCAGTACTACCTTCAAGAAGGGCAAGAAAGAGGATTTGGGGAGCTTAAGGGCAGTCTGCCTCACCTCAATCCCTGGGAAGGTAACGCAACAAACAGGCTTCCTACCGGAAGCCATTTCTAAACATACCAAGGACAAGAAAGTGAGCTGGAGTAGTAAGCATAGATTTACATAGGGAAGATCATACTTGAGCAACCCAGTAGCCTTTCACAGTGAGATCACTGGCTCAGTGGATGATGGGAGAGCAGTGGATATTATTTGACTTTTGCAAAGCTTTTGACAGTGTCTCTCATAACATCCTCAAACTGTTGATATGCAAACTAGGTAAGTGGACAGTGAGATGGACAGAAAACTATCTGATCTGCTGGACTCAAAATACTGTTGGCATGAAGTCCAACTGGAGGCCAGTCACTCTCTAGTGGTGTACCACAGGGTTTGACATTGGGGTCAATGCTGCTTAACATCTTCATTGATGACCTGAATAATGGGGCAGAGCAGGCTTTCAGACAATATAAAATAGGGCTGCGTAGTTAATAGACCAGATGGTTATGACCATTCAGAGGGCCCTTAACAGGCTGAAGAAATTGGTTGACAGGAACATGAAGCTTAATAAATGGAAACTGAGGAAGAACAACCCATGAAGCACTGGCTCTACATGGTGCTGTACTAACTGAAAAGCAACTTTACAGAAATGGACCTGGGTGGAACTGGGTGTTACAGAAATTTAAGATGAACTGGCAACATGCCCTTGTGGCAAAAGAAAGCCAACAACATCCTGGGTTGCATTAAGCAGAGCATTGCCATAAAGAGAGATGATCCTTCAACTCTGCTCAACATTGAGACCACTGGCTAGACCCTTCTAGTGAGCAGTGCAGTGCTACTTCTAGTTCTGGGATTCCCACACACACACACGTGACTGCGTTCACTGAAAGTCTATGAAGTTGATTTAAGCACCTGTCAAGCAAGGAGAGACTTGGTCTCCAGAAGACAAGGCTCAGGGTATAATATCAATGTGGATAAAGACCTGATGGGAAGAAGATGACAGACAAACTCTTTTCAGTGGTACCCAGTGAAGACAAGAGGCGTAAGGGAAAAAATGGAATATACAAAGTCTTGCTTAAATTTAGGAAAAAATCTTACTTTAAGAATGTTTGACTACCGGGACATGTAGCTCAGAGAGGTGGTGGAGTCTCTGTCCATGGAGATACTTAAAACCTGACTTAACATGGTCCTAGGCAACCCACTATAGCTGATACTCCTGTAAATGGGGAGGCTGGACTTGACTGTCCGCTTAGATCCCTTCCAGTGTCAATGATTTTGTCAGACTCCTCTGAAAAAACATCTTGTGATGTTTGGACAGTCAAGAGCTTCTGCAGTGCATTTCTGATTGTGAAGTATAAACATGGTTCCTCTTATGTACCTGGCCTTCTCCTACTGTATGACAATTTTTGGCTGAAATGATGCTCTTAGAAACAATTTTAAAGCATGCACAATCATGCCACAGGGTGGTTAGCTATTCAGTTTCAAAAAAGAGCAAGCACCTGTCTCTTCTTTCCTGCTATACCCCTGCTGCATAAAGTGAGAAACTTCCTCAAGCACTAGATTGGAAAAAAAAAAAAAACCATGAAGAAAAACATACTGATTTTGCCAGTTGCATTCAGAGTTTCACAGCAAAACTGAATTTGAGTTACATATGAAATCATGTAGCAAGTGCCTCATGGCTAATTGAGTAGGCCACATTCAACATATGAATATATTTAAATTCACTTTTTGTCCTCCATGGGAAAAGAGAAAACTCAAAGAAATAATTTTACTAGAATGTGGTACCTCATTTACCCAGAGCCTTGCTACCCATCTCACAGTGCAGAGCAAGTCTGATGACCAAAGAGGTCCAAAATTTACACAAAGAGTTAAGTCCAAAGACTATACATGATAAGCAAAACCATGTTCTTTTAAAGCTAGTCCATGCTTATTTCCTTTATCTGTGATTCAAAGACTGATTACTGGAAGCACTCCAAGGAAACCTGCACTTAAGTTTCAGTTTTGCTAAGCAGTTAATATTTAAAATGTTTATGAATGGATTGTTATGAACAATCATAACAGAAAGAAGTTATGAAGAAACAGTACAGAAAACAAGCCTATAACACTAACATAACTATTAAAGCTTTTACACTAAGGAAAAGTTTCCTTTCCATTTATTGGCTCTGAGTTAAATTTATCAATGTACTGCTCAAACAAATTGTTTTCTTAGGTTCTTCTTAGCTTACACATTGTTATCCTTGAACTTAGTAACTTTTTTGTTGTTCTTGGTTTTTCCTACAAACTTTATTTTCTCATAATTTCCAGGCAGTTCATATGGACTCTCAACAATGTCCTAGTATGGAGCCTTTTGCAACTTCACCGTTTCTTTCTATAAATTAAATACACTTGGACAAATGACTGAATTATTCTTAAACCACTTTCCCACCCAGTTTCTGACTGGTGAAATATGTTGTATCTCATTCGCTTAATGACAGTTAAGCCTCTTACCTAATATATTACCAGATGAAAGTTTTCTTCATAGTCTAAATAAGTGCTTCCTGTGACTCTATTTGATCTATACTAAAGCAAGTGCAGATAATTTTCTGGTTTAGACTGCACAAATCCCACATAGAAAAAAAACCCCATACTTCAGTAAAATTAAATAGCTTTTCTTCTCCCAGACTCTTCTCTTTCTAACGATGCTGCCTTTTCTTCAATATACCTCCTTCTTACTGCTATTTTTCAGCATAACTTTTGGGGCTAAAATCATAGAAGCATGTATTTAAACTTTTTCTTTATCATCATGAATAACATACTCTTGTATATCTCACAATGGGTTCTCCAGAATTTAAATAATACCCTTATTTCCCCAAGGTATTTTAATAGGCTGAATTCTTCAAAACTGTGAGTACCTTAGCTTCTACTGTCATACTCTGCATGAGAACAGGACTAAGCATATAAAAATGAGGTAAGAAACAGTGGAGTTTCTCACTATGTGAGCATTTTCCAGACCAAATTCCATAGCAAAATGAATGGCAGTATATACAAAGGCCTATAGAAAATGACATTGAACTGATCTGGTACCATTCCCATGATTTGATGACACGGCTAGTAAGCGGATGTCAAACAGAGAGAAGAAGTATGCTGAAGAGAAATAAAAACAAACCTGTGATGATTTCAGAAGCTCAGAATATAAAGTCATTTTGGCAGATGGACAGCATGGCCTTGCTGATGAGTAAGTTCAGAGCAACAACATGACATCTTAAGCAACTGTCAAGTGGACACGTAAAGATGACATCATATGCCATAATCAAGAGCAAAAACAGCATGAAAGAAATGTCACCATGCTCTTTAGTGATAGAACCAAAAGAGTACTCATCACCTACTACACTTGACAACTACTCCAGGTTGGTTCAGTGGTCAGTCCTTTAGTCACGTGTCTTGTTTGAAGCTATGTTCCTACAAAAGATGCATAAGAAATCAAAAGGTTCTAAGATCAAGTCAAAGAAAGGCTAAGAAACATTGGAAAAAAAGCAGACACATGAGGTAAATGTCAATCAAAAAGAACAAGACCATCACTGAGAATATTTTAGGTAAGTTTGGTATGGTCAGAGACATTGGAGTCAAACAACTGCTCTATGTTGTGAGATTTCAAAATCTACAGGTACAATATGAAGCTCAAGCTGACCAGGCCATTTTCAAAATAAACAGACAAAGGGCAAGCATGGTACTTCAGTACTGCATTTCTCCTGAAGCAAATACCATGTGACATCCCAATCTCATAGTCTGTAGCAAAAACCTGACTTTGAGACATTTAACTGCAAAGACCTGTCAAGTACAAGGAGGAGGTGCTAGAAGGTTTGATACAAGGAAAGAAGGTCAGCCAAGACCTGATGGAACTTAGAAGAGCTTCTGTACTTAGATGTCTCTGCTGAAAGGGATGAAGAGGACTTTGAAGTTGTCAGAGCTTGAGTGCAAAGCTATAAAGCCCTGGAAACTGAATTTCTTCCTACAGCAGCCACAAGATGACATCAATGGACATGATATGAAGGTGTACAAGGTGTTTAGCAGAAGAGAGGAATTAAAGAGGACAAAGATGCTGTCAAAGAGTAGTAGTAAAGATTTCCAGTCAGAGCCCTGCTTAAGTGAGACAGAGAGAACCAATTCACACTGTTTAAGAATAGCTGTGCAGTCCCTGCATCATCAAGACTGAGTATGGCACAGTGCCCTCAGGAAAGCTAGGCCTTCTGGATCCCACTATCAAGTCTTTCACACAATTAACAAATCAAAAGCTAAGGCACCTGAAAAACTGGAAACTATATTCCTCTTTGGGCAGTGCACTACCACTGGAATGTTTTGTTAAAAGACAAAAAAGTGAAAGAAACAGTCAAAAACAGAAATTCAGAGGCTGTGCTTGCTTGCTACCAGAAATTATGTTCTTATCAAATCATTTTGTGTTCTTAGTAATGAAGAACACTTCAGTTATTTTTGCCAGGTCAACCTGACAAAGGATGCCTACCTAATCTGACCCTTAGATCAAAGTTGGTGTAGTAAATAGGTAGATACCGTAAAAGAAGTGTAAAGCACAGAGCTAAAATCAGAGCTTGTCTTGTAGGACAAGAAAAGGCACAATGGTTAAAGAGAAACACATTTTGTCATGCTTCATTCTGTAACCCAGCAGCTCTTCAGCTCTTTATCTCCCCAGCTATCAATCATTATGAGGCCAGCTAACAATCATTATGAAGCCAGCTAACACCACTTCTTCTTATCAGAGATTAAAAGAAGGCAAGTGTAAGAAGGACATTTTTAAAAAAAATATTTTAGTGGTTTAAGAATTTAAAGTTCCATTAATAAAAAAAGGAGGGGGGAGGGTATGTGTTTTATTTTACATATAACCTTTAAATGTATAACTTAATTTAGGAATAAGATATACCCCTCAAAGTTAGTTACACTCTTAAAAAAATCCACTACACTATATTAAATTCTTATTACAGAAAATACAAAAGTCTTAAACTTCAAGAGAAGCTATTCTACAATAAAAAGGGCTACATTTCAACATAACTCAAACAGTTTACTATTGTCTTTCTGAGGATCTTATTAGTAGCTGCATTTCAGAAAAATAACTATTCCTCTCTTCAAATTGCTATGTTTAAGATATATTTCTAGATTCAATAACACATATGAGTTTTATTATTGCACCAAAACACATGAAATACAGGAAACGGCAGTAGGAACCTGCAGGCTCTGAAACAATTTTCAGCATATATATGAATAGTTAAAATTCCTAATGTTTATTCCCCAAAGTAAAACATTTTTGATTGCTTAATAATAGAGAATATTAGTCCATTAGTTACTTCTTTATTTAGAAGCCTCGGCAGACCAAAGCAGCACATGGGCTGAAATTACACTACATTTCAACCTTTTAATTGCCTTCTATTAGTATTTGAAAGTAGCTAACAACCACAATTAAAAGCAGTAACTTCACTGTTAAAAGGTCTTCTCTGAAGGAAGCTATTTGTACAAACTACAGAAACTACTAGCTGGTTTGAATACTTCTCCCACAAGAAGGACACAACTTCCAGGTGCTCCTCAATAAGCAATAAGCATAGGAGCTCCAAGGGTCAAAATGAAAGCTGATTTACACTTCGTATTACCCCCCAGCATTCAAGAAATAACCAACCATAAATATGCTCTTCTTTCAGAGGTTTTTATTGACAGCATTCTTTTCTTTTGGATCTTTAGAAAAGTTTTGTCAGAATTTCCTATCAGCCTACACAAAATGAGGGTGCACACTGTCAAAATCAGTTTCACATTGAGTAAAACTATTTAAACAAAACCAAACCCAAACTTTTATGTTTTAAATTGTACTGTGAGTAAGTTGGCATCACAGTATCGCCAAATGAAATGTCTTCTTTTGTAGACAGCAAGTCTCACCTTCGTATACTCATCTTTGGCCTTGGTAAGCATTCGTAAGATATCCACTTCTTTGTTATTAGCAGAATTCATGATCATTGGGGACACTCCTGTTCCCATGCCCTGCTTTGCTTTGAATTGTTCCTGTTGAGTTAAGCTGAAAGTTGGAGGTGAGAGGAGTATATACAAAACAAAAAAAACAGATAAACTATAAAGAGTTTAATCACGACTACTTTATTAACCAAAAACTATTTTTACCCCATCTATATTTAAACATGTAAAAAATCTCTATTAAAAGATCTATATTAAAACACAGTTTGGCAAAGCATGAGCTTCTTTTTCTCCAATCTTGAATACAGTAGGCCATAGACTAAAATTTCCGTAACTCAGTCTTAATTTCTATATCCAGAAAGATCAGGGAATTTAGAGTGTTATTCAGTTCTGCTGGTGGTGAAGGATGGCAAACACACACAAATCAGTCATTAACTACTAGCAAAGAACCAATTTCCTGCCCCAGCTGTTTTATTATTATTGTAGAATGCTGAGAATTAAAACACACAGCCAATTGGCTGAGCAACAGGGAATTTTTTTATCTATATGAAGCACTGCTATTATAAACCACTACACGTGGTTTACAATTGCAGGAATCCTCTGAAAACTAGTTTTTACTGTGGTAAATTACCAGTTTGAGAGTACCTAATCACCACCAACTGAAACCTGATCTAGTTAACTAAAATGATCTGTCAAAAACTGGGTTTCTTAAGGTTCATTGCTTATTTTCATGAATTCAGCCCCATCAATTACTTCTTGGGTCAAAACTGACACATTTTATTGCTGTAGGATAGCCAGCAAAACCAACAAAACCTCCTAAACAAACCTCCATCATTGTCACAGTCTGTGTTTCACAAAGTTTTGTCACTGCAAAATGAAAAGCAGCAGGTATTACTTTAAAAAGAGATATGGAGGAAATATGACTACCTTCCTGCCCAGTATTTTATAACAAATCCTCTCTGGAACATAGTGGTAGAAGAGTTAAATCACTTTGCTATGGACTGAGATGTATGAGGACGAGCCTTGTTTGGACTTGTACTGCAGGGTACATAAATGGGCTTTTGTGCATTGGGTAACTAGCAATCAAAGTCGATGTCACTTCCTCAGCATGTTTTTGTCTAGAGAAGCTGTTAGACTGGGACAGATAACTTGAAAAGGACAGCTTCACAGGTCTGACAGTGACTTTACATTGCACTCTGTTAGTACCCAATGCTGTCAGCTTGACTGTATCTACCTCCTATGGCTTTTCTTGGGGTGACAAAGACCTGACTTGACGTCATCCCTCCTCCTGTCACTTAAAAGAACTGTGAGACGATGATATGTCCAACCCTATATAGTGCAGGCAACCACTATATCCAATTCCTGCCTGTTGGGCCCCTTTACTATATCCTCTATATTATAGCTCTAGAAGATTTAGATTTCCTATTTTGATAAAATCTGTAAAAAGACTTCAGTTCCTTCCTCCTCCAAACACAAGAACCTGCAGAATATAGTAATAAAAAAAAGGATCATTGCAAACAAGCCCATCATTAGGCCAGCCAGAGGGTAGAGCAGAAGAATGAGCCTCTTCCATCCTGGACACATGAAGAAAACAGTGAGAGTGAAAAAAATATCCATGATCTAGTTAGGTTAAAATACAGCTGAGATGCAGTTCTGTTTAATTTTAATCTCCGACTTGACTGCAAAATTAAAGATTATATAACATGTAGAAAATAATGTTATGTACATAAAAGTAATGAATTCAAAGCTAATTAAAGTCTTGCTTTATATTCCAAAAACAAAGTGAATTTTGTACATATTCCTACAAAATGAGGAAGCAGGAATTCAACCATGATTTATAAACAGGATAAGCCCCACAGAACTGTATTATTACCATATGCCTTCATGATAGCCCACATTTACACTGATATACCGAAAAAACCCCAAAAGATAACAGTAACATTAAAAAGCAAAACTCCCCAAACACAAAAAATACATTAACCCCCCAAAGAATACAGTTCTTCAAAACAGATCTGAGTCATCAGGAAATAAATCAGATGAACTGTTACACTGTGATGTAGCTGGAAAGCTGCACAGAAAATTATGAAAAAGCATTGCAATATACTGACTTATTTCTGTTTATACAAAATGCAGGTGTGACAATGTTATTTGCAACAAATTCTATACATATAGCTTTAAAATACAAAAGTCTGACCATCCTAGCAATATAATGTGCATGTATGTAAAGAAATACATATGTAAAAACAGCACAAAATGTCTTGTTTACCCATCACTTACTTTTTCATGAGCTCTGCAATTCTTTGGCATTCTTCCTTATCATAAAACCAAATCCCATATATGGACACTGTAAATGCATATCAAACACAAACTATGAGCATCTTCTCAAACAGCAATTCTACCTGGTAAACATTTAAAAGTGACCTGTTGTTGTTTTCTCATTTTTTTCAGTTGTCATATCATATCTATTAGATTTCAGTGGCTAGTATAGTGCAGGTAGTGTTCCACCACACGTAAGCAAACAAGATCTGATTTAGTTTTCAACAATGTTCAGATCTATCTTATATACCATGAAAGCTGTTATAGTATGAACTCCCTGTAAATTTCCTGTAATGTTGCTCATTATTTTCACCACCAGAGAAGTAACTATCTGTAGCCAACCCCAGTACAGAAATCTATATCTAAGTTCAGACCTCTACTAAAGTAACTGCTAGCAGCTTTGCCCAGCCACGACAGACTTACATTTACTAGTAGTTCAAGATTCTCAGATATACACACTGCTAATGAAACCATCATTATGGTAACAGCCATGATGGGACTGCAGTTAGTGCAGGTTCCACAATCATCATAAAGAGGGAGCTTTTTTCCACTCAACCACGTTATATAGCTCTGGTAAGACAGCCTGGGAATAAATCTACAACACAATCTCAAAACAACCCATCCACATTTGTCAGGGTAACAGTGCTAGTTTTAACCTCAGGCACAAATCTGCTGTGTGAAGAGGAAGGGAGAAGCACTTCAAAAGTTAACATGGATTTTCCCCTATCACCTTGTATAACATCCATGTTCCCTTTACATGACATGGTAGCTAACACACAGCTGTCACGTTTCTTTTCCCTTTCCCTTCCTACCATGCTGCAGGCAAGAGTTTTACCTTCATCTGACTCAGAAATGCCAATTACTAATATGGCTTAAGATCTAGCCCCTACTATGTTTGATGTTAAAGGGGCATAAGCACCTGCTTAGAAACAACTGCTTCACTGACCCTGATCATGTTGTATTTCCTTATATTAGCAGAATTCAAAAGCAATCACTTCTTCAATTCCACAGAACCGAAACCGTGGCATATTAAGTTCGCTCCGTTGATGTTTGGAAAGAAAACAAATGTACAGCTGCTTGTAAGACACAAATGTAATAGTTATGCCCCTAAAATTTTCAGCTGTGTGTTATCTTCTATATAGCTAAAAATGGTTCAGCTATTTAATACAACATACTGGTGAAAAGCCTAAAAAATCCACAAACCAACAGCTATCCTGCAGACATATAAAAAATAACTTCTAAAATACATGCAGTCCTTTTATGATTAACTTTTGAAAAGTGTGATGATTTTTATTATTGAACTAAAAGAAGGCGAGCAACATAATATGCAACAGTGATTCTATAAATGCGCAACATAAAGAGCTGATCTGAACTGCAGAGTATCAGTTTTGTAACATAGATATATTAAAACATGCATTTACATTAGACATTAATATTCTAGCACATTCCAGTAAGCATCCAATAATAAACTGCAAACCTGCACAGAAGCATATGAACGATTCACAAGGATCCAAAGCACCAACCTATTATGCAAAACTACACATCTTTGTGATGGAACATACTTGAAAACTGTAACTCTGTAGTATTCAATGCAACAACACAGCAAGCAGACCGAAAAGCCCAGACAAATGAAATTTGTTTTAATCAAGGTTCTTCTTTGTTATAAAAGAATCTCCAGTGCAGAAAAATATTGATGAAACTTTGGCCATCTGCTCCATCTTCTCTTTCTTTTTTTAACGTCTGCCACAGCTGGTGGCACCACCAATATGCAAGATGTGTTGAACAGCTTCACCTTTTGGCCAATCAATCAAACATGTCACAGACTATTTATGAATACTTAATGAATTTGAAAACTGACAGTCCTATGAAAATAACTGCAGTGCTTCTGGCCATTAGAAGTTGAAAGATGAATCAACAGCAGGAGCAAGCTAGTTCACCTCAACCCAGTGACAAACACAAGTAAACTGCCTGATTACCATTGTAAAACACCATTTCAGCTTTTACAGCATTACAGGTAACATTTTGAAATACAATTCAAACAAATGCACACCCATTTCAGATCATGGAACAATGACACTAATTACTGCTTGTCCCACCAGACCACCACTCAACAATACACCACACCAAGGCTTCTTATCTGAAGCTTTAAGTCATGATACTGCAGATCCAGAGACCTTTAGCCTAGATGTTAACTGAGCTTCAAACCATCTACCCACTCTTACTTTCTCACCTCAGCTAAATGGTACTTTCAACCAGCCTAGGAAGCACAGCTAAAAGCAAGCTAAAACCAAACCCCAGTATCCTCTGCACTTACAGCTCACCCATTCAGTAACGAAATATGTCAGAAGTGGACAATCCTCCTCTTCTTCCTTCCACACTTCTCCCATCTGTCCAGAACAGATGAACGCTTTCAAATACACTGAGAAATAACCACAATGTACCCCAAGCTCCTTCATGCACTGGAGAACAAGGTACCAGTGAGAAGGCAGTAACTTGATGGAAATTTGAAATAATCAGGTATCCAAAGTACACTAACATATGTTTTCATGTTGGATGCTTATCACCTTGAGAACTATGGCATACATTCACACAACAGTAGTATATGCTGCTATAATCTACATTTAAGGAAATAAAATTGTAAATAGTAGTAGTAAAATGGGGCAGTAAAGTAGTAGTAGTAAAAATGGGTATTAATAGCCATAGTCTTGATTAATGATGAAAACAAAATGGCAAATAAAAAGAAAAATATGTGTATGACAATACATAAGACCCCAGGACCAGAAAAAGAACCTAAGATGACTATGAACTGTAACTGGCAAGCTAGGAACCTGGCATGCTCTCCACTAATAAAAACTACACAGACATACAGTACAAATTTCACTACAAGATTTCACCAGCATGAGAACACTGCATGTCTTATCACGGATTAAATCCAAACAGATCACTTTTATCAGCCTTCCATCTCTACCAGACTGTTTGACAAAAAGGAAATCCTGATCTAAGTATCATCTGTAGAGTGGTAATTTCACTAAAATGTTCACATGTTAAAAATGAATCATGATTCAGCGGAGGCACAACTGAATCACTATACAGCAGATGCACAAAGCAAGTACTTCTGCTGCTGCACAAAAGAGGAAATATTAAGTCACTTTTAGGCCCAGCTTTGCTATACAGTATTCAAGAAGAGATTATTGTAAAAAAAAAAAAAAA
>NDXB01004909.1:15942-37684 GCA_002631895.1 Agapornis roseicollis | reverse complement strand
AAGAAAATAAAATTCCCACTTCAATTGTAAAAAAAAGGGAAAAAAAAAAAAAAAAAAAAGGGATGTAGGTATAAGGAACAAGAAAGAAAAAGAGGGGTTTTGTACAGAAAAAGCCTGAGAAGTTTAAAACACAAAAAAGCTCAAAATATTAAATGCATCTCTGTGTGTGAAGGGACTAATTTGAAAAGGGTGTAACACAAGAGATTGCTGAAAAACAACTAGTTCTGTAATATTTTCATTTGCAGAAGAAACATGCTGGCATATTTACACTGACCTGGAAACATCTATCGTTTTATGCTATACAAGGAAGTGTGTATGAATTAGAGGGTATACAGGTAGTCACATGAAGATAATCTCTTTTAAAAAAAAGTTATCTGTTCCAACTTGAACTCTAGAGCTTTACTGCATCATATGCCTATCTTATCTTGAAAAGATGTCTGGAATTCCCAGCACTGGCAGTACGCTCTCAGCAGTAAACCTCCAGGCAAGCTAATATGTTGCTTATATGCTAACATCCATAAATGGGAAACAAAGAACTGTGTTTAGAAGATATATGCAGTATTCTACTCCTATTCGATACAGAAACTCATCTACAGCTGCAGGAGGCTTGAGACAACGCTTTTAATTCTATTCCATATACTTTCCCTACCAATCTGTTTGCTCAGGCAGGGATAGAGTTCCTGCATACACAAAATAATTACCAGCCATCAAAAAAATCTACGTAGTTATCTTAGCTCCTTAGCTTGTTTCTTCTCACATGACATATAGTTTCTCCAACATACAGACTGGACTCCATCATTCCACAAAACTGAAAACTGCATGTTAGAATTACTACACTTTTGGTTTTTTATCACCTTCATCACACAGCAGAAACACACCATTAGAGCAAAAAGATGGCTGCAGTCATCACAGTTACAGTTGTAAAAAGCTACTTTACAAATGCAAAGCATTCTGAATTGTTTTCTTTGCTCAGTCAAAGACTTCTGCAACTACCAAATCCTCAGGGTAGGAACCATGAGGAAGAAACAACAAAAATGTCCTTTGAGGAAAGTCTGAATAGAAGTATCTGTGCTGAGCTGGGTGGGTTGGCAAGGGACATGGGTATTACCTATCAAAACTTGTATCTTAATCTTAAGGCCTTCACAACCAGAATGTACAGCTCCCACTGAAAAACATACTTCATATTTAAAGGAAAATATAAATAATAAAGTAACCTGGAAAAACTAAATTTAGAAATACCTCTTAGCCCAAGCAATTTTGCATTACAAATGAAGCCCAAAAAAGGGTTATTACAGTTTCTCCTCTGCTTTATGTTAGGTGTTTTTTCATTTGAACCCTAAAAACCTACATCACAGAACTACATTTACTCTCCACAATAAACACACACACATACACACACAAAAATCCCAAATGACCTAGTAGAATTAACCAATATCAGCTAATTCTATACTAACATTAATAATTTAGTTTATTGGCTGGGGGCCTCTGCAGGTCATTTATTCTAGCCTTCTCCTCAAAACAGGGATAGCTTCAGGAAGGTAGAGTTAGTAGAAGAAGAAATTATGATCAACTACAATTTACCACAGAAAAGCGTATTCTATGGCACTTTTCCAGTCAACCTGGGTTTTAAGCAATTTGCATACTCCTTTACAACAAATTCTCCTGTCCCTTTCACTATGCTAAAAATCCACTCCTGCTTCCATAGACTTTAGTTACAGATTCCAAAATCAGGCATAAACTCTAGCACAGGCAAACTCACTAACCACTAGACAGCAAGTTCATGATCTCCAATCTTAAGATACACCTGTTTTGAGTCAGCAACACTGCATGTCCATCAACACCCAACTGCAAAACAGCATTTTGTTATGCCATCAAGTTACGATAATATTTTTGTATCTCAACAGGCAAGTGCTGAAGAGTTTTAGGAATCCCTGAAATCAAAATGAGACTAAGCACAAAAATCTTAATCTATAAATATACCTATTTTATCTTTCTATTTATAAAAATGTACATTAATATCTATACCATTTCAAAGGGAAAATCCTTTTTTTTATCACATTCCAAAGCAATTCTGACCATCTTCTTAGCACATTAAAATCATTAGCAGTTTGAAGTACAACCCACAAAGGGAGGAAATGATACGGGAAATGTAATAGGAAATAAGTAATGCTTTTAAATATGCTTTTATAAACTGGTTTAGGAACAGATAATTTCTGACTGTAGGTATAGGGAAGTCAGTAAACTGATCGCTAGACAGCATCTCACATGGAAAAAAATATTACTGTCACTATGCATCTGATAGGTAAGTTTCTTCCTACTCCTATTTATTCGCTTCTCAAGAAAATTTGCACATGACCAACTATAAAATAGTTAAGTTGGAGACAAATTATGAAACAGGTTTCTAAAATAAATAAATGCATGCCACAGGACAACACTCATGCTGCAACCCTCATTTTCTGGGTTTAGAATCAACTTTTACTACAACTTTAAAGTACTTTCAGTATGCATATTTTCCTTTTAAATTAAAAAAGGAAAACAATATCTGTGCTTAACAGTGTCAGCATTCCAATGCTCTCAGCAAAACTGAGGTTTCACTTTGAGGTCAGTAACACCCAGAGAAGATAACTGTGACCTCTGCTGCTACTCTGTCTTGCTGGATGCCTGATGAATTTTTATAATGCTGATTAGAGGACAGAGAGTGGAATGGGAAGAAGGAGGAACTATTTGTTTATTTCTCAGAGATAAAAATGTCTCCAAGGACAGAACCTCAGGTAAACCACAAACATTGGTATTCTGAACAAATGGCAGAAGTCAGTCCAGGCAGACCTTTAAAAACAAAGCTTTAGCCAAATCTGTTTAGCAAACAACAGGATAAGAAGTACGTAATTCTAACAAAGGCAAGGTCCTTCTTCCAAAAATACTTTGAATTTCTATAGTTTGAGCTTTCACTTTTCAAACACCTTTGTTCCAAGCAGACAAACATTTTTCTGAGTTTTAAACTACAGAAGTATTTTCTTCAACAAAACCTGCAGGTTCTAGCAGGCCAGACTAATTATACTACAATCAAACTTAACCTCAGAACAACTGTTTTTAAGTTATTCAGCTGTGACAAAAACATTGTGTTGCGCTTAATGAAGCAGCAACAGAAAGCCATGGCGCATTTATGAACCAGCAGACCACTAAATTTAAAGAAAAATAATATGAATTGAATGAAGTTAAAAGCATTTAAAGATATCAGTTTCAAAATTCAAAAAGACCAGTGAGCATCTGGGGAATAACTGATTAAATACACATTTCAATTTACTGCATTCATCCTGTTGGGTTTTTAGTTGTTGTTATCTGACTAGATACTGTGTGTTGGCAGGTAGGAGGCTAACAAATAAGGCTCTACATTTTAAACCAAGCTTTCTACCAACACCAAAAACTAAATAGAAACACTATTGCACCATAAAAATAAAGCCTGGGATATCTATTTTGCCTGTCTCAACAGAAACAACTGAGGAAGTAGTTGTTTACTGGTCAACATGAAAATCTAAATATATATGTAAATTTAACCACCAAAGGGCCGGCTTCATTTTCCAACAAAAACACATTTCACAGGGAAGAAGATATTTAAATAATTGAATTACAGAATATATAATGTAGTATAGACTGCAAACATTTCAGGGTAAAAAAGATATCATAATATCCAAAAGAAGATTGTTTCTCATTACATACTCATTTTTACCTATCATTCAAGTTCTATTACTGTTGTCTCCTGCTTTCCCTTAGGGAGTGAACTTCTAATAGTCTTTAAGACATCCTTTACAAGAGGAATACTACTTGCAGGGTCAGTGGGTCTCCAGAAATGCTTACAAAAGTGGGGCACTTGTTGCCCATTTAGTTTTTATAAGGATATATTCATTTAGAAGGGTGAACTGAAATGAGCCAGAATCAGTCTCCAAGGAGATAAGTTGTTCTACTTGAGAGGGTTCTAGGATACTGTAACATATAATTTAAGAATGAAAAATAATAGTTTGAGAAATTTTCATGCATAAATAATTCTGACCTACAGGGAAAAAAAAAAAAATCAACAACCACCACCTACACACCCCTCAGCCTCAGAAATGTCATGCTATTTCTTTAGACAGGTGGCAAACTTCCCTCTCCATACCATCTCATCTACTGAATGTTTTTTCAGTGTGGGAATATAGGAAAACAATACTAACTTTTCACGGTTCTGATAGACCAAAAATGGATTTAGTTTAACCAGTAATTTACAGTTAAGACTTTCTTCTGAACTATGTCATATTAATCACATCAAGTCTTAAGCAACAGGTTCTAAATATTGGTTTCCACAGTAAATATCACCAAAAAATAAGGAAAAAAGTAGTAATTATATAGTTAAGGTTACTCAAATATAAAACTCAGGAAATTTTTTAAACACTTAAAACCATTGGATGGTCTAAACAGAAACAGAAATACTGTCCTGCTCTCAGAAAGCAAGCATCTAAAATTGCAGATAACTTAAGTTTAAAAGTGACACTGAAAATACCATTGATCCATAAACCTGCTGTTTGTTGGTGGACAACGATTTCTGCTGGCATTGAAAACTGTAATTTGAGCTTCCCTCCTGGCTTTAAAAGAATAACCCTAGTCCTAGCCTAACAGATTTCCCAAACCAAACTTTTCCATGAAATAGTGGATCAGTGCAAACATTAACTGCAATGGATCCCAAATCCAGCCTGAAAAGTCCTGGGATTAGACTGTATGTGTCTGCAACACAGTGTTTAGACAGTATTTCAAATTTACATGACCAAGACCATATGGAACAATAAAAGAAATACAAGAAACAATATAGCAAAAAGTAAGGGAAAAGAAATCATTTTAAGTATCCATAAAACTTATATTTATTGTGTACAATTTTGGAAAGCTTTTTCCATTGTCATCATACATTGGATGCAAAGCAATCTTTAGAAAATAATAGCTATAACATGATAAAAAGTTGGCAGACTTGTTGTACACAAGTACCACCTTTTCCTGCCAAGAGCAAAAGCATTTATTTTTGACAGTATGATACAGCCAGCCACAGATATTCAGCTGTACTGAAATTAAGTTGGTTTCAACAAACATTCAGAATTGTAAAAGAAACAAAACACCAGGCAAGACTTCTTTATTGTTCCAAATGCTTGCTTCTGTATTTTTCTGCAATTTACAACGTCACAAACACCAAACATAAGTTCTGTTATATGGGAAAGCAATTATTCCAATTAGAGATACAGAGAAAACTCTGCTAGTTTTGTTGCATCTAATAAGAAGATATGTATGAAAAACAGTGAAAAGTAACCAAGTAAAACAAAAGACAACTTGTGTCCAGATCCTGTTAAGTACTACTGCCAAACTGTCCACCATTTTGCCAAGTAAACAGCTATCACTGAGTACTCCTCATTAGTATCTGGAAGAAAGAGATAAAAATAATATTATAAGATTAGGGTGCAAAAAGCCCCCAGTTTTGGATGAAAACTCCATTTAATAGAAGAAGCATGAACCCTTAGTTTTGCAAAAATTAAAATCAAGTTGTATAATAAAGCAAAACACAAAGAAAGCATCTATATAGCAAATTCAAGACTCATACTCAGAATTGTGTTTAGGTTAGACCTGAGGTGAGGAGGTTCTTTTATTTTAGGTAGTAAAGGTTTTGAAATACACAGTAAGGAAGAAAGGGCCAGAGATATCTGCATCACAGCAGAGAAATCACCATGTGAACTATCTGTAGGGACCTAAAGAAATCAGTTAAAGGTCAAATGAGTTGGTAAATAACTTTTTTTCTATGGATCTGTAATGCCAGTTTGATGTAGAAATGTAGATATTTCTATGAAACTCTGAGTAAATGACAGTTTTTACTTTTAAAGTACCAAGACCTTCAGATTTCTTGAAAAACTAATGATAAAGCCTTTGTAAGGGTATTCAGAAGATAAGTAAGTAGGGCTAACATATTGCTGGAACATATACCTGGAACACACCTGATACTAACTGAGATCCTAAACCAGTGGATTTTTTTTAGTAAAGCAAACATGCATCTTCTCTCATACAACAAAATATTCCCATGGTTAGATCCAACAGCTAAAATCAGACCCACACATCCAGACTGAAAATAACTTTATAAAACTACAGACTGAAGAGCCTGTTGTTTTCTTTTTTCATGGTTGTACTCAAAGAAATGATACAGTAAAGAGTACCACGATGTCAAGAGGCTATCAGATCTATCAGATCCTAAACTGAAAGAAAGGAAGGTGTTACTTTCACGTTGCCATTGGCAAATTGTAGGTATTGTTAGGTTCACCCCAGCCAGCAGCACAGGTCCACACAGCCGCTCTCTCCCTTCCCCTCAATGGGATAGGGAGAGAATCAGAAGGGCAAAAGTAAGAAAACTCGTGGGTTTAAGACTAAAGACAGTTTAACAGGTAAAGCAAAGCTGTGCTCACAAGCAAAGCAATTCATTCACTACTTTCCATCTGCAGACAGATGTTAAACCATTTCCAGGAAAGCAGGGCTTCCTCATGTGTAATGGTCACTTGGGAAGACAAACACTGTATAGCCAAACATCCCTCTTCCTCCTTTTGCCCATGGTTTAATTGCTGATCACAATATCATATGGTCTGGGGTTTCCCTGGGGTCAGCTGGGGTCAGATGTCCCAGCTGTTTCCCCTCCCAAGTTCTTACGTATCCCCAACCTACTCACTGTCAGGGCAATGTGAGAAACAGAGAAGGCCCTGATGCAGTGCAAACACAGTTCAGCAGTCAACTAATCTAAAAGAACCACTGCCTGGACAGAAAAACTCATAAAAGAAGCCGTCTCCATTTGCTGTTGCACAACTAGCCAAGAAGCCCTGGATGCAGGCCCACTGCTCAGAGGTACATGTTAGTACTTACATTTGAGACCCTGAAAATCTAAAATTCTGACATCTCTCAGAGAATAAATAGCATAAACCCCTCAAAGCCCCCAGTTTTAATCCTAACTACAAACCAATCACAGTTTACATGTAGTAATCAGACTAAAGACCATCTTTCTTCATTTCAGTAGAGTTATGACAACTTCTAAATTACTCTTTATACCAACTGTCTCACAAAAATGAAAAATTAATTGATCAGATTTCAGAAGGTAGATTAGTTATACATACATAAACTCCTAATGGATTTCAAAAGGAGATAAAAAAAGTATTACATACACATAGGAAAGACTTCAAAATCAGATGGGATAAACAGGTCTCATAGTACTAAAATTCCTTATGTCTCGTCTAGTCTATGTCACCCTGGAGATGTCTACCTCACTTTCCAGTTTCTTTGGGAATTTCTATTTTTTGTCAGCGTATCAAATATTTGCAAAAATAGAAGTTTCATTTAGGTTATTTAAAATGTCATTTCTCTATTGTTTCTACCACACAGTGTGCATGAACAACAGGATTCCCTCTTGATATACCTTTCAACTCCCGAGTAGTTTATGCAGTAAAAAGGTCTAGCAGATTATAAAACTGGGCTGCTTTATAAGCCACAAATTTCCTCTGCTTTTACTTCATCCAGAGGGAACACTTCTGCATCACAGTTTACATAAAACATTTTTTGCAGTCTGCTTTTGTGCATCAAGCACAAAGCATAGATTGTACTGCAGCTCTGCTTCCAAGTACAGATATAAACTGCGTATTTATAACTGCTCATTCTCATATAATTGCACATTGTAACAGTCTGCATGTATATCTGCATGTAAAAGAACAGTTTTTTCATGTCTGCCACGTATTTCTGAGTTTTCTGACACTTGCTAATTCTTGTATAATCATGCAAGATAAACACAGAGCCCAAAGTAATAGCATTGTCTTTCATCAGGGTTTGAATTAGGCTCAACACTTCTGTTGTCAAGAATTAGACCTAATAGTTAAGAAGTAATCTGCCTCCCAACTTGCTACAAGGACAGTATTTTGGAGCTACAGCAGAAGACAGGGTTTGAATTTGCTGCATTTGTCTATTTTTATGCAGAAAAAAAAAAAAGACTACACATATTACTCCAACCCTTAGTAAATTTGCTTTACAGCAATACTTCCTAGCACTTACTAGGATATATTCAGAACACACAAAATACCTCTGTGAGTCTCTAAGCCCACCACATATATACAACCATAAAAGTCTTCTATTTGTCAGTTAACTGAAGAGATTACTGTTACGCACATTCTAATACTTTCTTTAGAGCAGCATTTTAGGAAGCACTGAACAAAAGCTTCTCTTTCATCACCTCAAAACCTGTTAACCAGTCAGTTTCTGCACTTGACAGCTGCAGTCTAACCAATTGGACTGCTGTAGCCAAGAACAGACTCTGAAAAGGTGCTAACTCCTTTAGTATTTAACCCAACGTATCACGTACTTACATCTGGCATTTCTGTACAGTAGGAATGGGTCCTGCAGCTGGAAATCGAGGTCTTTAGTAATTGGTTCTGTTCGATTTTCCATGCTCAGTCTGTTCATAATTGTGAAACCATGCCTTGGAGAAGCTGATCTGAAAATTATCAAGTAAAAATCACATTAAGTCAAGGAAAACAAGAAATTACTAGAATTTCTTTGTTGTATAGTTCTCCAATATTGTCCAGGGATCTTTTTTATTATCTCTAAAGAGATAGTTTTGTTTTGTTGCCAAGGAAGTAACAATAGACTCTTGCAGTGTTTTGTGCAATCCTTTTAATTATGTCAAACCCCTAAATTATGCATCAGAAATAACAGAAGCACCGCTGGCCTCACAATACCTATGGAGAGTATGCCACACCTTCGGTACTACCATTTGACACCAACTGATTTAGTCACAGCATAATAATATCTCCATGTCCAGTTTTCACTTCAAGTTATAACGCCTGCAACTTCTGAACAGACAAGATGTTACAAAAAGCCCCTTTGTCCTAGACCATCGGTGTCACAGTACCCAACCACCACCTATCCTGTAGTTTCTCACTGGAGTTGAAAACAGAAAGCAGAATGATTCAGTCATGGGCCAGAGCAAGTATGTTTTTTAGTGCTCAGGTTAACAATTACAGATTACAGTCATTCCAGACAGGATTTTCCATACCATCTGAAGCACAAGAAAAAAAACGAGGGCGGTTAGGAACTGGAACAGGTTGCCCAAAGAAGCTGTGGATGTTCCATCCACAGAAGTGTTCAAGGACAGGCTGGATGGGACTCTGAACAACCTAGTGCTCATCTAGTGGAAGATGCCCCTGCTCATGGCAGGCAGGTTGGAACTGGATGATCTTTAAAGGCCCCTCCAAGCCAAACCATTCTATGATTATATGACTCTAAATAATTCATGGGGATTACACTTCAGGTCACTTCAATAACTTTCATTGCTGTCAGCTGTTAAACCTATCATGATCCTGACAGGAGACACTACTTTCAAACCAAGCATGACAATAAAGGAAAAGATGATAACAAAACATTTGGAAAAAAATGCCATCTCTGGTAATTGCTGGTGCATTTCTCTATGCTATATAAAGCACAGGAACCTACATTACAGGATTAGAATAAATGGAAAATGAAACCAAAGTGAATCAAGCATCCTTGTTTGCAATAGTCAGTAGTTTGTCTAAAACAAAAAGCAGCCCACTTCCACTGGTGTTAACCCAGTTAGAAATCTGATTTTTTGACCACTCCTCAGAATTCGCAAAGATGAGATAGGTGATTAAAAAAATCAGCTCAAGAAAAATGGTCACATTACTTTCCATTGTTACAACAGCAATGAGAAGCAACAAATGCAACACCAGTGGTCTCCAAACTATGGTCTGTTGGCAATGTCTTTTCCAAATGACTTCATGACCTTGTTCAAAACCACAGAAAACAAAAGTTAAAGCTGAAAGGGAGGGCAACACGTCACATTACTCACAGCTCACAACCTTTCTCATACTGCTGCCTAGAGGGCAGCCAGGGTAGCAATCTGTTCTGTAAATGGAAACTTCCTCAGGCAACAAAAGGAACAGAGAAAGATCACAGACACTAGAAGTGCCAGGTTACATGCTACAGCTCTGGAGTTCTAAAACCATCATACAAGAGAAATACTGCTTCTGTTTAGCCACCTCCATCTACTGCTGGCACAACTAAGGGCCAGTTCTTTCCTCATGTGGTGGTAATTATAACAGCATCTTGTCTCCACTTACCTGAAAGCAGTTAAGAAAATTACTGATGATGATTTTCACTGCTGGTACAACAGAGCTCAAAAGATTAAAACCAGCATTCTCACTTCACACAAAGCTTATGGTCTCTTGAACTCCGTCACTTCACACATACATCTCTCACCTTCTCAAAACAATCTCTTGCTTTATCGGTTCTCCTACCAGCTCCTCATCAACATAAATGTTGAAGAAGAAAGTTTCTGTTTTGGTGTCCCATCCCAGCAGCTACTACAAGATCTGATTAATATATTGTTTTCTGATTTTAACAGAAGTCACAGGCAAATGCTGGGGCACTAACTTGAAAACTCACACATAGCATAGGCTTCACAACAGATCTAACATACATGCTAGAATAAATGGTATAACCAGTGCCTTGAAAAGCCACAAACAGAGCTGCTGCTAAAAGAAAACATCAAAATAATCCAGAATGTTTAATTAAATATGCATGAAAAATGAATGATAAGACACAAGCTGTATTAAAGTCCCTAAGTAGGGAACACAATACTTCCATTAGTTCTACAATTCTCTTACTTTAAGGAATATCATTTTTTATTTCACTAATTAAAACAATGTATCAGATTCCTATGGTTTACCCATATTGAGATTTAAATCACACTTGTAAGTCTTATCCAAATACAAGGTGATGTCTCCTTCCCAGTGTTTTCTTCCCCGCATTCACTTCTGCCAATTTCAGTTTCTTTTCACCCCTGACAAGGAGGAGTATTTCACTCATGCAACCACAGTCCATCCTAGCTAGCTTTTTCTATATCCACAGTTTCATTTGCAGACATGAACCAGTAAATCCTCACCTTGTGTAAACAAACAGTGTTCCCTCCACATCAGTCTTCTCCTGAAGAAAAGGAAAGTTAAGAGAAGTGAAACCAAGGAAGCTTTTTTGCTAGACATCCAGGAGCCCTCCTTTCCCACTCTTTTACCAATATCATCAGTTACATCTCTCTCACCTAAGCCATGAAGAAATAACTAAACCCAACTTCACTGGCTGGTGGTGAGAAGCTAGAGATAGCACAGGTCACTGTGCAGCTGACCTAAGCCTTACGACAAGATATGAACAGGCTAAAGGCTCAACATCATGAGACTAAACACTGTGCTAGATTAACCCTCTGCTACACCCAAGGGTGATGCACAGGTCAGGGAAGGGATTTTCCAAACAGTGCCTACCCCCAAGGGCAATTCTTGGGATGGGTAAGGGGAAAAATCACATAAAAGCGAGGTTGTGCAGGTTCTTCAAATACAGGTCCTAAGCCTCACCATTAGAACAATCAAAGAACCACCTGCAAATAGCCAGAATCACAGAATGGTTTGGGTTGGAAGGGACCTTAAAGATCATTCAGTTCCAACACCCTGCCATGAGCAGAGATACCTTCCACTAGATCAAAGCCCTGTCCAACCTGGCCTTGAATACTGACAGGGATGGGGCAGCCACAGCTTCCCTTGGCAAGCTGTGCCAGTGCCTCACCACCATCACAGGAAAGCGTTTCTTCCTAATACCTAATCTAAATCTCCTCTCTGTCAATTTAAAGCCATGACTCCTTGTCCTGTCACTACATGCCCTTGTAAAATCTAGTCTCCAGACTTCCTGACACCCCTCCTTAGGTTCTGGGAGGCTGCTCTAAGGTCTCTCCTGAGCCTTCTCTTCTCCAGGCTGAACAAGCCCAACTCTCAGCCTGTCTCCATAGCAGAGGTGCTCCAGCCCTCAGAGCCTCCTCTGCACTCACTCAAGCAGGTCCACATCCTTCTTGTGTCATAGACCACAGAGCCAGACACAGTTCCCCAAGTTAATTACTTGTTTCCATTCTTAATCAGTCTTTTTAGTATCTGTAACACCAACACTCTTGTATGCACTTTGACTTGGCTACAGAGGAGCCCACACCGTGGTTTAAACTCCAGTCTCTTGCAGCCCTGCCCTGCCAGCCTCTCAAACCTCATTTCTACGGCACTACAGGGCTCATCCGTACCCAGAGAGGCTGAGGTACAGCCTCTCACCAACTTGACGAGCACCGCAAGACACCCCTCAACAGAACCCTCCCAAGCTCACCCTCATACCTCCACCATAACACACACCCCTACATCCCCCCAAACCCCTTCCTTCCCACCGCCCTCCTCACAAGCCAGGGGGCGGAGCCTCCACTCCGCCCGCCCCGACGCCCCGCCCCTCCTCTCCGCTGTGGGCGTGGCCTCTTCTCGCCTCGCCCCGCCCCGCCGCTCGGGCGGAGGGTGCGGGGAGGGCGGTCCGTGCTCACGTACCCACTCGTTGGCGCGGTGCCCGAAGGTATATAGCGCCACCTGGCTGGCCACGTCCACGATGCTGCTGATGTAGGGGTCCTGCTGCTGCAGCGCCGCTAGGCTGATGTCCAGCCCCTTGCCCAGTAGGGCGGCCCCGGACACCGTCGCCGCCGCCGCCATTTTGCCTCCGACAACAACACACGGTTCCTAGTAGGCGCAACTAATCCAACACCGAGAAGAAGGGCGGTGGTGGCGGCCGTTCCCACCCCCTCCCGCCTAGTCGTATTGAGAGCGGGCGGGGAAGTCGGAGCCTAGCCGTCGCAATCGACCGCCGAGCGCCGCCCGCTCAGGATTGTTGCCGTTGGCGACAGAGCAAGCTGAGGGGCGGCCTGACCAGGGGAGATCGTGAGGGCTGGCCGGCTTCGCAGCGCCTCTCCCGGCAGCGGCCCGTCTCTGCCGGCCGGATTTCTCGCGGCACCCTTCGGTTTCAGGCCTCTCCCTGCCGCTGGGAAGGCCACAGAGTGGCCCGAGGAACGACACGGTTCCGGTCTCAGAGAACCGACCAAACAAGGCGCGAAGTGCCGTCGGCGCTCGCTGTGCCGAGCAGGGGGTCCTGCACCTGCTGTGTGCCCGTTAGCCTAAAGGGAGAAGGTGTGTGCCACAAGTTGTCTCACTTCGATGGATGGCCAGTCTGTATCTGCTAGCATACGCTAGCACAGACTTCTGCAAAAGAACGTGAGTGGAAACTAAACCATCATACAACCCTTGTGTGTATATATATATATACACATATATATCTTATATACACACATGCATACATGTGACAAGCAGCTGAAACATAAACAAGCATACTATGATATGGAGATAACACAAACAGCAGAGGAACAGATGGACAAGACCATGAATTTATTTACCATTTTTTCCTGTCAGACATATTTATTATTAATCTATTGATATCGACAGTTTACAGCAAAGACATGAGCTTTATGTGGCATCAAATAAACTCAATATGTACTTACATTTAAAAGATTTGCTTAACAGCCTGAACCCCCTGCGAGAGCAAATTTTTGTTACTCCATCACCTCAGACTGACAGAGCAATTTTGAAAACAGTTACCACCTTCTGTGTGTAGAAGCAGTAGGGTGATGATATATTTCCTTCCAAAGAATGGGATACCCAGAACGAACTAAAGCCAAAGGTAGTGGATGCTGTCTTGTTTGTTTGCAATATCCATGATAAAACAGTTTTAGCTGGATATAGGGGGATGAAGACTGCCATTTAATTTTCTTCCCTAGATAGAGTGAGCAGTAACATTTGCTCTGTGAGCAAATGGGCAAGCCCAGGTGAAAAAGCAAAGTGGGGATATGAAAGTACTGAGAGGCAGCAAGCTGGAAATTCATAGTATTACATGTAGGGATTGTGATTCTCTTGAGTCGAGTTAGGAAGGGGCATGCTTTCAGGAAGGCCAGAAAGTGAGATTGTTCTTTGGGCCTCAAGAGAGAATATGTATGTTTTGTTATAGCCCAGGAGGCCACTAAGAATTGCATTCTTGAGGACCTACAGCTTGCTCTGCAAGTGGGAGAGGAAAACTTAATACATGCTCTTACTATAATCTGTCTCACTCTTTGTCTAAAGCCACCTTGTTTCAGTTGGGGCTATAATGAAACACAGCTTTAAAGTTTAGAAGTTTTTCAGTGGTTTTGGTATACTCATGGTAGGAAAATAGCTCCAAGCAGTTCTATTGCAAAGCACTGGCTGATTTACAGATCCTGTAATTGCAAGAAAGATATATGGGCCCATGATGGTGGACAAGGAAAACCGCTGTCCTTGGTCTAGGGCTGACCAAAGTAGAAAGGCAAAAACCAACCAACCAACCAACCAACCAACCAAAAAAAAAAAACAACCCAAAAAAAAAAAAAAAAAACCCCCAAAAAAAAAAAAAAAAAAAAAAAAACAAAAAAAAAAAAAAAAAAAAAAAAACAAAAAAAAAAAAAAAAAAAAAAAAACAAAAAAAAAAAAAAAAAAAAAAAAACAAAAAAAAAAAAAAAAAAACAACCCTCACAAAAATGAAAAGAAATAGTAAGTAGGAAAGATGTTTTTCTCAAATAGTGAACAGATGCACAGTCATTTCTTTTTGCTGATTGGGTAGTCCTCAGTTTCCAGGCACCCTGAACCACATTCCTCCTTATGTGCTGGAGTTTCTCATTACCATCTCATCTCCAGTTCTTTGGCATTTCTGCTTATGAAAAGTCCCAACTTGCCACCAAGGAGTAGAAGTGTCAAACTCTTGGAGTTTCCCTTCCTAGATGCTTTTGGCCCCTCCAACAATAATTCTTACTGAAAAAGGTGCTTTTTTTTTTTTAATTATTTTTGGTGCTGCTGGGGAGGAGTTATTGCAAAGTCCAATAGGAAGAACATGTTACAGAAACTGTATNTTCCCTTCCTAGATGCTTTTGGCCCCTCCAACAATAATTCTTACTGAAAAAGGTGCTTTTTTTTTTTTTAATTATTTTTGGTGCTGCTGGGGAGGAGTTATTGCAAAGTCCAATAGGAAGAACATGTTACAGAAACTGTATTTCAGTAGATACTGTATTTCAAAGGCTATTTATTTAACTAAAAGTAGTCACTCATAGCTGTTATTGAGTAGGAGAAAGCAGAATACAACATTTAGATGTACTGCAGCCTTGTTACAACTGGAAAAAAAATTGAAACAGAAATAATGTGTGTTTCAGCTTTTACAATTTACCTTGTTTCTGTTGTTGCCCCTTTTTTCAGGCCAAGTAGTAACCACTTCTTGAAGCCTTGGATGTTTTTTATGTTAGGGAGACAGATTGAAGGGCTCAAGTGTGTCTCCTGTGCCCTTCTCTTGACATAGGGAGATTATAGAATGTCCTCTTTCCTTGAGCTCCATGGAAGAAAGGCCATCTCTGAAGTTAAAGATCTCAAAGTAGACCTGCCAAAAATTTTGCCTGTTTGTTTTCATTGCCCTGTTTGAGGATGCTTCTTTAGCACTATCTTCCTCCTGGATTACTGTGACCCTTCCTACAATTGCTGGACATACAGTCGATAGTCCTGTGTTTTGGGTCAGTGAACCTGTCAAGCTTCTGATCAGGCCTCTTTATATTTTCTGTTGCACGATGAAGTAGTTTCTGCTGGTTGCAGCTGTTTTGCTGTATAAGTGGGTTGTAATTGCTCCTTCCATTTAGCCTGAAGTAAAGCTACTTAATAAGCCATTAGTTCTGCCCTGCTTTATGGGATCACTTAGTAGACTAAAATTTTTCCAATGAAACAAGATCTTGTTAAGAGGAGCATTGTGAATTCTCACTGCACCTAAGAAGTTAAGGACGTTTTAGCAAAAATGTCACAGCTTAAAAAGGTTGATTCTTTAAACTGCAGTTACTTGCTTACAGTCAGTAATCTAGTAGCCCATAATAACTATCAAATCAAGTTAGAATGATTTTGCTGTAATTTGTTTATGAAACAAAGTAATTTTTTAGCTTTCAAAATGTCACAGTTTCATGAAGTATATGATTAGAATGTCACATTTTTGTCTTCCACCCACCTGGATACTATGCTGTTAAAAAAACCCACACCTATGCTTTTGATGTGGTATGAAATGCATTTTGTGTAGGTAATATCCAGACTGATTTAAAGCAAAATCCACACAGCATGACATTCTTAAGGTCTCTATTAATAACAAATTTTAGGATGATTAGGCCAAACTTTTTCACAAGGATTGTTCAAACAAAAATTGTGCCTTCTACACCAAATTACCAACACTGATGATACAATTTTATGTGAATGTATTTGGTGTCACTGCTGGATGTACACAACCCCTGTCCCAGGTCCCAGCCATTCAGTCCTGCCATTTTGGTGCCTTGGGACTACTACCACGGGTGCATATGTGGCCAGAATATGAACCAAACTAGGGAAACGAACTGATTGAAAACCAGGTGTTCATACTGAGATCATTGCCTTGTCTGACTGACTTCCTATCTGCTCCTTCTCTGAGCAGCAATTTTTTTTTTTATTAAACAGCAGGAATCATTTGATGAAATGTAGAGTTGAGCACCTCATTTGCTTCTCTTTCTCATCTTCAGGCTCCTTGGAGTTGTTACTGCATGGTAGTTGTCTTTTCCTTTTTATTCCTTCCCCAGTGCTGCCATCATTTTCTTCTGACTCTGGTGGCACTACTGCTGACCCTGCTTGTGGAAAAGGTGCTGAGACAGAATTAATAAGTTCCGCGCACTCCTTCCAGGGCCACTTGAATATCTTTGCATGGTGATTTCCAGCATGCCAGCTTCCAGAGAAACAGTAGGTTGCTCTTACAGAGCCAGAATGATCCCACAAGGCTTTGTTCCCATATTTCTGGGGATACGCTTGCAACTGTGCAGCATGGTAGCTCTCACCACTTGGGAACCAATGCCCCATGTGCTGGAGGCCATCTACATCCCTTCCCAGACACTGATGAAATGTATGGACTTTTCAGCCCATACTGATTACAGGCTCTCAGTAGATAACATTAGAGTGATTTCCTTATGCTCAAAAGTTGAAGTTGTTGATTGTACTGTTAGATCACTACCTAACTCCTAATGGTTAAAGCAGTTTTAGTCTTTCTGTCAGTAACTTATTACTTGCTAAAGGTTTCTTAATGAGTATAGGATCAGATTATATAGTTTTATCTGGTGCAGTTACTAAAAACCAAATTTCTTTGCTCTAGAATTAAATCTGGTTACTTTCATTCAGATTCAAACTGACTCCCTCCCCTTTCCCCAGATAATCCCCATCACATTAAGTTATTAGGATGCCCATGTGTGTCTGTAATATTGCTTTCTGGTGAAGCTCATGAGAGCATTTTGAGATTTTCTGCAAGTGCTAGTCCACACAAGAATGGGACAGTATTCTGTCATTGTTGGTTTTGAAATTCTGATATTATACGTACTGTGTAGGAAATAATTAACAATAATCTACTGTTTTTCACTTGAAGGTTGGGGTTATTTTATTGCATCTAAGAGCTTGAGTTTTCACAAAAAGTTTGTTCTGTCTTTGACTTGAATTTTGTTAAATGGTTCTGATAGTAAGTAACTCTACACTTTTTCCTCTTTCTGGACATTTATTTGCAAGATATTGAGCTCTATCTTCTTTACAAGCCCAGCTTCTACTGGTGGCCTAGCTGGAGGAGAATAAAAGGAAAGTTCCCTACTGTTATTAATTGAACTACTGTTATTTCTTTATAACTTCCTATGTAGATATTATTCTGGGGTGAAGAATTCCTTTTGATTGAGCTTTAATCACTTATGTGATTAACCTGGGCTGAAAAAAAAAAAAAAAAAAACAAAACAGGGATGAAAAAAAAAAAAAAAAAAACAAAACAGGGATGAAAAAAAAAAAAAAAAAAAAAAAAGAACCAAGAAAAGACTATTTCAGGAGGAAAGGAGAGGCTGCACCAATGTAATTGCATTGAATTATAGTGTTAAACAGGGAAATAAGTCTTTCTTGTGTATGTTTAATCAGTAAATATTCTGATTTGTGTCAGTGGTAGATTTTCAGTTTGAAGTGACTATATGATTTCAATGTCTTACTTTCAGAAGAACGGAAACAAGAAAATAAACCTAAAAAGGGTTTTTGCACATGGAATGTGCTTACCTGGTTATACTAGTTGATACAATAAAAGGTGTTACCTTTATCTGCAAACTTTGCCTGACTTCTATAGCTGTATAATTGTACGTACAGTTATGTCATATGTCATAAGATTTGAGATTACATCCTCCAGTCTCTTCCTACAGTTCATTTTCCTGTTACAACAAAGAAAAAATACCATGAAAACTTGTTTTTTTTTCACCTTCTTTATTTAATGTAGTAAAAATCTCTGACTTTCTTCAGTAATATTTCTCATAAGGCTTAATTTCACAAGTTGCTTTTCTTTCACCCCCATACTACTTTAACTATAGTAAAAATAAAATCCAAACACTGGATTTTATTATGAGAAGGCAACCATTTTGGGCTAGTAGTTGAGTTCCTCAGTAATTCTTTCACCACAACTGTATGTGCTTACAATCAATAAAATATTGTTGGTAGCTATTACCTTATAGCTTTACTGATAAACTACTCTAAACTGTTCTGATCCATCCACATCATTGTTTGCACAGTTGATCACCTAGGCAAAGCATCAAAATACTGATGAGATAGAACATTCCTGCTATTTTCCATAGGTTAATAAGATGTAATATTAATTATAGCTTACTGAGGATAATACCTTTCCAACCACATCTTTCTGGTAATCACCATTTAATTGACAGAATCAAACACCTGTAGCTCTAAAAGAGCTGTTTCCCAACTAGTTACAGAGAAGATCGCCTCATTTAATTAATTCATAATATGAAATGTTCCATTAGATAATTTTATTGAGTTATGACCTCATTTATACACCTCACCTGGCATAGGAGCTCTTGCCATATTAAGGAAACAATCATAACAAAGATATGCCACTGTTGCTGCAAAGAAGCAGCTAGTAGCAAGGCTGGAGGAGTGCTTGGGCTGAGTCTGATCAGGGGCTGGAGTGCACAGGGATTTGAGCCTGTGGCATCAAAGAATCTCTTTAGGCAAATGAGTTCTGTATGTTCAAATCAGCTTGCTTTTTTGGAGTTAATTGATGAAGTCAGAAGAAGCCCCAACTTAAGAATGCTTCACTTTCCTTATTATTTGTGTTGATCTAGAGTTTGTGGGTATGGGAAGAAAGGCCTGGGTAGAAAAGGAGCTTAGTTTTGTGTATCAGAAGATAAAACTTGATAACATTTTAAGTGTTGCCCTTGGAAACAATGAATGCAGTTTATCCCTGGTTTTTAAGAAAGATGCATTTGGGCAAAGGCATCTTCCAGCAGGCAACTGATAGAAGATTTAAGCACTTTCAATGAGATTTTGAAATGGAAACTAAAGGTATTAACACCACAAGCCTCCAGTGGGTATCTGAGTCTGGGTTTATTACACTTGTGTGAATTTGTTTCCCTCAGTGAATTCTGAGAGCTGTGAAGGCATTTGGCAGTCCCTCTCCTACAATCGGATTTTGTCACTTTCTGGTGATGCTGTGTTATGTCTTCTGTCAGATTAAATTTACAGGCATATTACCTTGCATGACAGAAACATGAGCTACATGGATTTTTACAGAAAAACATCCTTAGACAGCAACAGGCCAAGGTCTCTTTCTTCCTCTTATTTTTCCTGCTGTTTTACCCAAATCTGTTTATTGTGGTGTCATTTAAGCACTAGTAAAACTTATAAAACCATGTAAAACTAAAACATGTTTAGGACATTTTAGTTAGGTAATCTGTTATTTACTCTTGACTTACTACTCAACTTCAAGGAAAGATCTTTTTTAAATAGTTTTACATGGCCTCTGAGGATTTCAGTTATTAACAGATGAGATAAACATATTTCATGGTACTCTCAGAATCAGGGAATGACTGAGGTTGGAAGGGATCCCTGGAGGTCACATTGTCCAACACCCTGAAGCAGGGCCACCAAGGTTTCCCAGGATTTCCAATACTGCAATAAGGGATATACAGCAACCTCCTTTGGCAGTCTGAGCCCAGACCCTTAATTATCTATGTGGTCCTTTGCTGGATTTCCTCCAGTATGTTCATATCTCTCTTGTACTGAGGAGTCTAGAACTGGACCCAGTACTTAGGTGTGGCCTCATCAGGGCTGAAAAGAAGAGAAGGATCACCCCTCTTGACTTCCTGGCAATACTTTCACTAATGCAGGCCAGGATACCATTCACTGCCTTTGCAGTGAAGACACACGGCTGGCTCATATTAGTTCACTAGGATCCCCAGTTACTTTTCTGCCAAGCCACTGTCCAGCAGGGTGCCCCCAGCATATGTTGGTGTATGGGGCTGTTCCTTTCCAGGTGCAGGACTTCGCACGTTCCTTGTTAACTTCATGAGGTTCCTGTTGGCTCATTTCTCCAGCCTCTTGAGGTTGCTCTGGATGGCAGCATGATTCTGTTGTATCAGTATCACCTCCTCGTTTGTGTCATTTGCAAACTTGTTGAGAATGCACTCTGTTAGATGGAGTTTAACATCTTAAGCAATTCCTTTAGTCCTTATTTTAATCAATGTGATATTTTTTTCCATTTCTGGTGCAAAAGTCAGCATGTTTGGTTTCATCTCTGAATCAAAAAGAAGGGGGTGGGAGTGTAGAAAATGCATGAGACAACTTAGTAGATTGTGTTATAAAGGAGAGATAAAGATTGGAAGAGAACTAGAGATAGTATTGTGTTACTATTCAAATGATACAGGAGCATGCAGACTGGGGAAGCAGGATGCATGTGGATTACCATTGGTGAGATAAAGAGATGGAAGAACCAGCAAGAATGGGATGGAGTACAGGAGGCAGAGCTGAGCTGGAATAATGCTTGCCATGTTGCACTGGAGGGCAGGATTAACATGGGGGCAAAATTAAAGGAGACTTGCAGCCAGAATGAGACACCTGCTAGAAAAGGACAAAGTTATGTAGATCTTGGGGCAGAAAAATTCAGATTGTTTTTTTAACTGGAAGTAGGGTAAAAAGAGTTCTTTAGGTTTTGATGGAATTAAATGCTGAGCACAAGGATGCGTAAACAGTTGTGCTGCCATTACTCGATACTGCCTTTCTGCCATGACCATTTTTTTAGGTCACTTTAATCACTGCTTGTGACATGACCTAGTTGGAATTGGTTGCTGCTACAGAACAGAATGTATGGAGAGTCTCCTCACGCAGCACTGAGCAATTAGGAGCCAGATAGAGCATCATATATATTTTCTGTCTCTCTGTCTGCAAGTGGTTTCTGAGGGATACAGAACACATTTTCTCCACCTGCTTGAGGAAGAAAGAGACATAGATGACTTAAGAGTTGTAGGAGAAGTTGCTGACCATCAAGAGAGATGTTGTAGTGATAGAGGAAGCATTTATGAAAGGATAAAGCCTGCTAGAAAGCATCTCTGTTTTCTCTACTACTTGGCAACAGTTGCCACAAGATGTAAAAGCCACTTGTACAGTTCCAAGAGAGATGATATAGTCCAGTATCTTTAAGTGTCTTGGTATAATTAATTCCAACTGATAAATAGCAGTTACATTTTCTCCTAAAAGTAACTGCATGTCAGTAGAGACCGCTGTTTGAAATGTGGATTAGGACATAGAGGGAGGAAAAGCTGTAGGGTACTATTTTTAAAATTCTATCTTGGATATTCCTGTTTGCAAAAATTATATAAACCAAGCTGTTTTGTCTGAGCTTTGGATAGTACATGTATGTGTGTTTTATATATGAAAAAAAAAAAAAA
>NDXB01004908.1:0-84003 GCA_002631895.1 Agapornis roseicollis | reverse complement strand
GGGGGTGTTTGTGCATGGTCAGAGGGGTGTGTGTGTGTGGTCTGGATTTGACAGAGTAATTAAAAAGCTAAAGAAGAGACCACTTCATTTGAATGAGAATCTGATTAAGGGGTCATTGATTTCTCCATCAGAACTGTGATTTAATGAGTACTCATCAAACCAAGTCTTTCTGAGGTAGGGAGTGCTATTCAGGTAGTGGTGAATGAACATATTTATGTGTGGTTCTGAGCTCCAGGTATCACTCAGATCTAAAAATCATTTTGCTGGTGATAGAACATGTGTTGGTTGCTTGTGTTCACACATCACTGAGTGCTGTCAGTGCAGGGCTCAGCAGAGAGATCAGTGCCATGCCTTTCTCTAGTGGGCATCTTAGCATCCCTCCTTGTGGGGCTCAGAGCCACTTACCAGATTCCTTAAGTGGGGATCTTGTAGGAGCTGTGCTGGAGGTGAGAGAGCATTAGTAAGTGCTGTGGTCCCTGGCTACTCAGAGCTGCCTGTTCCTGTAAGGCTGGTGCCTGGGCTTGGGAGATACTTTGGAACACTGGAAAGTGATAAAAGGATCTGCTGACCCTTGGACACGCTCTGGGCACTGGGAGCTGCATCACTTGGTAGGTCTGCAAAGTTCCGCATGGCAAGATTTTGTCCAGTGCCTAAAGGGGCTGCAGGGAACCTGGAGAGAGGCTTTGGCCAAAGGCCTGCAGGGACAGGACAAGGGCAATGGCTTGAACCTGCCCAAGGGGAGACTGAGATGAGCTCTTAGGCACAAGCTCTTCCCTGTGAGGGTGCTGAGGCGCTGGCACAGGGTGATGNCTCTTCCCTGTGAGGGTGCTGAGGCGCTGGCACAGGGTGATGGCCCAGAGAAGCTGTGTCTGCCCCATCCCTGGCAGTGTTGAAGGCCAGGTTGGACACAGGGGCTTGGAACAAGCTGCTCCAGTGGAAGGGGTCCCTGCCCATGGCAGGGGTTGGAGCTGGGTGAGCTTTAAGGTGCCTTCAATCCAAACCATTCCATGATTCTGTGGTTCCACAACAGAGTGGTCTGTAAGAGATATTTTGGGAAGCACTTGTCAGGAGGTGTACAGGATATGTAGTGTCTCCAGTGGAAAGACAAGTCAAGTGCAGATGTAGCTTGTAGCTTTGTAGCTGGTTTTCCTATACCATTATCTAAGTAAGCAGCAGTAGATGATCCTGCAGGACTGTGGCTTGGTGCCTCTTTTACTTTTGTTCTACCTTTTCCATCTGATGTACCGAAAACAAGAGAAGAGCTTTCGCTGTGCCTCTTCCTTCAAAGTCTTCCATAATGACCAGCCTCTGTGGCACTTTGCTGCCCTGCAGACTTTGGTTCTGTGGTGAAACGAGAAGAGCTCAGCAGCGATGTGAAGCCTTCCCCATCTTCACAGCAAGCCACAAGGATTGTGCTTCCCAAATTCCAGGGCTTTGAAATCATCCTGCTGCTCTCAGGAATGTGGTGAACTCCGCCGGCACTGGGGAGTGCACAGCACATGTTGCTGCAGTGATGTTATGGCCAGATGTGGTCCCATGAACATAAAATTCCATATTCCAGTTGTTCTTTGTGTGAAAAGGCTCCTCGTACTGACTGGGATTGGGGGAACGCATCTCCTCTGTCTCCTCTCTCAGCTTGTAGGCTTCAGGAGTGTCTGATTTGAGATAGTTTACTTTCTTAGTGTACAGAGGAAAGGAGAAGCCATTGAAAAAGGAGTGGAGAAGTTTCTCCTTGGGCATGGCTACTGGACCAAGGTGCCCTGAGATCAGGTAGGGATGGATTTACAATGTGCCGGGTACCACAGGCTCTCATCCTGTGACGGGTGTGAGCCAGCCCAGTGCAAGTACTGCAGGCGAGGAGCCTTCACACAGGAGTTAACACAGAGCAGCTGAAGTGCTGTAAATCTGCCCCGCTCTGGGTTGATGTTACAGTAATTTATGGTGTATCCGTGTTAGGATGGGAATAATGGGAAAGTGGAGTTGTGCCAAAGCAGTGCGGCTGAGGCTTGGAGGGGAGCGGCAGCAAAGTGCTTCCCGCTGTGCATGAGTGATAGCAGAGGAGAGGGCTCCTCTGTCTGTACCATGAGCATGTGAGGCTCAGGCTATCAAGAGAAGACGGTGTCNAATGGGAAAGTGGAGTTGTGCCAAAGCAGTGCGGCTGAGGCTTGGAGGGGAGCGGCAGCAAAGTGCTTCCCGCTGTGCATGAGTGATAGCAGAGGAGAGGGCTCCTCTGTCTGTACCATGAGCATGTGAGGCTCAGGCTATCAAGAGAAGACGGTGTCATCCCTTCTCGTGGCCTAGGAGTGTTTTGAAGGCTCCCAGGGAACAAGTGCTGCGGGTTCTGGCATCTGAGGTGAAGCAACACAAGAGGGGAATGACTTGGAAAAGACTCTTGGCTTTCTCCACTTCAGCTTTAAAACCACAGGCTCTGTGCTGAGGGATTCCTTCAGTCTGGGACCACGGCTTGGAAGCTGTGATCAGCAACACTTGAAGCAAATGGCCAGGAATTTCCTCTGCAATCAGGGAGAGCTTTAGCTCTCCTTAAGAACACACTGCACGCTATGGGTGCTTCGTGCCCACACCTGCCTCTTGGGCTGAATTGCTGGAGCACCCAGAAGAACCTCTGGCATTTACTGAGACCTTGCCCTGAAGCTGTTGCAGATATTCACAGTGGTGTTTAATAATGCCTTACCTCCTTCTAGCAGGGTCCAGATAACACCCGCAGAGAACAGAAGTGCAAGAGAGCTGAATGCTCTTGGTGTACAGAGACCTTGACTTGTAGGTGGCTGATGGAAACCTAAAGCAGATTGTACAAGCTGGAAGTTGTTACCATCTGGTCCTTTTCCTGAAGTGAAAAGAGTTTTGTGGTCTCATTCTGGTCCTCAAAAATGTCACCATCACTAAATTAGCATTTGTAATAGCAATGAGACATTCCTGAGTTTGGTAAGGTCTGGGAATCTGTGCCAGGAAACGTGTCTGTGTGCCATCTGTGGCGGGTTTATAGGCTTTCCCCAAGCCCCCCTTTTATTATCTTGGAGCCTTTCTATGGGAGCTGGAATCCTGTTACAGCCACAATGTTTATTCACTACTTCCCTCCCATCACTTGTAGCCCAGTTTAGATGCTTTTAATGAGCTGATGTATATTAACGGATGGAAGGAGGGATGAGGGAAGGGAAGGAGAAGTGCTATTTAGTCATAGCCTTGCCCCATCATGTCTTTGGATATCCCAGGTGCCCTGGGACATAGCAGGTGTTACGGTAGCTGCTCACTCCTCATGTTAGAGGCAGCTGCATTCTGTGTTCTCTTGCCTGTGAGCTGCATGTTACACTCATCTTCCCTCAGATGCAGCTATTGATAGAATCATAGAATCAGGGAATGGTTTGGGTTGGAAGGGACCTTAAAGTTCACCCAATTCCAGCCCCCTGCCATGGGCAGGGACCCCTTCCACTGGAGCAGCTTGCTCCAAGCCCCTGTGTCCAACCTGGCCTTGAGCACTGCCAGCGATGGGGCAGCCACAGCTTCTCTGGGCCATCACCCTGTGCCAGTGCCTCAGCACCCTCACAGGGAAGAGCTTCTGCCTAAGAGCTCATCTCAGTCTCCCCTTTGGCAGGTTCAAGCCATTGCCCTTGGCCTGTCCCTATAGGCCCTTGTCCCAAGCCCCTCTCCAGGTTTAAAGTCAGCCCATGTAGATTTTGGAAGGCTGTTGTAAGGTTTCCTATTCCCTGTTAAGGGAGCCCACGTGTGCTTTGCTGGGAAGCAATGCTCTGTGTGAAGTTAGGTAATAATTTTCCGCAGCGCCTGGAGCATGAGGGGCTCCCTGATCCTGTCCTGTCACTTGAACAAACGCCTTGCCCATCACTTTCTCTGTTTTGAGACCATCTTATGTGAACACCTTGGTTGAAGTCAGCTCTAAGCTCCACAGGGAACTCTTCACCCAGAGAAAGCTTTTCCGTATGGGTACCTCCTTGGTTTATGTAAGGTGCAGTTACAGCTGATTTCATGCTGATTGAAAGCACGCAGAGTCCTGTAACCTGCAGAGCAGGAAGGGTTCTTAGGCAGGGTATTAATTAACACTCATCTTTGTGGCCACAGAATGGAAGATCAGAGTCTCCTCATGTCAGTATAAAAACTGGGCCTGGACCAGGCAGGAGTTTGCATGTGCCCCTCTGGACCATGGGTTCCAGGCTCTTGGGTCTTCCGTCCATACCAGATCATGAGGAGAAAGACAGTTTAAGCAGCTAAACTCTTGACAGTGCTTTTGTGGGCAAAAAACCTCCTTCCAGCCACGTGCAGAGTGTGTGTTTCTGAGCAGTCCAGAACTTGACCGCTTACACTTCCCTTGGCCGTGGTTCTGTGCATGTGGGTCAGGCTGCTTCCCAACGCAGCCTTGCAATGCAGCTCCCTGATTCTGAGCTTACAGGAGTGTGTGACTGCTGGCGGGAATGGGAAATGTGAGTTCTTTAATAGCTGATAAATCCAGGAGAAGCGTAATCTTCTTGTGGCCTTTGTGTTAAAGACCTGCTGGAAGTGCAGCTGAACTCTCTGTGTTGTAATAGGATTAGTAGGGGTTTGATTGGGTTAATAACGTTGGGAATATTTGCTCATGTCACATATTTCATTAGGTTTGATTCACTGCTGTGCTTTTTACCTCATTAGTTTAAATCTGGGTAAAGCTGTGCTGGAAACATAAAGCATGGCTGTGTCTTAGTGCCTTTGGGCTTCAGGGTGCTTTAGTGTGGGGATGCTCAACCTCATGGGTGGCTGCTGCTCTGGGCCTAAGAGCTGCAGAGGGGAGATCTGTGTTTGTGGGAAGGTGTAGCTGCCAAATAACTCTATTAACATCAGCAGTTATTTAGCTTTGGAAACAGTTGGCTTTCAAAAGGTGCAATGTAGGTGGGATGTATGTATTATTGTTAATATTTGTGCACTGAAGGAGGACTAGGAACAGCCTGAAGTTCTTTCCTTTCTAGCAAGGAAAGAAATGGAAGAAAAATCTGGTCCAGTTTTATCATATACACAGAATCCCAGATTGGTTTGTGTTGGAAAGGACCTTAAAGCTCCTCCAGCTCCAACCCCTGTCATGGGCAGGGACCCCTTCCACTGGAGCAGCTTGTTCCAAGCCCCTGTGTCCAACCTGGCCTTCAACACTGCCAGGGATGGGGCAGCCACAGCTTCTCTGGGCCATCACCCTGTGCCAGCGCCTCAGCACCCTCACAGGGAAGAGCTTCTGCCTAAGAGCTCATCTCAGTCTCCCCTCAGGCAGGTTCAAGCCATTGCCCTCGGCCTGTCCCTATAGGCCCTTGTCCTAAGCCCCTCTGCAGGTTCCCTGCAGCCCCTTTAGGCACTGGAGCTGATCTCAGGTGTCCCCTTCAGGAGCCTTCTCTCCCCCAGGCTGCCTCAGCCCAGCTCTCTCAGCCTGGCTCCAGAGCAGAGCTGCTCCAGCCCTCACAGCATCTCCTTGCAGAGGAAAGATCAGCACAAATGCTGAGTCCAGTCAGGCCTGGCTCTGCCTGCAGACCCACCTGCAGTGCTGACACTGCGTTGTGCAGGGATTACTGCTTGCAGAACTGTGTTCAATTCTTCTTCGTGCCATCCTGTGTGCCCAGTGCAGGAGGGTAATGTGGTTTTTCTCCTGTTGCTTGAGGTTTTTCTTCCAGGAGTAGCCCCAGCCTTGCTCGGAGCCATCCCTGCCTCATCCACCCTGGTGTAAACTGAGTTATGTTGAGCAAGGAAGCTCTCGCACAGTAGGTGTCTTGGCCACACAAGGCGTTGGGTGTGTGATCTAGCACAAAGGTTTCCTTTGGGCTTGTGAGACTATTGTGAACCAAAAGCAGTTTTAAAATTGGCAGTAACTTGGTTTTGGGTATGGGGCTGGGGGCATTTGAAATGGCATTTTAATAGAGAATCAAACTCTGTAGCTGGTCTAGAATTCTGCACATCCTTTTCTTGAGGACTTCATGCACGTTTCCTGTTCTCTCCATCACGTGGACTGTGCTTTTGTATGATGCTTTTCAACTTTACCACTCATTGAACTACATTTTTATTCATAATCTCAGATGACAAAATAATTGGAGGCAACTTGCCATTTTCTTATGTTTAATATTGTCTGTTCTGCAATAATACCTTCTGTTCCATGCAATTTAATGGATGTTTTTCTGTATGCTCCAGGAAATCTGTAGTTGTCAAACAAACACAATGTGTTGCAGAAGGGAAAATGTCCCAGTAAACAGCCAAGTCAGAGCTTTACAATCTGTGTTTTGTGAACGTAGAGGGCAGTAAATACCCCTGTATGCAGATAAAACAGGGGGGAAGGAGGCCTTGAATTACTGAAGTCCACCATTAGCGGTTCTTTCAGACCAGGGAACCGAAGGATAACCTCTGGAACCATTTATACCTTCAGCATGGAGCACTGTCCTGGAGAGACCTCTAAGGGCGCTTTAAGAAACCTGGAGAGGGGCTTGGGACAAGGGCCTGTAGAGACAGGCCAAGGGGAATGCCTTGAACCTGCCAAAGGGGAGACTGAGATGAGCTTTTAGGCAGAAGCTCCTCCCTGTGAGGGTGCTGAGGCACTGGCCCAGGGTGCCCAGAGAAGCTGTGGCTGCCCCATCGCTGGCAGTGCTCAAGGCCAGGTTGGACACAGGGGCTTGGAGCAAGCTGCTCCAGTGGAAGGTGGACATGAGGCTGGGACTGGATGAGCTTTAAGGTCCCTTCCAAACCAAACCCGTCTGGGATTCTGTGATCTGTCCATCCAGTTATCTTTAAACTGCACTTGTTTAAGTATCCCACTCTGCATCTTCAGTTGACCCCATCCCTGTGCTCCAGAATTTGGTATAGGCTTATTGGCTTGAATGCCTTCTCTATTTTAACAGGCAGAAAGATGCTTCTCTCCTCCCCAGAGCTGTGTGTTATATTCACCTTAACAGCATGTTGTGGGATGGCTGCATTCAGTGCTATAACTGGTGATAGAATAATTGCAGTTGTTATGTTGGAAACACAAGCTAAGGCTGGGCTGTAGGGAGATGGTGTATCAAACAGCAACACTTTCTGCCGTTTCCTTTCCTTTGTAACATTCCTACAAGAAGAGTAACCACAACTTCTTAACAAGGAAGGAAAGGAGTCTTCATCTCGTGTCTGTATTGCCCTTTGCACAAACCATCTCTGTCCAGGGAAGTGGAAAGTACGTTTCCTTCACCACCTTCCCTCAGTGAGAATATGATTATTCATCTTCAAGTAGGAGAAGTCCCTGTAGTCTGTGTGTGTTGCTTGGGACTCTGTTTCCCTCTTCCTTGTGCTGCTTTTGCCTGCTTGAATATGTGACACTGCATCTACAAAGCCATAAAAAGGTGGTTGGAAGTTCGTCAGGGCAGGTAATGACAGAGGCCATGTACACTGAGACAGGAGGCTGCAGAGGGATAGAGGTAACAGTGGCTGAGCCACTTTTAGGAGAGGGAATTGCTCTTGAATCAGGGTATTTTTCTCTGTTTAAAGGCTGAGTTTAATATTTACCAACATAGGGAATTCTCAAAGCTAGGCTTATGGAAAAAGGAGGGAGTGGAAATTGGAGCACTTGTGCCAGGGAGCATCCTCTCTTCTCCTCTTCTTCCTCACAGTTTCTTCCATGCTTCTTGTCCTTGTCTGCAGTGTCGGGAATCCCTAAAACTGTGCAAGGCGTCTGGAGCTGGGTATGTGACACCTTGAGGAAGTGGCGTTCAGAGAAGAAAAAGCCAATGTCTTTAAATAGGTGCAGCTAACAGTCACAGTCCCTGTTCACTCTTTGCTTCCCTCCGCATCCAAACCTCACAGTAAATCCAGTGTGCAAAGACTTTGTACCAGCATTGCAAACTGGTCCCATCCCCGTCCCTCCCAATACCAAGACCAGTCAGGTATTGGCACTGTGATGTGATAAATTGCATTATAGAGTGGAAACCCTGAATCTGCACAACGTGCTCAGTGTCAGGGGTCTGGTACTTGCATCATTGAGTTTAGTGGGGCTTTGGGTATTTATACCAATCTCTGTAGTAAAGCAGAGTGTTTCCAAGTTCCTGGTACATAGTACAGGGAGGCAGCAGAGGAGAAGTGCCATGGAATTGGATTTGCAGCAATGTTGGGTAATTTGCAAATGAGCAAATTTGCAATTCTCAATGCAATGTGAACCCAAACCCTGAATGTTTGAACATGGAGCTGCAAATGAGGGCTTAAACAGAATAATCTGATAGTGCGGTTGTTGAGACACCACTGAGGTATCATTGTAAATAAGAAAAGCCAAACTATGAGCATTTGGAGGGGAATTGTGTATCATTTAATCACTGTTGAGCTGGTTTGAAAGCTGTAAAGCTGGATAGTTCACAGGAGAAGTGAGAATATGCTTTTATGCATTATGTGAGAGAAAAAACCTGGGATGTGTAGAAAAGCCTGGGATGAATAAATTTAATAATTCATAGCTTAATTCATATTATTCCAGTGAATTTAATCATCTTCATAATGGTTTGTAATGGTTTGCAGGTGAGCTGGTTCTGTGTATTACGGAGACAACACTTTTTCCAGCCATACTCAGATGATTCCCATTGCACAAACCATTGCAGATGGGGGCTTCAGGGTCTGCCAATAAAGATTGCTTTAAGTTAAACAGTTATGAAAATGCTCATAAACCCCAAGTATGTTCAAGAGGAAATCCTGAAGCTGAGCAGCGCCGTGTTTGCACTGAGATGCAGGAACTGGCCTGTGGTGGCTGCAGGTCCCAGGGATGGATGGTGGTGACACTGGGACTGGTCCCAGGGATGCTTCCCGATGTGCCAAGCACAGTTCACTCCTGCAGGATTTCTGTGAGCTCTTTTGGCACGCACTTCTTTCTTTCCCGCCAGGACTTCGCTGCCTTTATGTGCAGCTGTGGGCTGGCTGCTGCCACAGTGTGGGTGGTGTGGCTCAGTCACACGTTTGTCACCAAGGTGGGTGTCTGTAGCTCGATAACGTGACCCTGTGCAAAGCTGCCACTGGAGGGGCAGAGAGACACTGGGAGCATCTCGTGGCTGGTTTGGCTTCCCCTGACATTCATTTGTGAGGGCAGGCGGATAAAAAGAGCTAATTGCTTGCTGTCCGCACTCCTTGCACAGGTTGTGGACTCCATGGTGAGGTAGCCGAGCCCTGGGCAGAGGTGCCACCATTGGTTGCTTAGTAGCCTTCTTTTTGTGTGTTGGCAACATACTGATTTTAGGTCAAAAGCTGCTTCCCCTCCTGTTCAGTCATCTCTGCTGCAGGTGCTGCAGCCCCTGGCAGGACAAAGGGAGACAGCAAGAGCAGGAACCATCTTCACCCTTTTCACTTGATGCTACCAGTGTTCAAAAGTCAGCACTGGATGGAAAAATGAGCCTTTTGTTAGTGATGTGTTCTGTAGGCTTTAGTAGGAGGAAATTCTTTTTAAGGGGAGATAGAGGGGAGGTTTACATGAGGCATAAGGCAGAAATTCTTCCCTGTGAGGATGCTGAGGCGCTGGCACAGGGTGTCCAGAGAAGCTGTGTCTGCCCCATCCCTGGCAGTGTTCAAAGCCAGGTTGGACACAGGGGCTTGGAGCAAGCTGCTCCAGTGGAAGGGGTCCCTGCCTGTGGCAGGGGTTGGAGCTGGAGGAGCTTTAAGGTCACTTCCAGCTCAGACCAGTCTGGGACTCTATGATGTGATCTGTTCTCAGATGCTCTGGCTGTAGCTGTTTTCTCTGTAATTTGGCAATAATGGTACTTTTCATATCAGCTAAAAAAATGTCATCTGCTGTAACATTCTGTCTTTGCAAGTTTTAAACATTTTCATGGCTACTTATGCTGAAAGAGCAGAGGAACAGGAGCAAACAGTCCTGTTTTGGGGAAGACAGGATTGCTGCTTCCACCAGCACTGTGAGTTTGAGCTGTTATGCACCCTTCCAAAAAGTGAGGCCATTCTGAAACCAAAGCTTGAGGGAAAATACAGGTGCTGGGTTTGTAGTAGGGGCAGAGCTGCTGTAGGGGGTTTATTAAGTAATAGATTTGTGAGCTCATTAAGTGCTAGATTCATGGAAATGAAGATACAGGGTTTAAATTACAGTAATAATCCTCTTACTTCTGAGGAGCTGAACACTGAGAGATTTCCCCTTCTTGGGTATCAGATAGTGGCAGTTGTTCAGGTAATAAAAGTGATTTGGTTTCAGGCTGGGGGAGGGCAGAGCAAACCCAGTTCAACAAATAAATGATGATCCAGAATTAAAAGGCACATCCCTGCTGGCACCATCCTTCCATACTTGTGGACCAGGTGACGGCATGTGCTGCTGCACGGGATTTCTTTACCTGCATCCGAGGCCAGATTTCTGCTGCCCAGGCCTGTGACCCAGGGGAAAACCTAAGAGCATCCTGAAGGGCTGGTGCATCACCACAACCTGTCCTGCACACCCTGATGGGGTTTTCCTTCAGCAGCTGGAAGGAAAACTGAGACTGGTTGTTAAAAACAGCAATCAAAAGGAAATATGGGCACATGGATCTTACCGATGACTCTTGTAGTACTCTGTCCTGTGTCTTGCTGAGCTTTGTGTCAGGAGCTTGTATAAATAAGAATTGATGACCTTAAGGACAAGACACCTTAGTATAAAGTACCCTGAGTGTTTCTGCAACTGCTCAGCTGGAGTGGCTTTAACCAATAGTTAGTGTTTAACTGGGCCAGTGAACATCTGTGTTAGAGACCATAGTGATGCAGGAATACCTGTGCACCCCAAGAAACGTATCTGGGTTTGTTTTGGGGTCTTTTGTGGGGAGAGATGGATTTTGAAGCAGTTTAGTCCTGTTTCCAGCCAGTTTCCTATTTTATGTCTCAGTCTAAAATGGTAAAACCTCTTTTTGTACGTTTGCAGTGGCACTTGCAGGGAGCTGTCAGCTGGGTGCTCTAGTTTGTTAGTGCAGGGATCTGCATGCTAAGAGGAGCTATGAACCACCCCAGCAAGGTATCAGTGTTTAACTCACATCCAGGCACCACACTGCTTTCTGTCGTGCCCATGCAGGACAAACAGCCCTTGCGGTGTCTCAGGGGTGCCGCTGGCCCCAGCGCACTCCGTGTTGTTAGGAAATGTTTTGCTTGTGCCATCGTGTTCCTCCCCAAGAGGTGAAAGCTTTTTGTTGACCTTCAGCTGAGTTTCAGCTCACCCTGAGCAGGAATGTGTTGGTGTCACTGGGAAGGAACTGGAAGTCTGGAGGTTTTCTTTCTCCCCCAAGGTCACAGCGATAGGGATGGTGATAGAGCAGCAGCTCCTGAGTCACGGTCATGTGGTGGAACTACAAGACCATTTCTCCTCCTCGTATGTAACCCCAGTAAATATAGACCAAGCCAAACTCCTTCCCTAAGCTGGGAGAGGATTCATGGAATAGCTGCAGCTCTTAACCCCTTCCCATACCAAACTGAGGGCAGAAAGTTGCGGAAGTAGCACTTCCTGTGGGAATTTCAGAGATTTGGTCCAAGAAGAGATCTCCCCGGGCTGCGGGAGCAGAGCGGTGTGACTCTGATTCAGCTCTTTCTGTGCCCATGTGTGCACTTTGCCTGCTTATTCCCAGTACAGGCAGTTCTGAGGGAGTTGTGTTACGCAGCAGGCTCAGGGTTGATTAACCAGCTCGGAGCTGAGCTAAGAATAACTGGTTTCATTTGCTTTGGTGCTTGTGATGCCTTGCTTGGCGCACTCAGAGTTTTCTTTTCCCAAGGTGGGAACTGCACGGAGAGCTGTTGGAGAGGGTTTTCCCCAGCAGGCTGCAGGAATACCTAAACACAGCTATTAGCACCTTCCGCCTGTGAAGAGCCACAGCTGAAGTCTGGAATTCCTAAGGTGAAAGCTTGAAGGGAAGCAAATCGCTGTGCATCAAAGTGGAGCAGCTCAGGTGCCATTCGGTCCCCTCCAGCTCTGGATGCTGCAGTTATCTTGGCTTCAGGGGTTCTGTTTGGATGCTTCTGCACCAGAATCTTGACACAGAGCAGCACTTGCTGGCCAGCCTTCCCCCTGGGGAGTTTATTTAGGGGATTTTTGGAGCATTTCCTCTCTCATCAATTCATTTCCTCACTTTGTCCCCACCACTGCAGCCCCGGTGCAGAAAAGCCACGTATTTCCAACGTGACTGCATGTGATTCTCTGACTTTGTGTACCTATTTAGATGCTGGGCACAGAAAGAAAGTCCTTTTGATAGATGAATAGATGCAATACTTTTAATCAGCTGACTTGTCTGAAAAGCAGTGGAGCGCTGTGCTTTGTTCTGTTGGATATTGTGATTCAGGCTGCCATGTGCTTCTGTGTTAACTTAGTACCTGCAGGAATTTATAAAGGGCTTTTTTCCTCCCTTTCCCACCTCCCCCCCTTATGGTGCTATCACAAATGCCAGTTCAGGCACACCTCTATCTGGTTTGAAGCATGCTGGGCAGAAGCATTCGTTGTGTAATAGTTGTGAAACGTGTTTATTTGGGTGATGTTTGTTGTCTTCAGTGGGATTTGTATTGCGCTTGTTCCTCAAGGCTGCAGTTGTGGGTTGCCTGTGTTAAAAACCACTGCCTGTCCACATGTACCTTGTTTTGATGGCAGCTTAATAGCAGAAACCCTTCAGTGCTGCTATTTCTGTGCTGTTTTCTGGGTAGAAAACTGGCTGGATGAGCCCAAGGAGTGGTGGTGAGTGGAGTTACCTTCAGTTGCTGGCTGGTCACAAGTGGTGCTGCCAGGGCTCAGTTCTGTTTAATGTCTTCATCAATGACATGGATGAGGGGATTGAGTGCACCCTCAGATGACAGCAGGCTGGGTGGAAGCATTAATCTGCTGGAGGGCAGGAGGCTCTGCAAAGGGGCCTGGACAGGCTGGATCCATGGGATGTGCCGATTGGATGAGGATCAAGAAGGCAAAGTGCCGGGTCCTGCACTTGGGCCACAAAAACCCCCTGCAACGCTCCAGGCTTGGGAAAGAGCAGCTTGAAAAGGAGCTGGAGGTGCTGGTTGATGGAGCTGACCATGAGCAGCTTGTGCCCAGGCAGGCAGGAAACCACCAGCATCCTGGCCTGGATCAGCACCAGTGCAGCAGCAGGGCCAGGGCAGGGATTGTGCCCCTGTGCTGGGCACTGGTGAGGCTGCACCTTGAATCCTGTGTTCAGCTCTGAGCCCCTCACTACAGGAGAGACATTGAGATGTTGGAGTGGAGCCAGAGCAGGGCACTGGAGTTGGTGCAGAGCCTGGAGCCCAAGTGTGATGGGGAAGGGCTGAGGGACCTGGGGGGTTCAGTGTGGAGAAGAGAAGGCTCAGGGGGGACCTGATGGCTCCCTACAAGTGCCTGACAGGAGGATGGAGCCAGGATGGGCTGGGCTCTGCTCCCAAGGAACAAGGGATGGGACAAGAGGAACCGGCCTCAAGCTGCACCAGGAAAGTTTAGACTGGAGCTGAGGAACAATCTGTAGTCAAGCACTGGAACAGGCTGCCCAGGGTAGTGCTGGACTCACCAGCCCTGGACAGGTCTAGCAGACACCTGGATGTGATGCTTGGAGACATGGGTTAGGAGTGGCCTTGGCAGTGCTGGATTAACACTTGAGCTCGATGATCATGAAGGTCTTTTCCAACCCAAACTATTCTGTGGTTCTGTTGAAGCCTTCATATGCTTTTTTCTTTATTTATAACTTAATGCTGTACTTATTCTGAAAGGGTTTGCATGCTGAAGCAAATTTAACACTCAATTGCATCGTCTTTCATGTGCCTCTCAACCCTCTGGGTGTCAGAAATGACATCTGTTAGCAGTGAGGTGCCTGGCTCTGGCACTGTGTTTGAAATGCCTGCTTTACAGACTTGCTGCTAAAAGTCATCGTTCTTCAGGCTCAGTGATAGCTGTGCTGCTTTTCTTTCCAATTCCCTTTTGCTTCAGTAACTAAGAGAGGGCTTCAGGGAGACCTTAGAGCAGCTCCAGTGCCTAAAGGGGCTGCAGGAAACCTGGAGAGGGGCTTGGGACAAGGGCCTGTAGGGACAGGCCAAGGGCAATGGCTTGAACCTGCCGAAGGGAAGACTGAGATGAGCTCTTAGGCAGAAGCTCTTCCCTGTGAGGGTGCTGAGGCGCTGGCCCAGGGTGCCCAGAGAAGCTGTGTCTGCCCCATCCCTGGCAGTGTTGAAGGCCAGGTTGGACACAGGGGCTTGGATCAAGCTGCTCCAGTGGAAGGGGTCCCTGCCCATGACAGGGGTTGGAGCTGGATGAGCTGTAAGGTCCCTTCCAACACAAACCATTCTCTGATTCTGTGATGAAGACTTGGGCTGTTTTGGAGGTGGGTGAGGACTTTGGGGGAAGCATGGAAGTGACTTAGGCTTTGCACTGATGCACATAATTTAAGCCTGAATAAAACATGCCTTCTTGATCCTGGAAAAGGGAGAGAATAGTGGATGATTTCTTCTCTCTGCTGAGATGCTGTGGGAGCTGCAGTTCCAACTGTTTGGGATAAAGTCTCTTCTTACGAGCTGGTGGTCAGCTGGCCCATTTCCATCCAAGTGTCCATTTGCACCCTTTGTGCTGTTTGGTGAGACACAAAGAGCAGCATCAGGCCCCTTTGCAAGGTGCATGGTGACAGACAAAGCTGCTGAACCTCCAAGGGGAGAAGCCTCAGCCTCATGCTATGCAGAGATCCCAGGTACCAGAAAGTCAGCAGCAAGATGGTACAAGTGCAGGACAGCTTCTCTAGGCTGTGGATGGAAAGGTACAAGTTCCCCACATCTTGTTAGTGCTTGATTGCTCCTTGGTGCTGCGATCGTTCCTTGCTGTGGTGTCACCGCTGCTGTGAGATATGGTACATGCTGTTTATTACACAGCACTGACACCAACAGCTCGAGCAGAATCACACTTGTCAAATAAAAGGCGGAAATATTTGATGCTGCATCTGATATCTCCAAAAATTAGAAGACTTCTTGCAAATTACTTGTTAACAGGAATTAGAGGTTTTGCCAGTGGTAAGAAGATAGGAAAGTGCTGGCTGCAGAGGATTAGACTGAATGAGCTCCTGGGGAGGAGTGGCAGTGGAAAACCTGCCCTGCTCCTGCAAAAGATCTCTGCGTCCATCACAGGAGCTGATTAAAGCATTGAATTGCTCTTGAACCAGTCTTTGCTGCTGTATTGATACAAACTACTACAGAACAACATTTGTCAGCTAAATATGCTACCAAGTGTGCTTTGGCATCCTAAATCACAGCAAAGATCTGGTGATGTGCTTAGGGACATAGGCTTTTATCATCTCTTTAACACAAAAAGCAGTGTGAAAATCAGGTAGAACATAGCCAAACATCCTGCTGAGTTAGTTTGTGCCATAGGAATGCTGTCCCCCAGTGTCTGTGTGCTCAGGAGTAAGCTTGGCTTTTCAATGCTCAGTTTGAGTGTGGTCCCAAAGTAGGAATTGGAGGTATTTCACCAGCAGGGATTGGTTTTGTGTTATGCTCAATCCTCTCATTCTCTCTGCCACGTTTTGGTTTGGTTTTGGGTTTTGTTTTCTTCCTGAGACTGGAAAATTCATTGGCTGGGTTGTTTCTAAACTGTGTTTTCATTTACCTTGTATTACATTGTGATCAGCAAGAGATGAAGCAGGGATTTTGTTTAGCAATGAGAAAGAAGAAGCGATAGAACAGCACAAAGACGCCAGCTGTCTCCTGGGCACTCTGCAGGGCACAGGACAGTGGTCAGTGTGTGCAGGGGCACATGGTGGTAGACATCTTCCAAATGTATAGAATCGTATCTTAGACTCACAAAGTGGTTTGGATTGAAGGGACCTTAAAGCTCATCCAGTTCCAGAGCCTGCCATGAGCAGGGACACCTTGCACTAGAGCAGCTTGCTCCAAGCCCCTGTGTCCAACCTGGCCTTGAGCACTGCCAGGGATGCTCTTCCAAAACAAAGACATATCCTTGCTCCAGAACCATCCCACATGTGCTCATGCTGAAAGGGCTGAAGGGGCTGAGCTGTGGGTGAGGTCTGTGACTGCTGTAGAAGTCAGCCTGGGAGGTGAGAAGGAAATCTGTGCTTTACCCAGTGGCATGCTCTTATGCCCACTCAATTTTGTAAGAAAAGCTCTTCTTAAATTGCTTTCTTTTTCTTCAAGCCATACATCCTTTGTCTGGTGAGGACTGGATGAGCCTCCTTTGAAAGGGAGGACATGCCTGCCTGTACTTGGCACAGCTGGCTAATTCAGACTTGAAAGTTTTGCAGGCTTCAGGACTGAGTATCCTTCTAGAAAGAGCACGTTTTGTGTTGTTTCTACACCACTCCTTGAGTTGTTTGCCTAAAACGGCTTCAGGCTTTATGCTGGATCGTCTCTCTTGAGAGCTAAGGGTTTATGAGTTTCTTTTTTCTTTCTTTAATACAAGCAGGTTTAGCCTCCCAACTCTTAACTTAGTTTTATTGTTTAAAAACGTGATTATTCAAATCAAATTGAGCACAGTTTAAATCAAAGATACCCTGAAACGTGCCTGGGGGCTGGTGCAGTGAAACCTCTGCTCTCAATACCACATTACGGACTCAAACAGCTCCCTTTATTCCTTAGGCCTGCTATTGAATTTTAATGCAAGGGCCATGAAATTCAAAGATGAGAAGGGATTCTTCAGCAGGGCTTGTGGTGTGAATAAATCCTAATTTAGTGTACAGAGGAGTATTGCAGTGTTTTTAAGCATAATCTGTACAATGAGCCCAAAGACCTTCTCCCAGAGAAGACCCAATAAGCTCCTTTATTCATCACATAAATCTGATGGTGTGTAACCGGGAGGTTAACAGGGACTGTGGTTACCATGATTACGTGGTTGGAAATATCCAGAGCTGGCACCATGAGGGATGGACAGTGAAGGGGGAAATGCTAAGGGGATGGAGAAGTGGTTTGGAAAGGAGTCGTGCAGGGGTTACAGGGCAGCACGTAGAGTTGGGCTGATGCCTCTTTAAAGTGGAGGCTGTTGTAGGCTGTGTTTAGGCCATTACAACAACAAACAATTAACAATTTAAAGAAGGTAAGTTACAATCTTTTTTTAAAGAGAATAAGGAAAACTCTGTAGAGTTAGTTCCAAATGTCTTGTTAAAATGTGTGTTCCCCATAACTGCACAGCTCCAGTTTATTGTTACTTCAGGCACATAGCATGGGGAAGCATCTGGTGGTATAAATTGTTATAGCCCATTGACATAAGGAAAAGTTTGCACAGCCCATGCTCTGCCTCACATCTGTAACGATTTGGGGCCCTTTCATTGTGTTGCAAACACTTTCAAGCAGCACTGGGGTGTGTTAAATGTGTTGGAGCTTGTTCCTTAGTGTTTGTCTTGTTCTGGAGGATTTATCGGCAATATCCACAGTTCCAGCTTTCCTGGTAAACAGGTTCAGAGGAGGCTTTTGGGAAGCAGGTGGCTGGGGGTCCACACACAGCAGGTTTCAGAGACCTAATGTTTTCTTGGGGAGCTTTGGGCAGTGTTGGCACATTGGTTGTGCCAACCTTGATGGAGAAGGTTTTCTGCACCCCAATCACCCGTGTCACCTTTATCTCCGTGTTGATCAGCAGTCCCTCTGATAATGTGTTCAGTTCTGTGCTTTGGGATGAATCACTTGATGCACTCATTTGTTACTTACTTTTCTTGTTCCCTGGCAGGCTCCCTACCCCTCAGGACAGAATGCAGCTCCAACCACACTGGTGTACCCTCAAGCCCCTCAGACAATGAACACGCAGCCTCAGACCCGCTCGCCGGTAAGGGAGCTCGCCTTCCCGCTACCCTGCGTTCTTTCTTCCTGGTCTGTGTGTGTCTCTGTGTGTCTCTGTGTGTCTGTAGCACTGGGCCAGTTCTCTGGAAAATGTATTCTACTGAACTGGAAGCACATTCCAAATGGGAAGTGTTGACTGCATCTTTCAGACGCTTTCCTGATAGGATCGTTTTCCTTTTCAAGTGGCTTATCAGAAGAGAAGCAATGGAGGGATTCTCATCTCTGTGCAAATAACACCATTTATTTTTAGCATAGCTGCTTTCAGGTTCACTTTATTTTAGAGTTTAGATTCATTACCAGAATCTTTCTCCTTTCTTCTTTTCTTTTTTTTTCCCTTTTTTTTTCCCCTTTAGTATTTCATAAAGTCAGGATTCCGAAGTGGTTCTCTGCAGCAGCACTCAGTCTCCAGTGGCCTCTGGGCCTTGCTTCTGACTCAGTGCCACTGGATCAGTTCTAACCTCGTAGGTGCTCACACATTTAACATAGAGCTTCTGGGTACCCAGATCTTTTTGTGGTGAGCCCCTTTTCCATCCAACGTCAGGTTTGATTGTCCTCCATCATCTTTTATTTTTCCTTTCTGTGTGTGTATTGGAATATTGCTCTGCTACTGTAGGACTTTTCGCGGAATCTCTGCTCATAGCACAGATCCACATGGTGTTAGGAGACCCTCCTAGGGCTCAGCTCAGCTTCTGGAGGTGCAGTAGCTTGCCATCATGACATCTTAAGCCTCAGTTAGTCAAGGGAGCAGCAATCCCTGTGCCTCTTGCAAAGCCACATCTGCATCATAACGCTTTCAGGTTTCCTGTAAGACCACTGCACCATTCCCAGCACTTCTCTTTTCAGAGTAAGATGAATGCTGCTGCAGGTGGCAGCTGAAGGCTCCAAGACAGAAGTCTTCTGTTTGTCCAGGTATATATATACACACTCACACACAGAGGGTAAGCTTCCTCCCTGTGTGCAGCCACATCGATGTGCTTGCCCCAGCCCTGGAGGTTCCACCTCCTTAGGATTTGCAGGAGGGTGACTCCTGAGACCCATTAACTTCTGTGTTGATGAACAATTAACACCAGTTTGATGATGTGGACAGCTGCAACTTTGCCCTTAGCCCCTCATTCTGATCAGCAATGCAGGATGCTGATGGTAACCCCCTTCTTTTCTCAGTAAGTATAATCATCGTGAATTGTTGAAAAGCCCAACTAAGTTGGTATGCTTAGAACTGGAGCAAAAACCTGACTGAAGAGCTGCATCTCTAAACCAGTTTTTTTGACAGCCCAGCAGAACAGTGCCAATACATTGCACAGACAACTGGAAGAGGAGGAAGGTTTTGGAACAGAGTCCGGTTTACAGGTCCCTGGCTGGAAGAGGCTGGATAAAATACTGCATTGTAAGCAATATAACAAACTGTACTCCTTCTTGCAGGCGGTTGTGCCGATGGCACTGTTTTGATTTCATCCTTTCTTTCTTTATTAAGTTGGGTTTTTTTACCACATCTTGGGTTTTGTTGGCTGATCTACAGCATTGCACCGGGTTTGCTGCTTTGCTAAAAGCATGAGCTGCCCTGGCAGGTCAAGTGATGACTCCAAGTCCAAAGCTGTTGCAGCTGGGAGGGTCTTACTGGGGTAGGGCTGAGAGCAGGCTCACTCTGAGTTTGCTGCTCTGCAGGTAACATCTGCAGGGAATTTGGTTGGAAAATGGGTCAAATTGTAGGGTTTTGGCCCTGTTATTAAGGGGGAAGAACTTGTCTGCAGCTCTCAGCCATTTTTGTTATTTTTTTAACTCTCCTGTGTGCAGACTTTGCCACCCGCTCTGCTAGTGACCATTTCCACCCCCATTACTAAAAGCTGCACCCATAACATCTCATTCCACCTCCCCATCCCAAAAAAAATGCAAGACTGGCCCCATCCTGAGCTACTCCTGCATTTTGTTCTGGGCTTGACTTCCTTTTGGTTTTTAATTCTTCTTTTGGAATTAATTTTTTTAACCATCTGGGTTTGGTGGTGAGGGGAGGATGAGGAGGGCACAAGGAAGGTGACAGGGGGTCTTTGCCATCCCTGGGCTGCCATAGCACAGTCCCATCCAGCACGCAGCTGGTTCGGCTGCTGTGGGTACATAGCTGAGGTTGATCCTAACCCTGCTTCCTTGAGCAGCTAAAGCTTCCTCCGTTTTTTTTCTGCATCCAAGGGCCATTGGCAATTGCAGAGTTGAGGCTTTTCTGCTCCTTCCAGGACTGCTGCCTTTGCAATCCAGCTGGCTGCATGTTTTCTCCCTGTTAGCACATAGTGATGCTCCAATAGCGAGAGTCTCACAGCTCCAGCTGAGGGGAAGGAGAATGGCTTGGGGATCACTCAGCATGCCTGAGCATGGTCCATTACCTCTTGGTCGCACCAGACCTGAGCCTCAGGTGATTTTAACACAAACTGGCCAATTCTAGGACATCTGCCAAAACCCCCCATGATCAGGAGGGTGCTGGAGCAATCCAGAGGTGTTTATTGTCAGGGAGGCCCAAGCAGCAGCAGGTAGAGGATGTACTCTGCTGTCCATGGAGCAAGGGCAGCACCAGGACAAGTGGGGTGGCAGAGATGCTGGATCTGGGTTCCATCAGGTTTTCCTTTTTACCTACTACCTTCATCGGCCAGAGGAATAAACCAGCCCAAAGTGCCTGTGCTCATCCGAGCCAGCAGTGACTACAGTTTGTTCTGTTGCTTACAGCTGCAAGTAGGAATAAATCTGATCAACCTGAATGAATTAAAAGAAATCAAAATTTAAAGCAAATCAAGAGCCAGTGGTGACCAGTTCAAAATAGATGAGGGTGTTTTTCACTAACTTTGAGGGTTTATTTTATTCCTTTATTTTTTTCCCCTTGTAACATGTCCTGCTTTTCACCATGGAAAATATTTTGGCTTCTTAAGGTACAAGATTTCAGCTCTTGTTTTATACACAGTGAGAATAAATCTTTCCTGTGGAACAGTCATGAGAGAGGGACTTTGACCCTGAAATGAAGCAGCACGAGGTTTTAACACCCCATCAATCTCTTTCTGACTCATTTTTCTCATTGGTGTGTACCATGGAGTGTGTAGCCCTGCAGAGAGGCTCGTGTCAGCCCACCTGGGGTGGGCTTTAGCCCTTTCCTCCAACACAAGGCATTGAAACTGGTTTTGAGGAGTGATTCCTTAAGAAAAATAAGGACTTGCAGCGCATTCCTTATCTGTGTGCCTGTTTCTCACTGCTGTAGGACCAATGGGCAGAGCCACCATCTTTCACACCCTGAGCCTCAGGATGTTGGGTCACTGAGCGCTTCTGTCCTGTGGTTGCCATTAAAATAGAACCTTCTGCTCTTCAGGCTTACATGGTGCTGCTTTGCTTTTTTTCTTTAATGTAAGGCTTAGGGTAAGTTTTCAAGGGTGGGAAGACTCTATTTGGTGAATCAGTGCAGGTCATTCCTTATAGACTCTTGTATAGGCACACAACTCTTATATAGACACACATACAGACATAGAGTATGTCTGTAGAGACTCTATTTGCGAAAGTTTTTATGACTTTGCACCCAAATGTCACCATGAGGTGAAGGCAGAAGGAATATATAAACACCAGTGTTAGCAGACTAGTTCTTAGAAGTCTTAAATGTTGGCAATTAAAGTGGTTGTAAAGGAGGAAATCGGCCGGACCACTGAATATTTCTACTTTGCTTCTCATGTTTGATGGCATTAAAATAGCTGGAGGTAGGGCTGCAAGGGAGCCACTTTGTCTTACTGAAATCCCCTCCTATTAAGACAACCAGTAATTAGTAAGCAGCTTTGATCCCTCTTCTCAGGCAGAGAGTAAAGCATGCAGAGCCCGTGTAGTAGGAATTAGCAGAGGTGGACTGTACCTTGTGCCTCAGCATGTGCATTAAGTTACTAAACCATCACAACTGGTGATGGGTAGAGGCTGTGGTGGGTAAAAAGCCACTGTGGGATCTCCTTTCATTTGCTCCATTTAATTATTGGAGCTATTATCAATAGGTTTCTCTGCTTTCATCATAGGGTTCTGCTCATTACACTGAGAATGAGGGATATAAATACCTAACTCAGCTTCTCCAAGAGCATCCCTTGTCATCTTTATATTTTCCATTTCTTGCATTCATTTTTATTTCTAACACTCAGTTACTTATTGGGAAATGCTTTTAATGTTTACCAAGCATGTGAAAGCCTGATTCCTTTCCTCTGTGGGGAGCCCAAATGGGTGGGAAATGGTTTAGTGAGCTTAGGCCTGGGCAGCAGGACCTTGTGTTCTCCATCCAAGCTCTCTACCCACTGATGCCTTCAGCTCTCTGGGGACACTGTGAGTTAACCTGTCTTCACTTTCAGATGGGGGTGACAGTTCCAACTCGTTAAGGAGGGTTAGATTGTGAGGTTAAAAGCAAAAGGCTGGAAACAAATGGCATTGTGTGTTTGCATCTTTGCCTTGCAGGGACCTCCCCACGCTTGGCAGGACAATCTAGCAGTGCCTACCTGGCTCTTTACTCCTCTCCAGCCATGAGTTTCCATCCTCCGCTCCCACCAAACGTTTGGAACAGCTCTGAGTCCAGCTGCTTTAACCATTTACCTCCACCTTTGAAACTGCTTGATTTAAGTTGGGGTTTGGTTTTATTTTGTTCCCCAGGCAGGATAAGGAATGCTGTGTTCATCCCCTGAGCGCCTTTCCAGCAACCAGCAGCTTGGGCTGTTAATCTCTCATCTTGAGCAGCGTGCTCCCCCAGCCACCTGTTGTATCTCAGTCCCTGTCTGTCACTGTCCTGCAGCAAAGCTTTTGACTGTTGTGTGGTGGTTGTTATTTTTTCCCTTGTGGGTTTATTTTTGCATAGAGTGTGACATTTTGGTTTCGTTGTGGTGTTTCTGACTCTTTGTGCCTTTCCTTTTGTGTTTGTTTCTCCCGCCTTTCCTCAGTTTGCAGCGGGGCCTCGACCTGCCCATCACCAGGTACAGTACCTGCCCCTTCGTTATCAACCTAAACTAATTGCTGGGGGAGGAGGGTGGTTGGAGGAGGTTCACCCACTAACCCAGAGCGAAGGCTTGCGTTGGCAAATGGCCCCTAGTAGATACTAGCACATGCATAACCCTGCTAACAAGCTGCCTGTAACACTCAGTAACACTTCTAATTCTGTTGATGTCACTACACTCTTTAACCACCCCACTTAATGCTGTTGCCATAGGAAAGGAGAACCTGGAGAGATCTTGTTCAGGTACTGGTGAGATTTGCTTGTCTTGTTTAAGTCAAGACAGTCTAGAAGTCTAGAAACCTTGCCAACTACTTCCCAAAGTAGATGGCGATTAAGTTGCCTGAGCTGAAGATGTTAACCAGGATTTGGAGTTCACATCCCAGAGAAAATCCTGCTTTTTAAACTCAGAGCAGGAAGGCAGATGACTTCCCAGTCCATGCATTTCTTGTGCAATATGCCTGGTGATCTGTTACCATTATGTTGCTTCATGTTGGTTTTACTTACCCTGTGAAAGCCAACAGTTAGGAATCTTTGTAGTGTTCCCATTGCACGACTTGGACTTTTTAAGGAACCACTTAATTAAGAAGAATGAAAATGAGGAATAGCCCATGAAACTCATGGGCAGCACTGAGTAGAGTGGCAGAGATACCCAGAGGGCTCCTCACCATAAGGACAGCACACAGGTCTCTTCTGTCTGCTCAGGATGTCCAAAGTTGTCTTTTCTATCAACTCCTACATTCATCTTTGCAAACCCCTTTTCCCCTGGCACTGATTTTGCTGCTGTTTGTAGCTTTTGAGGGGACAGAGGTGGTGCTGAGGGATGGAGGAGAGGAGAAATAGTGTGATGAGTGCAGGAAAGCTCCCCCAGGTCTGGTTATTTCCATGTCACTGCTTCTTGGCTTGGAAAGAGCAGGTCCTTCCCACCAAGTTAATAGGGAAATAAAACTCCAGTGATGTTGGGACAGGGGCTTAAGTAACAGAAGGTTTGTTCCAGGAGGATTATTTTGTTCTCACTTTGCTCCTGTTAGTCTGAGTAGTTTAATCCTGTAGAGGTGAGCACCTTTGGGGAAGTGCTGTCTCAGGAGAGCAGGTAAGTGTGTTCAGTGGGCACAGACACCCGAAAGAGCTGATTATCCTTGGTCCTTCCACCTCAGAGAGCAGCATGCAGGCAGGCAGCCTTCCAGAGCAGGACAAAACAAAGGCTTGAAGAGCAGAATGAGGCATTTGCACTTGTTTGCTCGCAGGCAGATGTCATGTGAGAGAGGCAGCAATTCTGTTTGCGCATGGGAGGGAATGCAGTGACAGCAGTGGTGGTGGTGGAATGTTTGCAGGAGACCGGGCAGCACAGGGCACGCCAGAATTAGAATCTTGTTTAGATACTTTTGTTCTTGACCTTAACTCCAGGTCTGTGTTTATCGTGTGTGTCACTGAGGACGCATTGCCATCCAGGAGCTGGTGTGTTCTTGGCTAGGTTGTTCTGAAGGCAAGTGATGGATTTGGTGTGAGGCATTTCATATTCTCGTAGAAATCACTGAGCTCAATGCCAAGCAGATTTTGAACCACGGGGCTGGAGGCAGCACAGCCTTGGAGGAGACTGTGCCAACAACTGGTGGCTTTCCTGGTGTGTGTCTACCGCCAGTCTGTTGTAACTTGATGTCAGACTTTCTTCAGAACCCGGTTATGACCCTGCCTGCAGGTTAGAACTTGTCATTCCCAAGTGTTTTCCCACTTTTATCACAACGTATTTAACTGTGTTGCAGACTCTGTTACATGTGAAGTCTGCTTGTAATTATCTGAGGGAAGCTGTCACCATCATCAAACCATTGCAAGCATTATTCCCAGCTCTGACTGTCATGTGCTGGCTCAGGGCAGGCCCAGAGAAACCTGGGCTGGAGATGAGCTGTTTATTTCTCCTCATCCAAAGCTCTCTGCCCATGAGAGAGACTTCTGCCACCAACCCACTTCATCCCAAACCCAAGACTTAGAAGGTGCTCGAGGCCAATGGGAGTAACAGTTCTCCCATGGGAAGCCTTTAACACGTAACATAAGCAGTTGGGCTTTGAGACTGAGATTTTGTAACCTAAATAGCACTAAGTGAGTAAATCAGCCATAGTGCCATTAATATCATAGAGTCATAGAATAGTATTTCTTGCATCACCATAACATGTTCTTGCAAAAAGCAGCAGCAAGATGAGGTTTGCAACGATTCCTGTGTGAGTCCCAGTGTGATTGTGTTAACATGTACCTCGTATTGATTCTGGGTCTTTTTCAGTCAAATAATGGATTGTTCTTTAATGACATTTCCTATATTATTAGACTCACATTAGTGTGATTTAAGCACCTGATGTTGAAAGGCAACTTTATAAGTGATTTTCTCCTGGATGGGGATGTCTGCCCTGCTGGGTGATGGCCAGGTGATGCTGTAGAGAGTGTTAACAAATTCTATGTAAGAGAAAACAGGAGAACATTCAGGATGCTACACTAGGAGCAACTGGAGGCAAATGTAAATAGCTGCAGTGGTCTGATTAAATGTGTGTAAGTAACCCTTGATTCCAGTACCATGGCTGCTTGGGAAACCCCTGCACTGTCTCATTTTGTAGGAGAAAGAAAATGAGCTGAACAGAGTGTTCTGTGGTGGTATTTTATCATCGTCTGAACCTCCTGGAGTTCAGCAAGGCCGAGTGCAAGGTCCTTTACCAAAGTCCTGCAATCCCCAGCACAAACACAGGCTGGGTGGGGAATGGATGGAGCAGCTCTGAGGAGAAGGACATGGAGGTGTTAGTCAGTGAGAAGGTCCCCATGATCTGGCTTCAGCGTGAGCTTGCTCAGTGTGGAGCAAGCACAGAGGAGGGCACAGAGATGCTGTGAGGGCTGGAGCAGCTCTGCTCTGGAGACAGGCTGAGAGAGCTGGGCTGGGNGGAGCAGCTCTGCTCTGGAGCCAGGCTGAGAGAGCTGGGCTGGGGCAGCCTGGACAAGAGAAGGCTCCTGAAGTGGAGACCTGAGAGCAGCTGCAGTGCCTAAAGGGGCTGCAGGAAACCTGGAGAGGGGCTTGGGACAAGGGCCTGTAGGGCCAGGCCAAGGGGAATGGCTTGAACCTGCCTGAGGGGAGACTGAGATGAGCTCTTAGGCAGAAGCTCTTCCTTCCCTGTGAGGGTGCTGAGGCGCTGGCCCAGGGTGCCCAGAGAAGCTGTGTCTGCCCCATCCCTGGCAGTGTTGAAGGCCAGGTTGGACACAGGGGCTTGGAGCAAGTGTTCCAGTTGCTCCAGTGGAAGGGGTCCCTGCCCATGGTAGGGGCTGGAGCTGGATGAGCTTTAAGGTCCCTTCCAACCCAAACCAGGCTGGGATTCTGTGATTTTTGAAATATTCTGTCAGCTCAAGGTTTACTCAAAATCATAGCAGATGTAGCTGCAACCTTGCCTAGATTGTTTCTCCATTTCCCTCTTTGTGCATGGAGCACCCCTGGTTTTTCTTCTCACTATGTAAGGACCTTCAGTCACTTTGTTGCTCCTGATCCTCATGAAACACAATTGAAAATAGCAGTTTTCTTCTAATCTAAAGTCCAGAATGTAGAATAACCCATCATTGTAAGAAGTACTTCAGGAGCATCTGGCTTATTTTAAAATGGATGCTCAGAAGAGGCCAGTGTAATTAGAAACAGAAATAAGAAGAAGTATGAACTGAAATGTCATCGTTCCCTTTCTGCCTTGTAATTGTACTTGAAATCAGTTTGCTGGGTATGGCAGGCAAAGTTAGTTTGAGGTTTCTGGTGTAGTTTGTTCCAGTTTTAGCTTGGGGTTACTCCAGTTCTTTTGGGTGCAGTTTATACAACAGAAAGCTGGGCTGGGCCATGTGCTGTTGTTATAAAGCCTTGTGATTTGGAGAGGTCAGGAATCCACTCCCTGAGCTGACTCAAGACTGACTGCTTTGGGCAGTATCTCAGGTTAGAAAGAGAGTAGAAATGGCTGCCATGGTCATGTCTGTCTTCATCTGTGAGCCTGTACTGGAGCCGCCAGTTTTAAATCCCACAGACAACACAAAAAGGGTTTTTTTCACCCAGTTTTTTATCATTTAGCAGATAATAGAACTGGGAAAGTCTGAGGGGGTGGGGGGAAGTCGTATGCTGTGCCCAAAGGGCTGCACTGGGTTACTTGTGGCCATTGGGAAAGGAAGACTTGGACCTGGGGGCTTCCTGCTGCAGCTCCTGCTTCTGGCACCAGCTCTTGTCTCAGGGCTGCAGCTCCTCAGCTGAGCCTTGGTCCCTGTATTGAAGTTTGAAGAATCAAATATAATGTGCCAGTGTTGATCTGTAAGTAGTAGATGTGGTTCGTGCTATATTGCCTGTGCAGACACCTCAGGGTCAGGTTATTCCACCAGGAAAGCTGGTGGGATAGAAAGACTAAAACTTAATCACAGGCTTGTCCCAGGGTAGGAGAAGCTTAATTGAAGCAGTGATTTTTGATTTGATTTGATAGCATTGATGACAACTTGTTGAATTTTCCCTTTGGTCCCTTTCTCTGCTGCCTTTTACAGGGCTCTGTGGACCCATCGCAGCTGCCAGCCTTGATCTGTGCCTGCACACATTGTATTAGATGGACTAAGCTTTGTGTAGGTTGGGTTTCAGTGCTCTTCCCACAAGTTTATTTCCCAGTGAAGCACAGGGGAAGTTGCTCCATAGACATTGCACTGGAAGAAACAGCTTAGAAATACAGTGTAAAGAGAAAATCAATTGAAATGCATTGGTGGTTCAGCAGGAAGAGGTTGTGCTCTTTACTCATTGATTTTTCTGGAGGAGAGCCTCTTGTCTGGCTGGTCCTCAACAGACTTTTGATACAGGGTCTTGTGGGAGGAAAATCAAACAGGAGAAGATGATGGTTAATAAAAGGATATCAGAGTGTTTACATGTGAGGAGTGACTAAGAGGTATGGCAGGGTAGCGATGAGAGGGGTGGGCAGGAGGTGAATAGTGCATACCTAAAGGAGCTACAAGAAAGCTGGAGAGGGACTTGGGACAAGGGCCTGTAGGGACAGGCCAAGGGGAATGGCTTGAACCTGCCCGAGGGGAGACTGAGATGAGCTCTTAGGCAGAAGCTCTTCCCTGTGAGGGTGCTGAGGCACTGGCCCAGGGTGCCCAGAGAAGCTGTGTCTGCCCNGGCCAAGGGGAATGGCTTGAACCTGCCCGAGGGGAGACTGAGCTGAGCTCTTAGGCAGAAGCTCTTCCCTGTGAGGGTGCTGAGGCGCTGGCCCAGGGTGCCCAGAGAAGCTGTGTCTGCCCCATCCCTGACAGTGTTGAAGGCCAGGTTGGACACAGGGGCTTGGATCAAGCTGCTCCAGTGGAAGGTGGACATGAGGCTGGGACTGGATGAGCTTTAAGGTCCGTTCCAACCCAAACCAGGCTGGAATTCTGTGATGAGAGCTTAGTAAATGAGGAGGCTGAAAGAGTAGAGCTTGAGGCAGCTGATAAAAGCAGTCTGGGAAGGGTTTCCTTGTGCTCTTCCATAAGTGTATCAAGGGAGTAATCCTCAGAAGGGAGACATTAAAGACCATATTACTGACTCCACGATGATCCAAGAAATTCCTCTGTAACTGAGCTGGAGAGGTAAGGGATGGGACTGTGACCTGAGGACCATGGCTCAGATCCTCACTGATTGCTGCATGGCTGTGTAGCTAGTTTGACCATCATTAGACATAGCAGGACTTTCTGAAGGAGGCAGTCAAGGAAGGGTGGATGAAACCTATCAGAAGCCTTGCTGTGCCCCAGGATTCCTTCTTCAGGTCCTGGGTAGGTTCTGTGTGTGCTCCACTCTCAAATCCTGCCCTTTTTAGAAGAAAAAGAGACAAAATAGATCTGATTTTAATCTCCCAGTGCTCTCCTGTGGGATTTTGAATGTTACTGGAGAACACTGCCTATGCAGGCATCTGTTTGACCTCACACAACCAATTTTTCAGCAAACCAGGTCAGAATATTGAAGCATTTCGAAGAATGAATGTTGCTAGCTGAGCCTTGGAGCGACAGGAGCAAGGACAGAGCAGAAACCAGCTTTCCAGCCAGCTGATACTTGTTTGGAACAGTAAAACCCACCTAAAATGGGATGAGCAGTGCTCTGATGGTACCTGATTTTCTTGTGCAGTTTAGTGGAGGAGCTACAGCTGATTCAGACTTTGCTAAGAGATCTCTGGTTGGCTCTTCTGAAAGCATCTGGTGCTCTTGTTTTGGAATAATGGATCTGCTGTTCCTCCTGCTGCATCTTCCTCATAGTGATGGAGTTCTCCTCCTTCTTTCTCCATCTCCACCTCTGCAATGGTGTGGGCAGTGCAGAGTGGTTGGAAGGTTTAAAACAAGTTTCCTCATCAGAGGTGCTACTTCTGGTGTGGAACAGCTTAGCACTACCAAGGGGTGATTGATGCTTAATGGAGGAGTGAGCCTGTGCCATACACTACCAGTGTCAGTGCACAGAGGTGCTGTCCTACAGCAGGAGAGAGCTGGCTTGTGTTTCTCAATGGAGTTTCTTCAGTGTGCTACCCCAGCAGGTAACATCTAAAAGCTGTCCATGAACAGGAGCTTCTGTTGCTGTAAGTTTTTCTCCGATGGTTTTGGTGCTGTTGGTAGCAGGTTTTGTAGGTGCAGCAGAGACCTGAGGGGCAGCGTTCACATCTGGAGCTCACACTGGTGCAGGACTCCCATCTCTTGTGTGAAGCTTTTCTGTGCTGCCCTGTGAACGCTGTTACTGTCAGCAGAGGCAGGTCTCACTTCAACCTCCAGCCCATTTCACTCTGCATGAATATGGAATCGTGGTGGCTGTTGACTTTTCCAGCCCCAGTCTGGGACACTTCTGGTGTAACAGGTTAGGAACAGTCATTATTCAGAAAGAAGAAAGGATTTTACTCTTTCTGATGTCTTTGGATAATGAAATATTGCAGACTCTGGTTGTTCTCATAAATTCAGCATATGCCTTGTTCCTGCGACACTCCTGTGGTTCTCTTTATCTAGACAGCCACAGTCTTTGTTAATGCAGGAGCATGGCAGTGTGTTGCTCTTCTGCTTTCCTTTCTGCGCCCTCTCAACCAAGCTTTTCTCCCCAAACAGTTGTCTTCTGGTTCAGCCCACACTTGGAGTGTGCTGGGAACAATTCTTCATCCAGTTCAACAGGGCTGGACGTAAAAGCATCTGGATTTGTGAGATGAAGTCATCCCTGGCTTTCCTGGAGACATCATTTGCTATGGGCAATAGCTTGGGTATCATAAAGTCTTCAGCAGCACTAGAATGACCATGTTGAGCTTGTCATGTCAAGTATAGAGGCATCACAACTTCCTTCTGCCCTACCCAGCTCTTCCCAAATGCCGAGGCAGATCAGCCCAGCTCATTCCTTCATTCCTTCCTCTCTTCTTCCCACTCATGATGCAGTTGCTCACAGACTACTCCCATCAATGCACTTCATCACTCAGCAGTCTTGTGTGGCATGAGATAACCTAATCATGATTATTTTGCTTAACACTTAAATACTTGGCATTTCTTACCCTTCCAGCCTTGGTGCAGAAATGGAGACCAAACCCAAGATGTGAGCAAGGGTTTCTGCTTCATCTGCTGTCTCTGTAGCACTGAAAGAGACCAGAAAGGAAGACATTTGCTGTTTAGGAGCAGAGTAACCATAGCATCTCTCTGTAGCATCACATTTGGTGCAGCCTACCATGGTTTGGTTGGGTTTTTTTCTTTTTTTCTTTTTTTCTTTAAATTGTTATACTCTCATATTAAACTATTCCAGCAGTTTCTGACCTCTCCATTGGGATTCAGGTAGAAGAGTCCTTGATGACAGTTCAGTGTCTTTTTTCATGGTGTTCCTCTAAGAAGTTAGTCAAGGCAGGGTAGTAAAGTGAGTGGAATTGTGTGCAACTAGGGTGCATGTTATATCCTATTCCTTCCTACTGATCTGTAAGCTGTTCCATTGGCTTTCTTTCTGTTTCCTGCTGCTTTCTTGCTTCGTTCTTGAAGGGAGGATTCAGACCTATACAGGTAATTTTAACTCCTGGTTCTGCATGGCATAAGTGTCTCTATCACTTGTATCATTACTCTGTTAGTGAATGCGTTGATGTCTGATGCATATCTTACTAAAACCTGAGTTTCAAGATTGCAAAGACTCCAGAGCAAGGTCTTCCAGTGCCATAAATGCTCCATCCCAGGAATACCGATGCCTTTTCCCAGCGCGTAAGGCTTGAATATGGAGTGTGTTCCAGGGGGTTGCTTGGTTTCCTGGACCTGGTTCATCTGCGTGGGGCATCACTTCATGCACACGTGGTAGAAGAGTTTGGTACCACCCTGGAAAGAGGTTGCCACCTTTCTGAAAACAGAAGTCAAGGCATGTTGCCTGCTTCAGTTTGTGTGAAGGAGAAGCACGAGGCACCTCTGGCCTTGGTAAAATCTGGCTTTATAACTGTTCTGGAGCTCTATTGGAATATTCATTCCCAAGCACATTTATAAAGGTGGTTTTTGGCAGCCAACCCACTTTATCAAAACCGTATTTGACAAAAGTAATTTTCTTAATGTTCACGTTGGAAGTTGAGCTGTGTAATCCAGCAGCTACAAACTCATCACTCTGGGAGTTTAAAGGTTCTTACCTTTCTTCTCTATGTGAATGGAAGGCTGGAGCGTGAGCAGAAATTGTCCTGCAGTTTTCTGAATGTGTGGCAACCCTTTGAACATAGTATGAGAATTCTAATGGCACAATATTTCCAGTTGTTGCCCAGAAGGCCTGACCAGTTCTTTCCTTTCTCTCCCCTGCCCTAGTTTTTTCAGAGGCCTCAGATCCAGCCTCCAAGAGCCACCATCCAGAACAGCAGCCCTTCCATCCGTCCTGGTGCACAGACCCCCACGGCGGTGTATCAAACCAACCAGCACATCATGATGGTTAACCACCTGCCAATGCCCTACCCGATGCCTCAGGGCCCCCAGTACTGTATACCACAGGTAACAAAGCCCTTACCCAAGCACCTAAAGGACTGCAGAGCAACATTGGCTCCATCTGGATCTTCTCAAGGCTTGGTGCAGAGTTAGGGGGTGTGTGTGAAGTGAAGCTGGTAGATGCATATTTAGCCTCTGTCCTTCTTCTGTGTGAAGTATTTGTTGTTCTATGTGTGGAGGCAGGAAGAATAAATTACTCCTCTAGGTTTTGAGGTCCCCCTCAAAATCAGTGTGAAACTGAGCTCCTGGAGAATGTTCAGTGCTATAAATGTGTCTGAATCAACTTCGTAGATCTGCAGCTATGAAACCCTGGGCCTCATAAAAACACAACAGTGCTGACATCAGGATTTACTACTTCAGCTCATGAGTCCTCCTTGTCTGTTGATGACACAGCTTTAGCTCTCTTGTATTCTTCTAACAGTAACTCAGTCTATAATTAATCAGTTTGCTGATCAGATCCCTGTTGATTCAGGGGCTTGATTACAGGTTCTGGGTGCAACTCCATGTAAACTGATGGCTATTTTTTCTCCTCCTAGTATCGTCACAGTGGCCCTCCATATGTCGGGCCCCCACAACAGTATCCCGTTCAGCCACCAGGACCAGGACCCTTTTATCCAGGACCAGGTCCTGGAGAATTCCCCAATGCCTACGGTAAGTTCTGCTTGGAGAATTCTTCTCAGGTATTTTGCTGTTGTCAACCTGAAGATTGATAATAGCAAAATGGATTAGCATGTGTTTGAACTTCAAATAGCTGCTCAGTTGGGTTGTGTCACAGCCCTTATTTTTCAATCCTGAAAATGCACAATAACAGAGTGTTGTTTGTAGGAGCACTTAAGGATAGGCTGCAGCTCACAGACCTACCTGTAATCACACATGAGCAAGAATGGGGGCTACTTGTTACTCCCTGCTGAAGCATTATTATTTATGAAGGTATTGTGAATACAACTGGCAGCTCTGGTTTCCATTGAGCCATGCCCTGAACATGCTCACAGCAGTTAATGTTTCTTACCCCTTTGTCCTCTGTTGGTGTTTAGAGGAGCCATGTGGTTTAATTCACTGATCTTATGCTGCGAAGGTCAAGTTAGTCCAAAGAGTTTGTAACCCATGGACAGGCTGAAATTTGCCCTTTTAATGGGCAAATCCTGGTCTTGCCTTTCTGAAGCAAAAGGCTTGGGAGGTTGCCTGACATCATGTATGTGCTGTGGTGATTTGACATACAATGCTCAGTAGGTTTGATTGACTCACCCATATACTGAGCTTCAAAGCTGCACCTAAATATCCCAAGGCTGCATCTCACTTGTCCTTGACTCCTCCAGGACCTCACATCATCTCTCATTTGGGTCCCAGCTTGCAGACCCTATGTAGCAGTGGGGAACTGTCCTTCAGTGTCCTATGACACCTCTTGGCAATCCTCTTTTACATTCAAGTCCTTTGATAGTGATTTCCAGTGTGGTGCCTTGTACAATATATATCATATTTATATCACAATCCCCGTAAAGTTTTCAGTGGCATCTGTATTTTGGTATTTAAATCAGCTCCTGCAAGCTATAGTTGAATGAGATGCAGAATTAGATATCCTGCAGTCTAGTTTATCACTTCTTTATTTACCTTCCCTTGCTCATTTATGGGAACATTTGGAAAAGCCACCAGGATGATTCTAGTCATCACCCTGTTGTAATGTTTTGTGGGGGTTTTTTAAGGGTTTTCCCCTCTCAATATCAAATTGGAGGTATTTTGTTCAGTCTGATTGCTACCTGCCCACGCACGGCCTGTAATCTGTTGGGGGCAGAGATTTTATCAGCTTCCCATGCAGCTTCAGGCTTTAGCTGTTGGTATGTTGGAGCCTTAGAAGTGAATGATCACCTTCCAGGCTGAACAGTGACAACCCCTTATTGCTGGCAGAATTGCATGTTTGCTCTTCACAAATCCAGATATATTTTAAAGGGGAGAAAAGCCTCAACTGTTTCTCTACTTGTCATCTTTTCCCCTCCCTTCTTTCCTTTTCTTTTCTTGGTGTATATAGAGCTAATGGGACTACTTTGACAAGCTGCCACAAAGCCTTCAAACCTGGTTATGTAGCTCCTGAGTAAAAGGAGGGAGAGCGATTAGAAGGCAGCTGGTTCCTGTTTGCTTATTCTAGTAAAAATAAAGAGCAGAAATACTGCTCTGGCTCTTTAAATCTGATCCACTAAAGGAGGAAATTGCCTGGTATTCCTCATTTTTCCTGCCATTACAGGTCTGCTCTCTTGCTTTCTGTTTGCTTTGTGCTGTTTGTCTGTCCTCACTCCTGCAATGAGGAGAAGGTTCCCTTCTGATCCCTTTCCACTCCTGAAGGCGCCTGGTTTCTTGCACAGAGACTATCACCTTTCAGTCCCAGCTTTCTTCTAGGTTGCTGCATCTGCAGAATGTCACTGGGTGAAGCTGGAGCCCTCCAATGTGCCGAGAGTTTCCCAGCCAGAGCAGGGTTAGTCAAGGAAGTGGATGACTGCAGGTTTGCCTGTGCTCATCCACCCTTCCCTCCCATTGCATCCGTGCTCTTTATATAGGGACTGGCAGTGTCTCACCAGGCACTGCTCATGGTTCTGGGGGACAAGGAAATCTATGACACAGGCATGGATAATGCTGCTGACAGGGGTCTTGCCTGGAAACCTGAGGACTTTGTAGCCATTGTGGCTGCTAGATGTGAAATCCCTGCTGTTTGGCAGGCTGAAAAGAAGGGAGAAGGGAAGGTACTGCAGAGGACAAAACTTGGGGGGATGGACAGTGCATCCTCTGTAATTGTCTCAGTTTTGCAATGTGTCATCGTTTGGTATCAGTGAGTTTCTGTGCTGCATCTGGAAAGACCTTGACAGGATGAATGGAAAGGAAAGAGAATAAAACTTGAGTGCTACTGGACTGGGAACAAAACAGGAACAAAACCCAAAGCACAGAGAACAGAGTTGCACTGAAAATTGCACTTTGTTGCACTTGGTGTGTTGCCACAGGAGCTTGTATTTCTTCCCAGAAGTTACTCTTGCTTTTTGGGTTCCTTCCTTGAGTTCCTTCTGTGGCTCAGTCTGAGGCAGGGATCACCTCGCAGGCTGTCTGATTACGTCTGGTTTCTAGGAAACTGGAAATCAAGATGATGAACACATCCCCAGGCTTGCTCCTGTTATCCAAGCTCATGCTGTTCACCTGGCCAGCTTGGCCAAAGCAGCACTTGGAAGAGTTTGAGGCTTCATCACTGTTCTTAAGGAAAGAGGCAGGAGGGTTCTCACTTCCCAAGCTGTAGGGACTCTTTCAAGGCCAGGTTGGACACAGGGGCTTGGAGCAAGCTGCTCTAGTGCAAGGTGTCCCTGCCCATGGCAGGCTCTGGAACTGGATGAGCTTTAAGGTCCCTTCAACCCAAACCAGTTTGTGCCCTGAGGCCAGATCTGAAGTCACTGAAGTTCACAATAAGAAGTTTATTGAATCATTTAGGCCACATTAACTGCAGCATCCAGGATGGAGTTTGGCTGGCTGAGCTTTCCACAGCCCTGAGCCAGTGCCAGGCAATGCTCTCTGCTACTTGCCCACTATCTCAGCAGTGAAACGTTCTCCCTCTGAGCATGCAAACAGGAGCCTGCTCTGAGCTTTTGCTTCTGAGTTTAAGGAATTGCAGCCTTTTAAACCGCAGATCAGGTTGTGCTGGGCTGCCTTTGTTCACTGTCTTGGATTTCACCATTTACCATTAGTAAAATAACAGTAACCTCCTGTTCAGATTACAGACACACAACTCATTCCCATTTAAAGGTTGGTTCAGTTGGAGGATGAGTGAGATTGCTCCAGATACAAGTGCAGACAGGCAGTCCTGTGGCATTCATGCCCGGAAGGAAGGAAACCCAGTGCCATCTTCCATATTCCCCTGATGTCTGATCCACAGGCAGAAGACTGCTCTACAAGGCCACCTTTATATCTGGCATGGTTTTAAAGCCCTTGGTCATTCTGAGCCGGTCTTAGTGCAGACAGAAAAACCTAATGAAACCACGTTGGATATTACGAATGTAATCATCAACGTGGTGTAATTCCACAATAAACCTGGCTGTGCTTTTTCTGTGTGCAACATGAGGAGAACATTGCTTGTAATTACATTTGTGTTCATGGAGATAAAAAACAAAATAGGGACTTCATCAGTGTCGTGATGGAGTAACAGCTTCTGGTTTGGTGGCAGTGGGGAAGAGCAAAACATGGACCAGGCAGATGCTTCTAGTTGTGGGGTGTAAAGGGAGGGAGGAGCACATGCACATTTACATCATGCACTTGGTTTAGTTTCATTAATAGACTTTTTCCCTCTTGTTTCTGTTATTCTCTCCTCTCCCAGGAACACCCTTCTACCCAAGTCAGCCAGTGTATCAGTCAGCACCCATCATAGTGCCTACACAGCAGCAGCAGCCTCCACCAGCTAAAAGAGAGAAAAAAACGGTGAGTGATGGTCATGGATTGCTGCATCCCACCTGGGATCTGTCCTGGTTGTGAGCTTGAAGGAAGTTAATGATGATCTTCAGCTTAAAACTGAGCTTTAGCATCACAGAGAGACCAAGTTTCACACCTGCAGTGTAATTAAACACTGCACAATGCTGCAAGTGCCTGATTTTTGTGGGGGGATTTTCTGCTCTGGGTTTGTGACATCTCTGCCAGACAAAACAGAAGAGGTTTTTGGTGGTTTTTCAGTGAACATAAATGAAACCCAGTGTTGGGTGCCCAGGCCTGGTCCCTCAGCTGCCTGCACTGTTGCTTCGAGCTGTTCCAGTGAGCAGACTCAGATCAGTTTGGGAGAATGTTGGGAATTGGTTGAAAGTGACTAAAAAGAAATAGTTTTTGCCTTGGAAAAGGCAGAAATTCAGCAAGTTGTGGACATACGGGCAGGCTTGAAAGAACCTGAACACATGCGAGTGGTGAGGGATTTGGAGGCCACACTTCCTCACTTCCCAATTCACCGGCGATTGTTTGAGAGAGGCAGATTATTGGATTGTCACTGGGTTATTATTGCAGGTGGACGGTGGAAGGGACTAGTAAAGGCACACTGAGAGAATGTAATGTTTAAACAGACAGAGTTAAGGGTGGTCATAAACTTGTGGATGGATCTTTTCTATACATTTGAAAAGGGAATTGCTTTACATCACTGCATGTTTTGGAGTGGTTTGAAAGCCCTCAAAGAACTGTTCCCAAGGGCAGGGGTGTCAGGAAAGGGACTTGTATGTGTCTCAAAATGCAGAATATTTGTATCTTTGAGTTTTGAAGATGGTCTGAGATGAAGTTTGAGTTGGGAAACTGGAAGAGTTGAACGCTGTGTTCGCTGAGCTTGTGAGAATGGCTTTTCTTGTAGCTGCTGTCAGCAAAGGGTGAGGCAGAGCTTGCCACCTCCTCACTAGGCCTGAGGAGTTTCTTCTCAGCATCCAGAACACAGCATGGCCACATCTTTGATGCTGTTTGAAATGCAGAGACATTCAGAAACACTCAGCTGTGGTTAAGGCAGTTTCATGCCAGGGAAGCAAAGTTCTCCGAAGCAGAAAGGCAAAAGGTTTTTTAAATGCCTGAGGTGTTTGGCTCTGAATGCTCTGTTCCAGTTTCCTAAGTGGGATTGAGACTGAAGAAATGAGAGAAATTAAAGAAAAACGAAACGTATATACATACACGTGCCCTTGTGCACCATTAAGTCAGCATTCAAGTCCTACAAACCATCAAGCAGGGAATGTTTTAATGCCATTAACGAGTCACTGGGAGGAGGAGAGGGCAGGGATTTAGGCCAACTCCTAAGTCCTTGTGCTGTGGTTAATGAAAGGTTTTAGCAGCAAAACTCCATCAAAACTCAGAGAGGAGCACATCTTGCCAGCATGCCAAGCACCATATGTGTATTTATTGTAAATCAAAGAGCCAAGATGAATCACAGGGCACTGAATTGGGTAAATCACAAACCCCTTCTGCAGCTCCTGACTTTGTATGGTGCTGATAAAAGCCTGGTGCTTTCCAGGGAGCCCCCTGCTCTCAGAAAGATTGTGTCTTTTGGTTGTGCATCATGCTCAGCATGGTGGGGACTTCGGCCCCAGTTTCAATAGAGTTAAACCAGGAGCTTCTGAGGGGGACAAACAACAGCACTGTCTTTGGGCTTGTGAAAATCTTTAGCTCTTGTATTGAAGATGAAAAGCTCTGTTTCAGATTGACCCAGGCAGCGTGGCTGTTCCTGTATTCAGTGACTCAGATCGGCTCAAGTGTCAGTTGAGGATTCAAACGAGTGTGCTCTTGAGTGATTTATTTTGGAAGATGTTTTTCCTTTCCCATTTTGGGGCTGTGAAGAGTCTCCAACCCAGGCTCGTTTCCTAAATGCTGATGAGTTTCATAGGACTTGAGTTTGTTCTTGCGGTTTCCCTTTCTTCCGCTCGGTATTTTTGGGTTGATTCCCTCTGTTTTCTTGGTGTGACTCTTCCCAGCTTGGAAGGGAAAAGCAGGAAGAGCTGATTTGCTTTTCCCCTTCACCAGCAGCTGGTTTGGCAAGGTCACTGGATTCCATATCAGGGTAAAACAGGGCCTTTTTCATTTTAATTGTTACACTTTCCACTGGCTGGCAGATGAGTTCTGTAGCCAAACTGTCTGATAGATTTTCTAAGCTGCAGTAAACTTCTTATCCAGCAGTAGGGACCATGCTCTGATTTCCAGGGTCACACACTGGGTGCAGGTATTTAGACCTAACTGCTGTGGTGTTCTGATTAAATTAGAGATTAAGGGATTAAATGAGATACCAGACATTTCAAGTTATCAAAACAAACCACATTCCAGCGTTCCTGCAGAGCATTAGCTCAACCCAGAGTGTAATGGAATTATAGCCTGGCCATGTCTCCTCTCCATAAATCCCAAGGAGAGTGTGTAGTGGGAAGGCTCACTTGAATCCTTTCTCTGTTCAATACTGTAGATCCGAATCCGGGATCCCAACCAGGGAGGCAAAGATATAACAGAAGAAATCATGTCTGGTGGGGGCAGCAGGAACCCAACGCCTCCCATCGTGAGACCCACTTCCACACCGACTCCACCTCAGGTAAGGAAGTGGCCCTGTAGCCCTCTCCCAGTGATACCTGCTTTGCTTTGCTGGTTGTTAGAGCCAAACCCTGCCTCTCCCATCCACATCGCCTCCAACACCAGGATGGTCCTAAATTGTCAATGTTCTGCAAGGATTTGGTTTCTCCCCTCCAAATTTAGTCATTTTTACCAGCCTTAAGCTTGGAAAACGAGGAGCTGCAGCACTGCCGCTTGTTGCCCATCCTCACTTCTGTATCAGCAGTAGATTTTAGAGCTTGTAAACACTTCCAGTGTTAGAAGTGAGAAATGTGATGCTTCTGTCAGTCTTTTGTAGGGGAAGTCCATCTCATGCATGTGATTGATTTTATATCCATGCTAATGTCTTTCTGCCTTGCTAGTGTTGTTTTAGAGTCACCAGAATGCCTGTAGCTCAGGAATTTTGTCACAGAGCTGGGATAAATCTATTGCACATTTGGTCTCTACCTGTTCAGCCTTAAAACATGCATTTTTCTGATGTAGGAAAAAGCATAAATATCCCAAAGTGACACTTTCCGTAGCTCAGGAATCTTTCTGAGACCCACCTTTGAGAGGTGATGCCTCCTTGATCTCTCCCCATATCATCAGAGGTGGAGAGGCTGTGGTCCTCTTCCCACCTCCTGGCTTGGTGTTGCTGCTCTTGGCTTCATACATCCTCTTAGTTCTCCCTCTCTTTTGGGAGAGATGCTGCTAAGCCATAGGCTGCTAAACTGAAAAGGTTTTGAACAATTGGAGAAGAAACTCCAATTTTTTGGCACGAGCCTTGGAAGTTGGCTGTGTTTTATTGGAGGCTGTTGTCCACTACTTGGATTAGAAGACATGAAGGTTCACCAAGTGATGGGTAGGCTTTTGATCAGAGCCTGGCTGAGGCTAGCGTGCAATTTCCTCTTCTTCCAAAGTACTTCCCTGTTCAGTGTCCCCAGGTTTTTGCTAGGTTTCAGGTAAAACAGCCTTTCCTGAGCTGAAACCTTGCTTTCCCTCTGTGTCTGGGTAGTTCTTCTGCTGAGGTGAGAGCACAAGCTCACCTTGAGCCACCCTGGGCTGGAGTGGGAGCTCAAGGTTACATCTGAGCCAGTGAAAGTGTAACAGGGATGTGTGAGATGGAGTAAGAGTCTGGCCTGCAGATCTGTCCCTTGAGACCAGCAGAACAGTTACAGGTTGTAGCCATCACCCTGGTTCAGTCACATCCTTTTGTCATGGGAAGGCATCACTTTTGGGTCACCTGCTTTCTCTTGCTGGTTTCCATCATGGGAAGCATCAGCAAGACCCCTCGAGCAGCTCCTGGTTCTGCAGCAAAGGTCTGTGGTGTTCAGTTGGAAGAAGCTGTTTTCTGCCCCAGGGTTTCTGGTCTGGGGATTTGTGACTATAGCTCGAAGGGGAGAGAACCCAGAGCTGGTTACATATAGAATCAATTAGACTTTTCCAAGCCTTTCCCATTAGAGAAGACACTAGAGATGCCAAGTGTTTGCCTGCTGGTGAGATCTCCTTCCCATTATCTCATACTGACTGACTTTTCCCCATTAGAAGTGTGGAAGAGCTGAAAACAGCCAGGTTTCAGGTCATGTCTATGCATGGTGCAGCTAATTCAGGCACTTTATGGATCACTTTGGCATTCTGAAAGCTATTTCAAGATTCTACAATTAAGTCAAACAGGACAAAATGAATGTTTTTCAAGAGGAGGTTAATAGGCATGAATTTTGATCAGCTGTAATTCAGATGCAGAGCACAGCAGTGATGTCCAATCATCTACTCTGAGTAAGGTATGCAAATACTTCATTGTTTAATACCCAGGCTTCGTTCTGATGAGGTACTTGGAACCACTTTTGTTAATCACAGAAGAGCTCTGGAATAGTGCTCACCAGAAAAAGTTCATTAGTGTAACATAACTGAAAATTAAAGCCCACTTAAGCCAGGAAATTCAAAGTTATTGTCCCAACATCATCTCCAATTCATTTCTTTGGAGCAAGTTTAGTATCTTGAATGAAATTAGATTGTGCCTTAATAACTGTGTTCAGTGCCTGAATTCCAGTAGTGGAATGTTCCAGTAGTGGATATTACAGTATTGAACAACCTAAAATCAGTAAACTTTAAATATTCATAGACTCATCACAGAATCCCACCTGGTCTGAGTTGAAGGGACCTTAAAGCTCATCCAGTTCCAACCCCTGCCACAGGCAGGGACCCCTTCCACTGGAGCAACTGGAACACTTGCTCCAAGCCCCTGTGTCCAACCTGGCCTTCAACACTGCCAGGGATGGGGCAGACACAGCTTCTCTGGGCACCCTGGGCCAGCGCCTCAGCACCCTCACAGGGAAGGAAGAGCTTCTGCCTAAGAGCTCATCTCAGTCTCCCCTCATGCAGGTTCAAGCCATTCCCCTTGGCCTGTCCCTACAGGCCCTTGTCCCAAGCCCCTCTCCAGGTTTCCTGCAGCCCCTTTAGGCACTGCAGATGCTCTCAGGTCTCCCCTTCAGGAGCCTTCTCCTGTCCAGGCTGCCCCAGCCCAGCTCTCTCAGCCTGGCTCCAGAGCAGAGCTGCTGCAGCCCTTGCAGCATCTCCATGGCCTCCTCTCCCCTCGCTCCAACAGCTCCACATCCCTCATGTGCTACTACCCCAGAGCTGGATTCAGCCATAACTCTGCACAAACATTCCAGGGCTTTCTTATATTCCCTTTCTGCAGCTGATAAAAGCTGTGACCAGTCAGTGTGAGTTTCATCTGGGAACACCTCACTGTGAAACACTCCCATTTGGGTGGAGGGGGAGCAGCATTACTGGTGTCTTGTTCCACCACCCCTTGGGATCAAACCCTGCACTTTGGGAGGACTGATGAGATCTCACCTGGTTGAACACTCAAAACGTGGATGTGCAATCTCTGGGATGAATTTGAGTAATACTTCTGTTATATTGACTGCCAATGTCTGATTCTGTAATCTCTTTATTTAAATGGCATATGCATGGAGAAAATCTTGCTCAAGAAGGGCATGGAAGGCACTGCTGTAGACCAGTCCCTGACCCAAATTCAAGAAGCCTTTTATAAGAATAATAGTAGCAGTTGCAATAGTAGGTTTCAAAACGTTGGGGATTTTTCCTTTAGATTTGGATTATTTTTTTATCTGACTCACACTCACCCTGAAGCGTTGACAGCCCAAGCCTGGAGCACCCTCTCCTCTCAGGAAATCAAGTGCTTGATACCAAAAGAACACTGAAATTGTCTAGCTGACAAGCAAGACTCAAGCCACGAGGTTTTAGCCCTTTCCATGCTTTTTGTACCTCTTGCTTTGTAATTGACCAGAAAGTGCTTTTAGATGGAGCCTTCCCAGCACCTCCACAATGGTGCAGAAGTGCTTTAAAGTTCCTGCAAGGGAAGCTGGCAGTAAGGCATTAGTTATGTGTTTCTAGGTGCTATCATTTATGTTTCTAGCTGAATGCTATTTTTCATGCTATATATTTTGCTGGGAAGATAAATAAACCCAAGGACCACATATGGAATCTGGTCTTGGTATTTGCTCACCAGTCCCTAACACAGAAGAGCACCTTTGAAAGAGTGAGAAATGCTCTTATTTTCCTGGGGAACCTCTTCCAAGTGTCAGTGAGTTTGTCACACTTTGGGTTTCTCAATCCACAGCTGCAGTAGGATAGAGTAATGCAGAGCAACTTTTAGCATCATAAATCATGAGAGCAATTTTAAATGGGATTTTGCCTTGGGAAGTCTCTGAATGCTCCAGTTTGAAGCCACAAGCCTGGAAGGGGCAGTCCTTCCGTCCCATTTCTATTAGTTAGTGATACTGTTCCCACAAAACAAAGGAGTGTTTTCCGAAGGTCATAACAAAACCAGTTTTATGACCCAGGAAATTTCCAGGCTTACAGGCTCCTTGTCCACCAGTCTCGCTTGGTCCCTGTCATTCTCATCACATTCCCCTTTTCCCCCACTGCTTTCATCCATAAATTTTACATGAAATAAAACAGGATGAGGGGAAAGCCTTCTGCAGACTGGCTCATGTGTGAAACCATGTTTTCTTTGGCTGGAGGTTGGGATGCAATTCCTCATCCATCCTCCAGCCAGTCTCATCAGGCTCCTTCCAGGAAGAGGAGCAATCCCAAATAAAACCTCAACCCTTCACCCTGCTTGCTTAAATCTCTCTTTTTCCAGATGTGCTTTTTCCCAGTGCACCTTTACCTTTCTATGTCCTGAAATGGTGAAAAGTGTCCTATTGAAGGTAATTCCTTATTCTGCACTGTTCAGATGAAATAGCTGGAAGTGGGAGGAAAAAGGAGTCCCAGGAAGAGGAGCAGGTTGCCAGGGAGTTTCTCTTTTTAAGGGAATGTGTTTTGCATGGATTTCTGATGGCCTGCCCAAAAGAAGGCATTAAGACACCCGTGTCCTGGACATTCGGCTTTATTTTGATTGCTTCAAAATCCCTTTTCCCATGGATGTTGTGCCCAGTCGGCTTGGGTGAGTGGCTGGATGAGAACAGGCACCTGTAGCACACAGCGTGGCTTCTGCTTCAGAGTATAACTTGAAATCCAGCCCCATTTTCATCCTCCCACAATCCCTGCAGCATGTTGAAGGGTTTTGCAATTGTAAAGAGTTGAGTTGCCCAATCTGTGTTCACTCAAACATACCCAAGGGATGCACCTTTACCTTTGAGTGACTTGGGTGCAGTCGCTTGCTCTTACACAAGGTCTTCCTTAAATTTTGTCACAGAATCCTAAGGGTTGGAAGGGACCTCGAAAGACCATCCAGTCCAACCCCCCTGTGAGAGCAGGGTAACCTAAATTGCATCACACAGGAACTTTCAGTTCTGACATATCTCTTTTACGTATCTTCGCCAGGATTTACTGTGCCTCTCCTAAATCCAGCTCTGGCTTCATTTCGGTGTCTGTGCTGGGGAGTCATGTTTAGCATGCACATCATTCTGGTCCAAATCTGAACTACCAAGGCTGTTCTCCTGACTTACCTCTGTATGGAGGTGTCCGTATGGAACCTTTGTGAACACAAGTGAGGTGTTTGTCCCATCAGCAGTGGGGACACAGGTCAGGGCTCTGCAGCAGGCTCTGGCTTTTTCACTCTTGTGACTTTGTCAGTCTTGCAGTTTTATTTCTATATATAGAAAACCTCAGGCTCAGTCCCCGTTGACTGGGAACCAGCTCCTCCTGCTCTCCCTACGTCTCTTTGTAGAAGGTATCAGATGATTCCTTCATACAACCACTGAGGTGTAGCCGATCCAGGTTCTTTTCTTGTTGCAGTAACAAGTTCCTACATGTGCATGGAGATACATAAACACTCTTTGCACACACATTATCTGTCTATCAATAAATGCACAGAGAAATAAATGAATATTGAAATATCTAAGGTGTTTGAAGTAACTGATGAGTGGAGAAAGGAGTGGGGTTCAGAAAGCAAACACAGAGGGGTCCAGGAGTCCTGGTGCCTATCTGGCTTTTTGCAGCCTACCTAGATGAACATTTCTGCTGCTCTTAGGGCAAGCATTTGAAGAATGAAGTGTGTTAATAACTGTGCTGTGCTGTCTCCTTCTCGTTGTTAACAGTAATTGTCTCTCTTTCCCCTTTTCCTGGTTCCTTTTCCTCCCTCCCTTTCCCACATACTTCCTGAATTTATTCAGTCAGTCTGGTACCTTCCCTCTTTATTCCCGTCACCCTTGGTTCTTCTTTTCTACCCCACCCTCTTCCCCACTTGCTTGTGCTCCACGGTGCTGGTTCGTATGTTCACACGCTCATTGTCACCCTGTTTTGTACTTCACATCCCAGCAGCTGTCCAGCCAGGTCCCCGAGCACAGCCCTGTGGTCTATGGGACTGTGGAGAGCACCCACCTCGCTGTCAGCACCCCTGTCACTGCGACTAGCAACCCGAAGCAAGGTTTGTTGATGGATATTTCCTATTTTCTCCCTGATTATTTTTAGTCTTTTTCATTAGGTTGGGTTTTTTTGCCTCGTTTCTTGGTTTAGTTTGAGTATTTTTGGCATGGAGACAAGCACTCAGCAGAAATAGGAGGGGAGGGACGACTTTGCCTCCACTGGAACATTTTAACAATGTGTTGCTAAGGGAATTAATTGAAATTTGCCAATGTGAAACCAGTTAAAAATAATTGTAGTCGAGCTTATATGTCCTAAATGTTGCTTCAGAGCATCTGGAAGTGAGAACCTCCTCTTGCCTGTGTGCCACCCTCCAGCAGAATGCTCTTGGCCAGAAAGGTTTTAGACCATTTGGACAATTAGCCATAGGTATGGCAGGTAACCAGAGCATCATATGGCTCCTCCAGAGCTGCTGCTCTATCTTGTCCTGTTGAACATGGGCAATATTAATTAGAAAAAAGACATATTAGTGAGCAAAGTGAGCAGACTTGGCTTAGGAAAAACGGCATGGATGGAGAAAGTTTCTCAAAGTGATGACATTTCCATCTCCTATCCAAGAATATACATTTAAAGGGAGGTTCTTTTAAACTGTTCAAAGGAAAGGTGTCCCAGGAGGGAGGATGTAACGTGTGCCAAGTCTCTTCCCACACTTTACAGCCACCTAAAAGCCATTAAACAGCAGTGGTTAACGAGGTGTGTGTTGCTGTAATGCTAATGGAGCCAGTGTAGGGATTCAGGCTTAGCACCGCCGCTGTGTCCTGGTTCTTCTCCGCACTGCAGTGTGGGAGGTTCTGCCTCTGAGGGGTGCCCAAAACCCGTTCACTCGTAAGGAAAGAGGGGAAAATCTGCCTCCAATGCTTCAGATGTCCTAGATCCAAACAGCAGCATCATTGCTGCTTGGAAGTAAAAGGAGAGATCCCTGAGGCGCGTTTGTATCAAATTCTAAAATTTACTGGAAATGTTGCTCTTTTACAGCCAGTGGTGCAGCCTTCAGGGTGTTCCCCCAGGGAAAATTGTTCCATGGATATGTTTCTGAACTGCTGCAGTGCCTGGAAATGGTTGAAGTGGAAGCTTTTGAGGTTCATAGAATCCCAGACTCCTTTGGGTCAGAAGGGACCTTAAACCTCCCAGCCCCTGCCATGGGCAGGGACCTCTTCCACTGCAGCAGCTTGCTCAAAGCCCCTGTGTCCAACCTGGCCTTGAACACTGCCAGGGACGGGACAGCCACAGCTTCTCTGGGCACCCTGGGCCTCAGCACCCTCACAGGGAAGGAAGAGCTTGTGCCTAAGAGCTCATCTCAGTCTCCACTTTTGTCTGGTCCCATCTCCCACGTGAAGCAGGACAATGACTTTGTATAGTTGTTCAAAACTTGGATGTCTCTGTTACCTAAAGCACTTCGGGTATGCTTGAACACCCATGGAATCCATGGTGATGGTCCTGGCTGAGCAGGACTCGCAGGCTTGCTCAGCTCTGGCACAGCTGCTCTTCCCAGCCCATATCCTTGTTCCCCCTCTGCCGAGGCACCCACATCCCACGGGATATCTCTGAGCATGCCAAGGTGCATGGTGGCACCGGGACTTGAACAACTGATGTCCGAGGTGCAAGTACCACAATACATCTGCCCTTTGAGCAAGTTAATGTTGAACTGTAAAATCCAGCACTTCCCAGTATTGGGAGAAACTCCCCTGGTGTGTGAAAACTTGTATTTCCAGGACAGGTGGGTTTTCTCTCTAACTTAATCCATTCATAGGGAACTGTAAGTGAACTGGATGTGGTCTTTATTTAGTTACACAGATCTGACTGTGCTGGGTTAACTATAAATCAAAGCTTGAAGTGGGATTTAGTGCTGATGAGCTTTCCTGTGTTTATATCCATTCCATCCAGAAAGAGTCAAACATTTGTTTCAATCCAAAAAACTGTTCAAGAGTGCATTTGTGTGAGCACAGCAGAGCAAGAGCACCCTGAAACAACACCATGAACCTCAGGTTGGAACAGCAGCAGTGGGGTTGTTCACAGCACAGAGCAGAGGGAAGGGGAAGGAACTTTAGATACCATTGAAATCATTGATTTCAACCAAGCTGGTGGCACATCTTTCTGGACATAATAATTTCTGACTTTGTGCCTGATGTTGGGGGATTTTGTTCCCAGATAAAACCAGGCATAGATGGGGTGCATGGCTTTCTTAAGCAAACATTGGTTAAAACCAGTATTATCGGGTCCCTTAAGACCTCTCCGCCGTGTTCATCCTCTGGATCGCATCCTCATTTGTGTCCTTTACTTCGGGCACTAGTTTTCATCAGTTGAGGTTTGGGATAAAGCTGTCGTTCCAAGTTTGTGGTATTCAGTGATCATTCTGCAGTTATTAATAGCTGTGGCCCCTTGGCTGGCTCCAGGATTGGGATTGAAGCATGTGTGGTGCCAGCAGCCCGGCCTCTAGTGCTTCCCACTGTGAGCATCTGCAGTCCCTGCGCTTTTGCAAGGCTGGATTTGGGATTGCGTTGCATTTAACATCCTGGGGTTTTTTCCTTTAAAAGACAAGCATTTGGCATTTGCTGCTTTTAGAGCAGCTTCTGGCTTTTCAGGCTTCAAAGTTCCCAGATGATTTGAACTTTGCTGCTTTAATACCTTGAGAAGGAGTGCCATTTGGGAGCAGACAGGCAGCTGTCATTCCTAGAGGTGCTCCTGGTGCCTATGTATCAGCCAGGCTGCAGAAGGTGAGGATACTGCTGGAGAATCCAGGTCAAGCTGGTGGCAGACAGGGCAGGAACCTGGCTGCAGGCCAGTTGTAACGGGATATAGTTGTGCATGAAACCAGAGTTGTCCTCTTTGACTCGGCTTCAGGCTCAGTGCAATGTTTGGGCTATTATCATTATGGGGCTTTAACTCTTTGTAAATGCTGCAGTGGGCATGGAAAATGTGTAACACAGCTTGTGGAAAACAGAGTTCCTGAAGTCTGGAAAGCTTCGAGCTGCTCTGCAGACAGCAGGACTCCTAACGTGGGCTCCAAAAGCCGGCGGCAGCACCGGGACAGAGCATGGAAAAATGGCACCAAGCCCAGTGATCATTTCTAGATAAACACCACAAAGCAGAAACCAATCCCTGTGTCCAGTGAAATCTTCCCCATCCACTGCTCCAGGCAGTCTCTGCTGCCGCGACCATGCAGCAACCCAGGTCCCTCTTGGGCCTTTATGTCTCTGCATGGAGGAGGCAGCAAGCATCTGTCGTGCTGAGCTGGTCAAAGTATTTCTAATGAGTAACTTGGCCAGATCTGTATTGATCAAAACTACCTCCTGATGGATCAAACTCTGCTCCTGAACAGCCCAGTGCTTCCTGTAAATACTTTCTAAATATAATGTCAGGAGTGATCTTGGCATTTTCAGAAGGGATCTGATTCACTTGGGATGAATCGCCTTGATTTTTTGTTTTCCTTCCCAACTGTATGTTGTTCCACGTGATACTTGCTGTCATAGCTGGCAGGGATCAATGTTCCTCTGCCAGGACTTGGAGAGCTGTTCTCTGCTGGTTTCAGTTAAGCTTTGCTTCTCTTTAGCCAAACCTGCTCATTGCTGTGCTGAAATCCCCCACCTCAAATGACTCCTCCTTGGATTTTGCACATGCAGCCTGTATTGGTGACATTGGCCAAATAAGGTGCAGTTGGAGGACAGTGGTTGAACACTGGTTTAAAATGCAGTCATGTATTTTTGCTGTGGTTTTTATCTCTTAGAATGTTTTTCTGGACACTTGAAATGCCTTCTTTTTGTTTTGGAGCAATCGCAGTTGACTCAAGGGAGAGAATATCCAGGCAGTTGTTTACAGCGAGCTGTAAATGTCAGGAATGCTGCATGAGTTCTGCAAACGATGTTCCAGAAAGCAGAGGTGACACAGTTGCTTTTCTAAGGCAGTTCCCGAGTCCTTTTTCTTCCATGGAGCCTTTGGAATCAAAATCAGATGTCGGGATACTTTCTCCCATCTTTTCCCTCGTTTATCATCTTCCTCCAAAGCCATCTCCCTACGTGCCTCATTAAGTTAAACTACTGCTTTGGCCATGGTCCTCCCTTTAGAGCTGCTGAGGCTGTCGACGGCTGGGAGCAAAGTTCTTCATTGCTCCAGCTGTTCCTGAAGATGGGACATGGTGCTCCAAGCAGTTTCAGATGGGTTCTCCTTCAAAAACCCTTCTCCTTCAGCCTATCTGTTGATTAAGCCCCAAACGGAAGCCAAAAGAGCCCAGAGAAGACCAAGCAAAGCCATACCTGACTTCTTATGAGTTTTGATCATAGAATCATAGAATGGTTTGGGTTGGAAGGGACCTTACAAATCATCTCATTCTAACTGGGTTTGGGGTTGGATGTGGCCTTCAGTGTCCTAATCTGAACAGCAGGGTTTGTGCTTCTGGCTTTTCCAGAATTACTTTTTCCTGCTGTGGCAGTGTCCTAAAGGAGCTCCCTGATGCTTCAGTGCTCGGAAAGCCCTGGGGTGTTTCGCATTGGTGGGACAGAGCAGAGCTCCCTGAGGCCAGACAAAGCTGATCTTGTAACGGGTTAGAACTGGGCTCTTGAGTCCAGGACGTTGCCTTTGAATGTCAAACTGAAACAGGAGAGATTTAGATTGGATCTAAGGAAGAAATTCTTTACTGTGAGGGTGCTGAAGCACTGGAATGGGTTGCCCAGGGAGGTTGTGAGTGCTCCATCCCTGGCAGTGTTCAAGGCCAGGTTGGATGAAGCCTTGGGTGGCATGGTTTAGTGTGAGGTGTCCCTGCCCATGGCAGGGGGGTTGGAACTGGATGAGCTTAAGGTCCTTTCCAACCCGAACTATTCTATGATCCTATGAACTGTCTTGCAGAGTTGTAGCATGGAGGCACTTCCCTACGCAAGTTCTCACAGTCTACCTACATCCTGTCACCAAATTGGAGGCAGCAGAGGGTGTAACAGAGATCCAAAGTAGTACTGTAGGATATTTTAGGATCTTGGCTCATACTTTGTTCAAAAGAAGTGGGAATAAATGTGTTAAATGCAGCTCGGCTTTGGGAGCTGCGTGGTGGTTGCAGCAGGGCTGGTATTGCAAAGCCTTTTGGTCATCACAGAATCAGTGCAGGGACTTCTCTGTGCTCAATAGTTTGGGGTTTGGTGTGACACGTGCAGATACCTTTTCCCTGCTTGATACCCTTGGACCACAAACATCAAGAGCTGGTGATGCTGTTGTTTGGCTGTGCTTAAATCCCTTCTTGGTTCTGCCTTCTTTGGGAAAAGGTATCTGCTGGAATTTAGAACAGAAAGAGAGGCTGTGTCCTTTAGTCTGCTGTGCTGATGGTGGTGGAGCTGAGGAATAACAAAGGGAAAAATAAATTCAATGCATCCCATATGTTCATAATGGCACAACACGTGGCATCTATAAAAGAATGGCCCATGGCTCGGGGTTACAGCCCCAGGCTCTTCTGAGGCAGGATCCCAGTAAAGTGGTGCTTTTGTCTTTTGTAATTTCTGTCAAGAAAAATTCCATTTTCAGCTGCAAGTTTCTGCACAAAATGCACCTTTTGTAACATTTCCCAGGCCTCTTCTGTGAAGGCCATTCCATTCAGACAACCAGGAGCAGTGGTTGTGTTTGAGACTGGCTGCAGGCTGCCTGGAGCTCCCCTTTACCTGCAGGGTTAACCTCAGGTGCCTCTGGTGGCTTCCTTGGAGTTTCTTGGCTGGAAGGCAGGATGCAGAGGGGCTTAGGTGCAGCAAAGGGAAGAGGAGTGGTTTTGTTTATAACGTTGCCTTTGTTTCTCTCCTTTCGCAGAAGAGAAACCAAAACCAGACCCAGTATTAAAACCTTCTTCTCCAGTCCTCAGACCAGAACCTACTGGGGAGAAAAAAGATCAAGCTGGCCAGACAACTGAGGCCGCCTCAGTGGAAACCCCACCAGAGCTTCCTCTTGCTCCATCGCCAACCCCGACCGCTCCCGTCGCAGTTGTTCCTGCTGCTCCAACTGCTGCTGTTGTCACCGTTTCTAGCAAACCCCCATTCACAGCTGACTCAGAGGAGAAATGTGAACTGGCTTCCCTAAAAGAGGAGGCAATGCCTATATCCAATGCCACACCATGCACGGACACATCAGACCCTTCACCAGCAGAAGAGGCTGATGCTGAGGTGTGTGAAGAGCCTAGTAGTGTAGCATCTAGTGATATTCCAGTGACTGCTAGTACTAATCTAATTAATGAGGTGAATGGAGTTAGTGAAAAGGTAACTGCCGCAGAGAGCGCAGTAGATGTAGCACAGACAGAAGCTGCACCATTGACTGTTGAGTTGGAGACCCCCGAAGCACCTCCAGCAGGAGTGGAAAGCGTGCCATCTTCCAGTGCTCTTCACGCTGCTCCCTCTCCTCCTCCCACCCCACCTCCCACCCCTCCGCCACCATCTCCTCCCAGTTTGGTTGCTGCTGCTGCTGCTGTTACCACTACAACTCCTTCTCCACCTCCTCTTCCATCTCCTAGTGCCCTCCCTGTTGTCCAGGGAGATTTAGAAGGAGAGGAGAGCACAAGAACTACTCTTAGCGAAGAGGTAAAAGATACTGAAAAGAAGGAAGAGACAGAAGCAGATGGGCAACTGGAGGAGATCATGGAGGCTCAGAGCTTAAACTCGAGCAAGAGCCCTGTCCCAGGTAAGTGTTGGCACCATGGTTGCGTGCAGTGAACTGGAGGATGGTGGAAAGAGATCTGGGGTGGTTCCTCCATCAGATGTTTCTGTTTCTATCTGCCAAAGCAAAGTCTGATCGTGCTGCATGACTAAGACTTGACATTTCTGTACCTGCCTTTGAGAATCCAGGCTGTTTCTCTGAGCCTTGTCACCAACCTTTGGTTTCAGTGTCTTCTGTCAGCGCTGGGTTAGCACTGAATGGATTCATGTAGACAATGTCTTTTCATTGGTTGTGTTTTCTATAGAAAACAGGATTTTTTTCAGGACTTCCTGGAAATGATACTTGAAACCAAGTTAAATCAGTTGATTGTATTTAGCTGCTGGGGCAAGTGTAACACTGGCTGTTGTGCACATTTAGCAGTGTTAAAGCATTTAGATGTGTCTCATCTTTCTCCCCTGTTTTGGAGTCCTTTCAGAGCTGGGAAAATGAGGTGTTTTATTGAAATATATCCTTGGAATTTGATGAAGTTTGGTTAAGAAGCAAAGCAGAAAGGGGGGGGGAGAGAAATTGTTGGATTTTTTTAAGTAACATTTAAAATAGGATTTGGGGTTCTTCCAATTTATTCTTTCATAAGCCAGCCCTGGATGTGCACTGGCATCAGGAGCATCTCGAGCTACTCTCTGCTATGGATTAAATTAAATGAAAAGCTAAGCTTGGCCTTGTTCCATATTTGTGTGTTGCTGCACTAGGTCAATATGCTGGACCTTAAATAAAACCCAGTATCTTGGGAAGATCAGAAAGATCCCTGCTCTAGCAGCCACGGGGGGTGTGGGGGGTTGGTGGGGGTGTGTGTCTCTAAATCTTCTATTTTTATTCTGCTTGGGTCATTTCACTGCTCTGGCTCTTGCTGTTCCTTCAGGCTGAGCCACTTCATAACACAAAGTAATTCCCTTACAAAGCAGGGAAATGGGGCTCTCTGTAAATGAGGTTTTACCCAGGCAGGCTCCAGCTTGCACTATTAGTGCCGCTTCTGTGAGGGCCTGTAGTTTAAATGAAAAAGGAAAGCATTTTGGGCTTTTAATTATGCAGCAGATGAATTTTAATGCTCTCATGTCGTTAGGCTGGGCAGCCCACATTAGCCAATGCATTGGCTTTGGCAACAGAGAAACAAAGATTTCTCAAGTCATGTACAAGATCACTTGAAAGTGATTCCTATTAAAAGCTCAGTGCTTCAAAGGAAGCAAAATACTCTCCCAAGTCATTATCGGGTGCTTTACCCCTTCTTTAATGACCTATAACTGTATTGCATTGCTCTGCTAAGCATTTTTTAGCCACACTTTCCCAGTTCTTCCTTGGAGAGAGGAAGAGAGGTTTAAGTAACATCATCTGAAGGTGACTGCTCACTCAGGCATCCATCTGGGCTGAATGAGGAATTGCGGATCTCTGACATATGCTGGAAAATACAGATGCTGAGCTTCAGGAGCAAGGAGGAAGGGCTATTGCTGTTATTGTTTTTCCCTTGAACTGAAGGCCAAGAGTCTTTTCTGTGATCTCTGGAGGTACAAACACGTGCTGGTAAGCATGAACTCTGTGACTGTTAACACTGTTTCGTTGGGGGTTCCAGCAGGAGTGTGTGCCTACTGCAGAGCAGCTTGGTCACAAATATAGACTGGTTTGGGTTGGAAGGGACCTTAAAGCTCATCCAGTTCCAACCTCCTGCCACGGGCAGGGACACAGTGTTCCGTATTTTGTGATGGAGGCGACAGCTTTTCAGGGATGAGTGAAGTTATTTGCTTGTTTCTCAAGCACTTAACAGAATGCACTTTCTGTCTCACAGTCAGAGAAACAAGACTTTCATGTTTTCCTTCATCAAGCTCTAGAGAGGGAGAAAGACCACAGAGTTTAACATCCTTAAACCTCTTCATTCTCCAGCAGTTCTGTGTTACAGCTCAAGAAAAGGAGTTTGTCAGTGTTTGCAGGAGGAGCTGGGCGTTAAGCAGAGCTGATCCAATTGGGATCCAGGGGAACTTGTCTTTTCCACTGGCATTATGACTCCGCCAGATTTCCAAGGTTGGAGAATCTCTGCCTGAGCCCCTCTGTTGTATTCTGCCTATTTTGCAGAAATTGGAGTGTGCTTGGTTTTTCTTTGTATTTTACGCTATATTCTATCTACTCTTGAGTCCTAAGTTGTGTTAGCCTGCATGATGAAGATAGCAACTTCATTGGCTTAGTCTCAGTACCTGATAGTGGTTCATCTGCAGCCTGCTCATCAGTGCTCTTGCTTCTAATCCCCTGCAAAATGGGGAAGATTTGGTTGGGTTTGGAGCATTAAACCCCTGAGAACTGTGGTTTTTCACCCTGCAGGCAGGATGTTGTACCCGCATGTCCGGCTTCCTGCCACTGAGGGTGTTTCTGTTCCAAGTATTTGCCAAAATGTGGGATATGGCGAGGCACGTTCCCACTATTCCAGTTGTGGAGGCTGCAGATCCTGTTCCTGCCTGCTCAGGGGTTTTCCGAATGCGCAGAGCTGTTGTATCTGCAAAGGGCAAGAGCACATGGCTGTTAATTGCTACTCACCTTTATTACAAGGAAAGAAAACACAGATATTACCAAGAGGAGAACTGTCATCCTTACTGAAACATTGCTCTGGCTGAAGCCATCAACAACAGGCACCTCTTTTGTCAGTTGATTCTGGTTTCTGTAGTAGTGTTGGTGGCTGCAGTGAGGGACCAGCATCCACAGGGAACAAAACTGGAGAGATTTTGTTGGAGGAGTGGGCATTTCTAAAGGAGGTGTCACTGCCAGACTCGAAGCCTTGAGGATGTTCTCTGAATGCATCTTTTGATACAACCTTTCTGTTGTGGCTATTACAAGACACAAAGAGGAAAACAGGAGCCTGATGGCTGTCCCAGGCAGAACTCCGAGGAGCGTAGGAAGCCAAAAAAGCTTAATACATGTTGAATTCCAATGGCTGTTTCTTGCAGAGCTCATTTGTAAGACATATTTCAATATAAAGTAGCCCAACCAGCTGCAAGTTTCTGGGTTTCTTTGCTGTGGAGGCCATAAACGAGCAACTTGGGGCAGTAATTGGAAATATGCTGGAGAAATATCCCCAGCACCCAGAGCCACAGACATAAATCGGGTATCGCCTGCTCCTTGATTTGCTGCCACAGCCCACTGGAATATGTGTTCTTTCCCATGAGCTGTAAGGGGATGACGAGTCTTTGCTTTGGTTTATAATGGCACATGGGCTAAGAAAGAGAAATGTAAGAGCTGGTATTAATTTATGCTTAGCAGTCGGCGCCCACATCAGAGAGGAGACTGTCTGCTCTGCCTCGCCTGATGGGTTGTCAGCTTGAGGGGGGGGGATCTCCTGCAGAAAGATGTTCTGCTGAAGAACATGATGTAGCTGGAGAAATGGGTTGAGGTAGCACAGATCAGAGCTCTCATGAGACCCCCCTGCAGTTCTATGTCCAGCTCTGGGGCAACAACACAAGGGGGACGTGGAGCTGTTGGAGCAAGGCCAGAGGAGGCCATGGAGCTGCTGCAAGGGCTGGAGCAGCTCTGCTCTGGAGCCAGGCTGAGAGAGCTGGGCTGGGGCAGCCTGGACAAGAGAAGGCTCCTGAAGGGGAGACCTGAGAGCAGCTCCAGTGCCTAAAGGGGCTTTTGGACCCTTGCCTAGAGCCAAACTGGACACATTGCATTTTTGTTGCTCTGCAGCTTATGGAGACCCTCAGAGCTGAAACACCGTTGTCCTGATCAGGTTTTGGCTGCAGGAAGGTTGGCACCGAAACTCACGTTAATCTTCTAAGTTTACATTAGTGTGACTTCTCCTGTTGAGTCAGTTCCTGTAGCAGAAATGAAACAAAATCTGATGTCTGCTCTTTTAAGAGGGGAGAAGTTGAGCAATGTCTCAGAGGTGTCACTGGTGTACCCCAGTCAGCTCTGAAACAGAGCAGGGTGTTGGTACCGGGTACAGGCTGCACAGCCAGAGGTGTCTCAGGATTCAAGGTGAGTGTCTGGCCAAGCATCCTTGTGCAGGTAAACCCCAAAGCAGGAAAAAGATCTACACAAGTAAAGGCAGAAGCTGCGAGGCTCATTCAGGAGGCTCAGCAGGATCACAGCTTTATGTAGCTTTCTTCTGCCAAAGAAAAGGTGGAAAAAATGTATTATTGAGAAGCAATAGTGTTAACATCCTGAGAGCTGAGGAAGTCACACCCTAAACCTTTGCCAACCCCAGATCCATGACCTTGAGTTTATATCTGTGTATTTAAAAACGAAATGTTATTTGACACTGTGGATGTGTTTTCCATGCTTGAGTTTGAGCAGAATGAAGTTATGTCAAATTAAAAACTTCAGGGTTAAAAGACATCTCCTTTTTGGTGCAATTACTTGGCTATGGCAGTATTTGGGTCATTACTGTGCAAACGTGACCTCATCCTTAACAAAATCCTCCAGAAGTGTGCAGGTGGCACCAGCAAACAAGGAGGCATCTCCTCATGGGCTCCATGCAGCAGGTTGACCTGCAAAAAGCACTAGATTTTCACTAAATTATGGCAGATTTGGTGGTGGAGGGAGCTGTGGAGCCTCACTTAGGTCCTCGCTTTGCTCAGTCACAGAAATCGCTGCATGGATCTTACCCAGCCCCAGTTTTACCCCATGATGATGTTAAGAGCCTTGCTCTCCCTGCCACAGGCTGCCTGAGCCATAGGGAAAGCTGATCCCCGGTTGTGCAAGGTGAAGCTGTTTTGCAGCCTGTGCCCACTGGCTGTTTCTCTGCTCCTTCAAGCCCTGGGAAGTTCAGGGTTCAAGCTGGAACTCTGTTCTCCTCTTCAGACTTCACATTGCTCCATAGGGTGCTGCAATAGATGGGAATGCAGGACGAGGAGACTGGGAGACCTGGATGATTTCTCCAGCTCCTCTGTGAACCATCAGTGCTGGGAATGACCTGATGATCAATATTGAATATTTGAATTAGACTTGGGCTTTTTTAATCAACCTTTGCCTTTGTGGTGTTCAGCATGAAGGTGAAAATCCCTTATCAGTCATGGTAGCTCTTCTTGCACCTTGGGCTGATGGCCATGATTTCCATAGCCAGCAAGTCCACAGTCACCCTCCAGACAGGAAAACGCTGCTAAGAAACTGCTGAGGCTCCTACATATCCTTTGGGACAGTGGGAATGTCGCAGATCCTGTTTCCTCTATGCCCATAGGAACAAAGCAGGCTCTCATAACACCCTTTTCATTTAGCCATAGTTAAAGGGCTTTTTAGAGTGGTGGTTTATGGTGATAAAAGAAGGGCGTGCTGTGGTTTGCCGCAAGATCTGCTGGAAACCAAAGGCTCGAGCTGGAAATCTGTTAGCAGTAAACTGCAGTCACGAAATCAGTTCTGTTTGTGCCCTGTGTTACATCTGCATCTGGGCCTCATACCAGACGTTAAGCTGGTGGCACTTGCAACTAATTACAAGCATGCTGGATTAATGCTTTGTCTCTCCTAATATATTGTGTGGTTTCTTTTACCCTTCTGGGGGGAGAAAAGTGATTAGAGTAAACCACTGCTGATGTTAGGAATATTACATGGTGTTTTCTTCAAATCCAGGGAAATAAATGCGTGGTGGAGTTGTTAACCTGCTTTTAAAGTGAAATCTGAATCCAGCTTGGGAGACCCAGTAGCGCTGCAAGAGTGGAGGAGTTGTCCTTGTGGATGAGATGGAAATCTGGGGCTGTCCATGGTTATGGGTTAAGGTTAATATTATAACTCTCATAATATTCCTGTGATACACATTGAGAGCAACCAGCACTCTCAGCTCCTTCAAAGAAGCTCAGTTCCTGAAGGATGTCTTTGGCCCTGCATGATCCTTATGCTGTTGGTAACAAACTCTGTGTGTCACAGGGAGCATTTCAAGCTTGAATGAGCAGCTTGTAAAACAATTACCCTGTTTTAATGTCCTTCTAATGATGGTGTCATTGCTGCATTGAAACAAAAAGTGGTTCGGTCTGAATCCTCGCAAGGCCACGACCGCTTCCTTTGCCTGTACAGAAAATTGGTGTGAGAGAGGGCAGAGCATCCCCTGGCCAGATGTGCTCCATAGCATTGAGTGTTGTAATGGATGTACATTTACATTGCAGCCCAAACTGCTCAAACTGCACCAAAGACATGGAAGAAACCAAAAGACCGGACCCAAGCCACTGAGGAGGCAATAGAGGCAGAAGCAGAGGTAAGAGGAAGCCACAGTGCTGCTTTGTCCACGTTTAATGATGAATTTGCTCTCTTGAAGCTGTGTTTTAGAGATGCTGCTTCCTAGTTGTCCTGCAAGGATGCAGGGCAGCCTTCTGCGGGGAAACAACAGTGATAATTCCTCAGCACCCTTTACATAACTGGCTTTAGTCCATTCCTTGTTACAGCTCTTAAGTTTTATTTGCTCTTGCCTGATTTAGTAACTACCAGCAGTCAGGAACATCTAACTGCTGTCATTCCAGAGAAGAGGGTTGTCCAGAGGAGGTCCACAGGATGGTCAGGGGTCTGGAGCATCTCTCTTATAAGGAGAGATTGCAGGAGCTGGGTCTGTTTAGTCTAGAGAAGAGCAGACTGAGAGGGAATCTCATCAATGCAGATCAGTGTCTCAAAGGCAGGTGCCAGGAGGATGGTGCCAGACTCTCTTCAGTGATGCCCAGCAACAGAACAAGGAGTAATGGCCATGAACTAAACCACAAGTTTCACCTCAATATGAGAAAGAACTTTCTGTTGAGGATGGCAGAGCCCTTGCACAGGCTGCCTGGGGTGTATGTGTGTGTGTTTGTGTGGAATCTTCCTCTCTGGAGACATCCCAAACTCGCCTGGACAAGTGCCTGTGTGACCTGGTCTGGGTAGCCCTGGCTTGGCAGGGGGCAGGACTGGATGAGGTCCTTTCCAACACTAATGATTCTGGGGTTAAGGGTGAGAACCAAATTGGGATTGAACCCTTTACACTGTCTTGTTTGGGTGCCACCACCATGACATAGGGCAGGTTCTGTGGACAGTGATGCCACAGTGATGTCATGGCCGGATTAGTTTCCCTAACAACCACCTGATGGAGAAGCTGTGAAAGGAAAACGCTGGAGTCTGCAGACAAAACCACCTTGACAGCAATTAGATGAGTAATGAAAGCCTCCATTGCTGCTGCTCCGGTTGGGATCCTCTTGGTTTAATATCCTGGGTGAAATTGGGGTTGGAATAGGTCAGAAAAGGGAATAAGAGGGTAAAAGTGTTCACGCTCAGCCTGTCTCTGCACTGATAACAACTGGTGGTGTTACCCAGTTTTTCTTTATTAGTTTCTTACTCATATCTGTGGTTTCCTCCACACCTTGCCCTTAGTGCAGACATCACTGAACCATTCTGCTATAAAAGCCTGTTGTCACCAGGTAAATCTTGAGACCAGTGGATGGTGCCTCATCCTTTGTGTAAGTGAGTGCTTGTGTTTCCCCCTGAAGTAGTAGATTTACATACTACCAATGGCATAGAAGTGTCTTCCCCTCTTTTTGGGTGGGAGTAGACACTTAACAATGGTCATGTGCAGGGTATTATGCAGTGGCACTGGTCTCTGTGCAATGAAAGAACTGATGGTTGGGTCATCCAGAGAAATTAAAAGCATCACTGTGCTTGTTTTCAAGCCACAGAGTGAAGGATCTTGCTGGAGCTGCACACAGTTTGTACTCTCTTGTGTATCACAGCCTGGTTTGTGTTGAAAGGGACCTCAAAGCCCATCCAGCTCCTACCCCTGCCATAGGCAGGGACCCCTTCCACTGGAGCAGCTTGCTCCAAGCCCCTGTGTCCAACCTGGCCTTGAACACTGCCAGGGATGGGGCAGCCATGGTTGGACTTGGTCTTAAGGGTCTTTTCCAACCTCGTGATTGTATGATTCTGTGATCTTCTACCACACACTGATGGGATGTGGATGTGTGGCAATGCTGCGTTTTCACACACTGCTAAAAGGGGAGGCAAGAGCACCGATCTTGGTCTGTCGTTGTGGTACCAGCACTGCAAAGGGGGAAACAAATCCAACAGAGGTGTTCAGTAGAAGCTGTGACCACTTTGTATCTGTGCTTCTCATTGCCAGGCTGGACACAGGGGCTTGGATCAAGCTGCTCCAGTGGAAGGGGTCCCTGCCTGTGGCAGGGATTGGAGCTGGATGAGCTTTAAGGTCCCTTCCAACACAAACCAGGCTGGGATTCTCTGAAGCCAACCACAATGTGCCCTGTAAGAGGGGTCCTGAGCTGCAGGAGAGGAGAAAAGTGAGGTTGGCTTTCCAGGCTGGCCTTGCTCATGCCTTAACAGCTCCTTCTGTCCTATCCCAGTAGGTCCTAGGGATTCCATGGGCAACATTAAGTGCCTCCAGTTGCAGTGTTCATTATCAGTGGGTTCTCTCCAGGCATGAACCAATAAATCTCCCGGGGGCTCTGTGTGTTGTTCCGTGTCACTGTTCCAGATGCCTGTGTGTATCCTGTGGCACACAGAAACGCTGTGTGAATAAGTAAGAGCAGTCTCTCATGCTTTGAATCTCGACAGCGTGGTTTTACTGTAACCTCTTGTGTTTCCATCTCATGCCTCAGCCTAAAGCAGAAGAGGAACTTTCAGGTGACAAAGTACTTGAATGCGACCCAGAGAAAATGAGCCATGGGTTTCAACTGGAGAGAGACCCCTCTGAGCTTCAGAAGGCAAAACCTGTGGAGGAAAACGGAGAGCAGGAAGTGGAGCCTGTGAGGAACGGTGCCGAGAGCGTTTCTGAGGGAGAAGGAACTGAAGCAAACTCAGGCTTCACCGAGAGCTCCGGCGAAGGGCCAGTGTACCAGTATAAACCAGGTAAATCCTGCCTCGGACTCCTGCGAGCTTGCTTGGGTTTGTGCTTCTCAAAGGGAAAGGCTGTGTGTCCTTCCCATGGAATAAAGGATGTTTGCAGTGGGGCTAGAAAGGTACTCAGGGTTTCACTGGGATCCACTATCCAATGGGCCCAGAGACACCTTTGTGGGAGCACAAGAGGAAGGTTGGTTTTCTCTCGATGGTGGTAATAAAAAGAAGAGAAAATCCCCAATTCCTTGAATTTGTTGCACTTGAGGACATCGGCTTCAGCACAGTGGAGATGGTGGTGAATTGGTTCCGGTGTGATTGACAGCTGAGAACGATCCCAGAAAGGAGTATATCCTAGGATATACTCCTTCAATAAGAGATTTGAAAGTTCTGATTGAGTCCTAAATACAAGTGTGTGTGTTACATAGGTTTAATTTCCTGGGTAAACCGTTGCATAGCTCTTCAGGTTTCTAGAAGAGAAAGGAAAGGGAAGAGTTTGTGGTTTCATCCAGGCTCTGCTATTGAACTGTGAGAGTGCAGTTCTTTTGATGAAATAATTCAAGTGTGGGCTCACAAGATAAGGTCTTTCCCTTGCTGGGTAGCGCTGGGTATAGAATACCCAAGGGGTGGCTTTGTTATTTATCATTTAATTTGTAGACCTGAATCTCTATTAATTCACTTCATTGAAAGAGACCTTGAGACTGACTCCTCAGTGGCTACCAATTTTTAAGCCGTTCTTATTCAGGTGAAGCTCCCTCCAAATAAATTACTCATTTTCTTGGGAGCCCAGAAATGGAAGAGTATAAAACAGAATAAGGAAGAACCTTTGGAGCCTGGTGGATGAGGTATTGGACAAGGAGCAGCACTGTTGGGTATTTACACTGTGGCTGCAGAGCAGCCCTGGCCTCGTGGTGCAGTGACCCTCGATTTCAGCTCTGCTCTTTCTAAAAAGGGGGAGTTTTTGCCTTCTGATCAAGCAGCCATAGGAGGAATTGTGGGTTTGATCCGGGTTTGTGCCCTCATTGGGGAGCCAGGGCTGCCTGTGACTCTGCCCAGCTGCTTTTCACATTAAAACAGCTTCTTGAGAACCTTCCAGCAGAAGGGAACTGTACATACAGACTTTCTTGGTGCTGTCAGGGCTTTTCCATGATAAATGAAGGGTGCTGTGGCACAGGGGATAGGCAGCTGGCTGGGAATGCTGGCTGGGACACCAGACCATTTTCTGTACCTCTTTAGCCTGAAGCTCTGCAGAAACAAAACTGCACAGAGAGCTAAAGTTCGTAGTTCCCTTTGTGTGTGTTCATTCCCACTTACTAAATCCCATCACTGAAGTAAGTTCCAGTTTGTGGCCTGTGCAGAAGTGAGCATGGTGAGAACCCAGAGACCTAAAACTGGTGATCAGGGACTGAAATAAAGGAATAATAGAATCCTTTAACAGCAAACCTGAACTGGATTAATGGGAAGTGAGGCCATTGGGCACCAATGCAGTACAAAGGCAGCATCTTGTGCAGATGTTTTCCTTCAGAAGGAAAGGGGCCCCCAGCACAGGGGCCTGACAAAGGCAGCCTGGCTGCCAAGCAAATCCCGGTTTGCTTTCCTAACTCCAAACTGTGCAACCAGGAAAGAAAACCCCATCTATAGGTGACCAGGTGCTCATTTTCCTTGTGCTGGAATGGCTGTAGGTTTACATTTTGATTTGCATCAGGCAAGGTTCTCCACACCATAGTTCTCCTGCCTGGAAACAAGGAAGAAAAGGGTGAAAAGTTGGGATTCTTAAAGCGTGGTTGTGCATTTTCTTGGGGTTCCCACTGTTATTCCCAGCATGGGTTGCTAAAGGCTCCGTGTTCTCATGCTTTCAAAGGATGCTTACACAAAACCCCTGCGTTAACTTTGGCATTTTCACCCCAAACCTGGGAATTGTCCCTGTTTCCTTGTATCACACAAGAGTGGAATTCAAAACTGAAACAAAGCAACATAGGTTAGAACTGGAATTGGTGATCAGTTCCATGGGGGTTGCTGCTGGCATTGGCTATATGCTCCCTAGTGGTTTTGTTCCTTTATTGTGAGTGTGTCCTCTTCTCGCTGCCTTCAGTATGAAAATAAAGCTGAATGAACACTTCACAGGCAGCTGTAGCAACCTCTTTCCTTTGGATTTAATGGAAACACATCTTGGAGAGTGGAGGGTTTGGTTCCCTAGGAATCTCAGGCATCTTCTCTCCTTATAGAGCAGTGGAAGCCCCTAGACCCGGAGGGGAAGAAGCAGTACGACAGGGAGTTCCTGCTGGATTTCCAGTTCATGCCTGCCTGTATCCAGAAGCCAGAGGGGCTGCCTCCCATAAGTGATGTGGTTCTCGACAAGGTGAGAGGAGAGCCCATCAAACAGGTACGTGTAGGGTGTTTAATCCTTAGCTAAAGATCCAAGTGTGTGCTTTATTCCTGGGCTGTTGTGAGGCAAGCTTCTGTTGCAAAGGGGAAATACATGGCTAATGTCACATCACATAATTCTTCCAGTAGAGGCATTGATGCCTAATGAATGTGCACAGATGATTTAAGAACTGAAGCATTTTTAATGGTCTCTATCTGGATTCAGTTGTGCTGGGTCATTATTAACATTTAAAATGATACAGCCATGAAGACCTGTGGAGCAAAGCAAGACCGAACAGAGAGGTGGTGTCTTTAATCAGATCAGTTCTAAGGATAGAAAGCGTAGGCAAGCTTTTGGGCAAACTCTTTGGTCTGAAACAATTATGTCACTGTTTGTGAGCTGATCTGATAAAACCTCGGCTCACAAGCACTTGTGTGATTTCTCTCCAGCCTTATTACAGATGTGATTTTCTCTGCTGTACGTATGTGCTTACTGAAACACTTGTTATTTCTGAAGTGCTGACACCAAGCCCTTATTCTCCTCTCAGTGAGGCCTATGGAGTTCATTGGTTTTGGTGTAATCACTATAGACTCACTCTTAAGACTGAAGCACAGAGGAGGATGTAGGTGATCCTCGTGTGCAGAAACGTTTCCACTCTGAATTTCATACCCAGACAAATTGTTCCCCAAGTGATTTCATCCACCTACTAGTTCTCTGTGATAGCTTCTCACTGCTCTGTCTGCATCTGAGCTTCCTTTGCTCGCCTGGCCATCTGTCTTGTTAACACAAAGGACGTTTGTTTGAAGGAAGGTGGCAGTTTTGTGATCCTGAACCAAGGCAGGCCCATGTCAGCATTAATTTTATCCTCTAGAGTCATGCTCAGCCTTGAAGTGTCACTGAGCTCCTCAGGAGCCACCTGCAGAAGATTAAATGCTTATGTGTAGTGTAAGTGTGGATGCATAAGACCTGCACAGTTTATTAAAAGCAGTCATTTGGATAGCAAATGTGACTGTTACCGGTTAGCGGAGGTTGTCTGTAGACTTGGATGAGATCTGTGCTGCAGCACCCACTGAACAGGTCCTGTTTGTGTCTGTTCTGCACCATGATGCAGGTCAATCAGCCAAAACTGCCACTGAGAACTCTGGACCCCCGGATACTGCCTCGAGGACCAGACTTCACACCAGCCTTTGCTGATTTTGGGAGGCAAAGCCCCGGGGGAAGAAACGTATCTGGAAGTGTGAGTTTACCTCAACTTGCTGATATACAAACTGGCCTTAATGCTGATGAAGGCCATCCTCAGGCCTTTGGGCCTCTGCCGATGCTCCGGTGGTTCTAGTTGTGTCAGGATGAATGCCAGGGTGGTGTTGTCTTGGCTGTTGTAGGCAAGTTAGGGGAGTGTGGTGGATGGTTTGAACTGGTACGTATTGGTCTTCAATGGATTTGATCTCCTTCGCCTTTTTCCTGCGCCAGTTTCCACACTGAGGACCCGGCCTTGGCACGTGTGTGAACACACGTTTCTCATGCAACAACCCGGCGTCAGTGTGCATCATCACAGGAGTCTGTTTTATAAAACCTGCTGGTAGAGCAAAGAGCTTTTACTAACCAGAAAGAGAAAACAAGAATATACAGTAGACACAGCGCCTGTGCTCCTACTTTCTCTGTGCTTCCATGTGGTGTTTCGCTTTGGTTACTTCATTCCTTGTTTTCTTGCCTTTTCCTCTGCTTTTCTTTTCCCTTTCTCATCTTTCCCCTGTGTCTGGCTTTGCCCATGCTCTGAAATCCCTCTCTGAATTCTTCTGTCTCACCTTTGCCATCTCTTCCTTGGGGGGCAGGTGCCCCCCCCAGCATGGTCCTGCCCAGTCAGCGCAGCTGAGGATGGAGGCTGCTCCATTAGGAGCAGTCAGGGATTTTCACCTCCCTCTTAAGATACATCCAGTGTCTCCATCTGGATCTATCTATTGGCATAGCCATCATTTATCTTTCAAAACTGCTGGTTTTGGAAGCATGCACTGAACGACCTAGGCTTCAAGCGTGCACATTTCCTAAGGCTCAGAGGCAAATCTGGTCGTTTTGAGCTGATGCATTTCTGGTTTGAGAGTGGTCCCGTGGCTGTGCCATGGGCTCTGTGCCCATGTCCTGGAGTAGCTTTGGTGCCCTGGTTCTCCTCAGAGCACCACTGGGTCCCAAAACCTCGATGCTGTTGGAGGTCGACTTCGCTTCCTGTGTTTAGGACTTGCAGGTGGCACTGTGGCATCTTCTCTCCTTTCGTGCACTGGATGTCCCGAGCCTCCCAGCATCTCGGTAATGTCCCTGTCACTCTTTCTTTCCACAGGCCTGCAAAGTGCAGAGCAACCCTGGATTGCCTTCCCTGGCTCGGTGCGGGTCCCCAGCATGCCCTCTCTTGGTCTCGCCTCACCCACCATTGAGGAACCTGCCGCTAGGGGTAAGCCAAATCCCCCCCTATCCCCCCACATCTTTGCACCTTTTTGTAGAGTTGTCTTTGTCCCTAATGCCCGCTGTTGATAAAGAACCACCGGCAGAAAACTTTACAAAAAGGTGCAACCTTGTTTAAAAGCAAACCGAAACCAGACTTGCATTGTACCCCTCTAGGCAGTCTTCAGTGGTGGGTGGGACATCACCAGCTGAGGGCATGCTGGGACGTTGGCCTGAGCGGGATCCGCGAAGGGTCTGCACTTTGCAGACCTGTGGAAAGGGGGAGACAAGGTAAGTCCTGCTTACCCCGTTCATTTGGAGCATTCAGCACATAACATACATCCCACATCTGCGCCTTCCCGGAGTTGAGCCTTCCTTTGCGTTTCTGTCATGGAGGGTGTGAAGGTGATGTGATTCCACCAGCCCTGTGGCGGTGGTTGTTAGGGGATGAGAGGGGTTTCAGCCCCTGAGCAAAACCAGACCTTGCCTTCTTGTGAAGCATGGCAAAACCCTGCGTGTACACTGCCTGTCCACTCGGTCATCCCACCTCTGCACAGGCCATGCCCATAAACCATTAAACCCACTGCCTATCGCTCGCCCTCAAGGTGATTTCAAGCAGCTCGGCGCTAACCAGCTTTTGGCACCTTGAGAATCTTTTGTTTTGCTTCCTTGGCTTTGTCTTCATTTCCTTCTTTTTTGCTTAAACGTGTTGTATGACTGTGTTTAGAACTAACAAATGTTGCATCAAACGCAAGGAGTGGAACTACACAGCAACAAAGTGGAGTTCATAAACGCTGCTTGGTGTGGACAAAGAGTTAGAGGAGTGCAGTGGGTAGTAAGTTCAAACACAGAGGAGTAGGGTTGGAGAGGGCCCGTCGGCCCCACGCACCAAGGAAGGATGGGGTGATGGGATCTCGAGTCACCTCAATGCTTGTGCTTCCCTTTTGCTTCCTAGCATCCAAGCTCAATTTCCCCTTCTTCAGTTGAAGCCTGTTGCAGAGGGAGAAGGAGTTCTTTCACTTCTTGGATGGTTTTCAAAGTGTTACCATGACTTGTGGCCTGAGAGTGGAAGTGGACCTTGAGGGAGAGCAATGGGTTGTGCTGTGTTGCTATGAGGTTTGGGCTCCTTTGCAGGAGACTTGCCCCTCTTTCTTCCTGCTTTCCTTTTTTCCTCCCTCTTCATCCAGAAGACAGGTAATCCAGATGGATGCAGGAACATCTGGTGATCGTTTCTCTGTGCCTTTGGTGGAAAACACTATCTCAGTGCAAGCTGTAGTCCTGTAACCACAGATGGTGCAGACCTGTTGTTATTTACTTGAGCTGGGTTACAAAAGGGAAGCACCACTTTAACTTACTGCATCATAAATCTGGAACCAGAAAGCCCTAGATTTTTTTCTGTTTTAAGTTTGAGCCTTGTATGATTTTATTACATGTTCAAAGGAGGCTCCTGTTCGCTGCTTTTAAAGCCTAATCCAGCACTTTGAGCCGAGTTTCTTCACAGATATTGAAAGAATACAATCCTAAAGGAAGTCCTTGTTCTGGGAATGCAGTTGAAGGTCTGGTCTTGAAGACAGCCAGGTTTGAGCAGGCTGTGACGTGCAGTGTTCTGCACAAGATGATGCTCAAGTGCTCCTTGGAATACTCTGCTTTAGGAACAGTAACCTCCCTCAGGGGGGCATGTTTGCTCTGCAAGCCGAGGCTTTGGCTTTCCTGGACCCATATCCCAGGGAGCTCCGTGTTCTTGCGGCTCTGTCCTCATGTGCTGCACCCCGGCTGCAGTGGGAGGGTCCTGCAGAGTGGAGCTGCCTCTTGCAGGAGGGATGGGGCAGCCACAGGTTCCCTCTCGTTGGCTTTGCTCAAGTTCCTGGGGGAGCCGAGCCCAAACACTTGGATTTTGTGGTCTGCTGCCAGCCTGGCTCAGGTTCCCAAGTTTCCCATGGGCCAGGAGCTGTGTGGTGAGGTCTAACATGCGTGGCTGAAGCCAGCCGCTTTGCTGTTGCGTTATTGTCTGGTTTTCCAGCTGGAGGGAAGTGCCTGCTTTCCCAGCCGTACATTTGTGGCATGGTTAGAACTTGGGCAGCAGAGCTGTGTGAAATGGCATAAAAGCAGAGGTGGGCGTCTCAGCAGCCAAAGCAGGCTTCATTGCATTGTGCTGGTGTTGAGCAAGGGCTCTCAACACCAACTGTCAAGCTGGTGGGAGGAGAGAGGATTGGTACCTGGTGCAGGAGGGTTCTAACACCCAAAAGCATCATGAAGATCCCTCTGTTCTTGCTGTCTTGTTCTACTATTGGTTCTTTATGAGTGATGGACTCACACGGATGCATTACAGTTATGGGCTGCACCCAGAAGGGTTTGAAGGATGTGCTGGGTTATTTCTGTGCGTGCTGCTGGGATCTGGACTAAGATCTTGGTACATGGTGGAGCAGCATGGTGACACAGTGTCACCCTCTTCATGCATCATGCACAGCATGAAGTGGTTGTCTTTCAACAACACCTTACTCTGTTGCTGTTATCCCATAATGAAGCTCAAACAAGAGCTCTAGCAGTAATGGTGATTGTGTTTGCATTCACCCACAGCACATGTTGACATTGTCAGAGCCAAGCAGTTCACATTGCAGACACAAGCTCCTGTCTTTAAGGAAGATTTTGGCTTTTAATAGTGCAAAACCAGGTTTGGGACTCACATAAGAGGCACCGGTGAAGAGCAGTTTCCTTCTGTGTTCAGTGAAGCTGAATAACTGAGCTGGTTTTGCCTCTCTGGTGCTTGCTGAATCCCTTTGTTGAACAAAGAAAGGTTTTTAATGGCCCATCTTTCACATGGAGGTTGCCCACTGCCCTTGGAGGAGATGAAGGACTTGTGTGGAAAGTAACCGGGTTTGATAATGGAGTTTTGTTGCTGCACTAATTTTACATTGAGGTTGGTCATTTCTAATGAAGGAATTCAGGAATACAAAAGAGCAAGGGGGAGGAATAACCTTGACAGTATTGGTGACCCTTCATCCTTAATCAGAAGCTCCCAGTGATGAAGAGGGACTTTGGGGGTGTCTTGTGCCCTGTCACTTGTACAGTGGATGAAATACTCCCCAGTTTCAACAGGTTTTGTACCTGATCTGGCTGGGAGGAGCATCATGTTGTACAGGATTGTTGCAGAGAGGTGCTTGATGCTGTTTCAGACAAAGTACCATGTGTCCCTTTCATCTGTGAAACTACAAAGGGTTTGACCCAGCTCTGTTGGGATCCGTGTTCCTCCAATGCAGGAGCTGCACTGATGCTCTGTTCAGTGTGGTTTGTGTCATTCCTGTCTCAAAATGGCATTGTTTGAGCAGCCTCCAGGAAAACTCCCCATTTTCAGCAGGGCTGCTGGTTGATCTTTATCGAATTGCTTGGGATGTTTGAAATACACCTGTAAGGACTTCCTAATCCTTTAACACACCTTTGCTGGGATGTCGCAGTTACGCAGTTTCTGGCTTTCAAGAGGCTGCTTCTGTCAGCTGGGTTCACTTCTGCTCAGGCAGCATCCGGAGCATCGCCAGTGTGTGTAGGCCACGGTCATCCCAGATCTGCTTTGGGGAAAAGCTGCCTGGGAGAAGCATGTTGGGTGCCTTCCTGTTCCCTCTGGCCAACCTGGAGCAGTGTGTTGGCTCAGAGGGAGTCCTCAGAGCCCAAAGAGGAGCTGCTGATTGTCAGCGTTGGTGCGTGCCCTGGAGTGTGTTATGGAAATGGGAGCTTAAAAGTGGATATTACAAGGAATGTTTTTGTCCTAGTTGTTGAATGTTGGACCGAGGAGATCGCAGCCAGGCCAGAGGAGAGAGCCCAGGAAGATCATCACTGTGTGTGTGAAGGAGGATGTGCACCTGAAGAAGGCAGAGAACGCCTGGAAGCCGAGCCTGAAGAGAGAAAACCAAACTGAGGACCCAGAGAATGTCAAAACACAGGTGAGAGCGTTGGTGTGCACTTTGGGAGCACAGCAGTGCGTGACCGAGGGAGGATGGGGCTTTGCTTTCTCTGTTGTGTAAGACCATGAGAAAGGACAATGAATTCCAGTTTGAACCACAGCTGTCCCCTACCTTGAATGGCTTTTTCATGTGTTTATACTTGACCTGGAGTTCAAATGGCAACCCTGTCTGTTAAGGGACTCACAGTAGGGAACACCGGACAACCTGCTACCTCTCCTCCAGGACTGTTTTTCTATAGCTAGTTTACTGGGCTGTTCCTGTCTCCATTCTAAAGCAAACAACCTCAGCCTTCCAGCACTGAACTTGCTTTTCATCCCCTTTTGCACTCAGCAAGACTGAGGTTCCTCTGTAAAGTTCCCTCAGCTCCTCCTGCCCAGCCCAACAGCGCGTCTCTTGTCTGTCTGCCCCTCGTCTCCTCCCTGGGGCAGCCGCTCTGGGCAGACGTATTTGCCTGCTGGTCAGATTGTAGTCTGAAGGCTAAGTTGGGATAGTGCTGGAAGACACAGGAATTTTGTTCTCGGGGTTAGCAGCAGCGTTGTTGACCTCGTTATCATTCTGCATAGGGAAAAAGGTGCTTTGCAGTAAATACAGAAGTCAATAATCTCTGGTTGAGGGAGGAAGCCATTCCCTGTTAGGTTATCTCATGACTAAACTGACATCAAGGGGACACTTTCACTGCGTGGGAGCAAGGGCCTTGTGCCTCTGTTGTTCATGAAACAAAAAGCACAAAAGGCATTCCCAGAAATCCTGCCCACAGCCTTGGTCTTTGGTGGGTGAATCAGAACTGAGGCTGGATTGTGTGTAACTTCCTAGAAGTTCCCACATCTTCATTCACCTCTAAGCTGCATCCCAGCTCGTTTCTAAGAGGTATCTGATTTAGACTTCAACTCACAGTTTTTCTGTCCCTCAGGAGCTGTTCCGAAAGGTACGAAGCATCCTGAATAAGCTGACACCCCAGATGTTCAACCAGCTCATGAAGCAAGTGACAGACCTGACGGTAGACACAGAGGAGAGGCTGAAAGGAGTCATCGACCTGGTCTTTGAGAAGGCCATTGATGAACCGAGCTTCTCGGTGGCCTATGCCAACATGTGCAGGTGTCTTGTCACGGTAAGTGCTGCCAGAGTCACACAGGAGATTCCTCTGCATGAGGATGTTCTGCACATTATCCCCATGACCTGATGGGCAGGAACATGAAAGTGACAAGAGCAGGGTTAAACGTTAGTTTCTGAGCATCAATAAGGGATTTCTTCTTCGACGTCCATTGGCCATGCCTGCAGGCAGAAGGCTCTGCTTGGAGTGATGTGCTGGTTGGAGCTGAAGGACACTTGGCTCTGCCTGCTCACACCAGTCATGTGCAATGAGGCATAGAATCACAGAATCCTGTGTTGGAAGGAACCTCAAAGATCCTAGGAAGGTTGAACCTTTCTAGGGCAAGCAAGACGTAGGCTCAATGGCCCAGCACCTTGTCCAACACTGGGGAATCCACCACTTCCATGGGGAGATTATTCCAGTAACTGAGTGTTCTCACTGGGAAAATTCTTCTTGTGCCCAGTATCTCCCCAGGAGTAACTTGTGCCCATCACCCCTTGTCTTTTCTATTGGACTCCCAATAAAAGAGTTTCCAGCTTCTTTGTATTCATCCTTTAAATACTGGAATATGGGGATAAGGTCTCCCCTGAGTCTTCTTTTCCCAAGGCTGACCAAACCCAGCTCTCTCAGCCTTCCCTCACACAGTTCCTAGGTCTTGGGTTATCTTTGTGACCCATCTCTGGACCCTCTCCAGCCTCTCCACAGGATGGAGTCATGTTTGGAAAGTTCAGCCTCTGTCTCATTTCAAAGGAGAGCCCACAGGGGCTGAGCTGAGCTCCAAAGAGCTCATTTCAGATGGTGAATTTGAATCATAGAACCCCAGCCTGGTTTGGGTTGAAGGGACCTTAAAGCCCATCCAGCTCCAACCCCTGCCACGAGCAGGGACCCCTTCCACTGGAGCAGCTTGCTCCAAGCCCCTGTGTCCAACCTGGCCTTCAACACTGCCAGGGATGGGGCAGCCACAGCTTCTTGGGGCACCCTGTGCCAGCGCCTCAGCACCCTCACAGGGAAGGAAGAGCTTCTGCCTAAGAGCTCATCTCAGTCTCCCCTCAGGCAGGTTCAAGCCATTCCCTCCTAGGTCCTTTCCAACCCCAACTATTCTGTTGATTCTATATCCAACCTGAATCTTCCCTGTGTCTGTACTTGGGACAAAATAACCCCCTTCTGCCCCTGATCCTTCATGGTTCACAACAAGGAGCACAGAATAAGTGTGATTTTAAGAAGTGTGTCTTTTTAAAGGACGCTGCGGATAGAAATGTAATTGTCTTTGGGCTGAGGTGGTGTCAGCCAAGTTCTGAGTGTGACTTTACATCTGAAACATAAAGCTCCACTGGGAATCATAGAATCATAGCTAGGGTTGGAAAGGACCTTAAGATCATCCAGTTCCAACCTCCAGATCACAGCATGATGCTTTGACATCCAGCACCCTGCAGGGTTGTGCTGCCCAGTATGAAGTACATGACAGAGTGTGATGATGGCTCATAGGGAGCCTCGCTCATACAGGGAGTTTGGCCCTATTTCTGCTGATGTTTTCCTTCCTTGTCCTCCAGCTGAAGGTGCCCATGGCAGACAAACCCGGGAGCACGGTGAACTTCCGCAAGCTGCTGTTAAATCGCTGCCAGAAGGAGTTTGAAAAGGACAAGGCTGATGACGACGTCTTTGAAAAGAAGCAGAAGGAGCTTGAAGCTGCAACCACTGTAAGTGGTGTTTTCCCTCTTAAATTCTCAAGAGCTCCCTCTGAGCATGATCTCTTTGGAAGGTGGAGTTGATGTGGGGAGAGTTCAGAGTCAAGAGTTTCATTTCTGTCTCTGTGGCTGAGCCTAATGAAAACTGTTTGCCTCGGTCAGCGGGTTTAGACCAGCCTCTTTTGGGGGTTTTAGGAGAAAAAGAATAAACAGGGACAACGTCACAGAATCATTTGGGTTGGAAATGACCTCTGGAGATCTTCCAGTCCAACCTCTGCCAAGAGCAGAGCATATTACACAGGAACATCTCCAGAGAGGGAGAGTCCCCAGCCCCCCTGGGCAGCCTGTTCCAGTGCTCTGCCACCCTCAAGAAGCTGAGGTCCAGCTCATTTCTTCAAGTCAAATAACATATATCTGTGCCCACACAACCATGTAACTATTTGGTTACACTCTGAATTTTGCATTAAAGTGTTCTAAGAGAAAAACTGCTCCAAAAAATCACAAGAGTGGATCAAACTTAGAGGAAGTTTAAAATCACAAAACCACTGTTACATTATTACAACGTCAACTGTAATAAACATAAAACTGGACCTCTGAAGAGTTCCGTGCTCTGTGAATGTGGCTTTTCAGAGCTGTTTTTCTGTTACACAGCCAGAGGAGAAGACGCGGCTCCATGACGAGCTGGAAGAGGCCAAGGACAAAGCCCGGCGGAGATCCATTGGGAATATAAAATTCATTGGGGAGCTTTTCAAACTGAAGATGCTGACGGAGGCCATCATGCATGACTGTGTGGTGAAGCTGCTGAAGAACCATGACGAGGAGTCCCTCGAGTGCCTTTGCCGCCTCCTGACCACCATTGGCAAGGACCTGGACTTTGAGAAGGCAAAGGTAGGGCAGGACCAGGAGTGGGAGGCGAGGCCTTGTGGGCAGGATTGGAAACATGGGTGTGGAGCAGGTTTACTTGAGGATTTATTTGGTTTTCCTTCAGGAATGGCATGAGGAAATCATCTGCTCTTGTGTGGATGTTTCATCATGACCTGGCCCCGCTCCTTTGTCTTGTAGCGTTCTGGAGTGTTTTCAGCCGTGTTTTCCAGTTGTTGTTTCCAAATATTTCATCCAAACACTTTGTTTGTTGTTTCTTTACCATTGAAGGTTTATGTTACCTACAAAATGTACCACTTGAATGTATTTTTAGGGTTAAATCTAAAAACCCCTCATTAACCGGCCTGCCCCCCATCCATCCCTGCATCCTGGTGGGTGCATCATTTTGCATCACCATCATTCCAGAATGAAGCAACCACAGCACTCCTTCCTCCTCCTTCCCATTTCCCAACAAACATCTATGTAGCACAGAGCATTACACACTCAATGAGCTCCTTCTGGCACAATCTGCTTCTCCTTCCCCAAAGCCAGGCTTGGGATGAAACAGTGCTCAGGGATTTTGCCAGGAATCAGTCGGACTCAGCTCTGAAGCAAATGGAGCTGTAATTGTTTTCAGCTGCTTGGGAAGGGAGTTCCCTAAGAGGGCTCTGGATTGCAGGGATCACAGCAGATCCATCCTGATCTGTATGGGGAAACAGCTTCCCAAACTGTCCTGTGTTGTCAGCACACCAGTGCAGTTTACCACTGATCCCCAGCTGAACACGGGGTTAACACAGCAGCGCACACGTCACTGATGCAGGTTTGAAAGTGCCAGGAGCAGGATTCAGTTTCTCCATGTGCTTTGGGAAGAAAACAGGGTCTGACTTCTGAGCAGTAGCTGAGGTCTTGCTGGATGGCTCCTGGGTGCTGGGTTGATCTTTGAGAGCATGGAGTTGGGCTAGAAGCCAACATTTTGGTGCACTGGCCCCTTCTGCAACCTGGAGCCGTGGCACTGCATGGCACAGCGGGTGCATGCAGAAAAGGGCTGGTGGATGTCATGTTGTCCCTGTCCTGTCTTTGTGATTTCTTACTCCTATCAAGTGATAATCTGTTATTTAGATCCTATTAGTGGGGTAGATGTTTTATTACATGTCCTTATTGAAGCTGAAGTGGTAGTGAGCGCTATGATTAAAGCTCCTGGACAAAGTCCATGTGAAATATTTTCCCCCTCATTCCTAACTTTGGAAACATTTGCTGTTGAGCTGAAGCCTTTCAAAGGCAAGGCCAGAACCCAAGTTTAACAGGGTTTTTCTTGCTTGTTTAAGTGTAAGGGAAAGGGTTTGGCTGCTTTTAGTGAGGGAGTGGGAAACACTTTATAAAACCACCCTGAAACTTCGTTTGAAACAGCCAGAGCCCCATCTGGGGGGAAAAAGGCTTTTTGAAGCCTGGCAGGTTAGATTTAGACCTACTGGAGGCTTCTCTAAGGATACCAATTGATGTCTTAATGTGCACCCTTTTGGGTTCCATCACATCGTGACTTCTTGGATGAGATGGAGCTTGTAGGATTTCACACTAGAGCTGAGCCCGTTCAACAGGCTCCTGGTAGCGAGCAGCTTCTGCCGCAACTTCTCCTGCCCGACCCTATCAGGGCCGGTTTGGGGAGGCAGCGCATTGGGATGATGTCTGCAGAGTCAGCTTCCTGCCTTTTGGTTTCCTGAGCCACTTCTTCTCAGGCTGAGGTAGAGCAGGAAGCCCCTTTTCAGTAGCAGGTACCCAGCACATCCGATCAGCTGCACGGTGAGAACAACCACATCGAATGGCAGGTTCGTCATGGACAAAGCTCCCCATGACCCAGCCTCAGTGGGTGCTTGAGCCCAGACTCTCCTCTGTGTGCTGGGCTGCACCCCCAGAGCGTGAGCAGCAGCTCAGGGAGGGGATCCTGCCCCTCTGCTGTGCTCTGGGAAGACCCCCCCTGCAGCCCTGATCCAGCTCAGGGGCAGCAGCACCAGAGGGATATGGAGCTGTTGGAGCGAGGCCAGAGGAGGCCATGGAGATGCTGCGAGGGCTGAAGCAGCTCTGCTCTGGAGCCAGGCTGAGAGAGCTGGGCTGGGGCAGCCTGGACAGGAGAAGGCTCCTGAAGGGGAGACCTGAGAGCAGCTCCAGTGCCTAAAGGGGCTGCAGGAAACCTGCAGAGGGGCTTGGGACGAGGGCCTGTAGGGCCAGGCCAAGGGGAATGGCTTGAACCTGCCTGAGGGTAGACTGAGATGAGCTCTTAGGCAGAAGCTCTTCCCTGTGAGGGTGCTGAGGCGCTGGCCCAGGGTGCCCAGAGAAGCTGTGGCTGCCCCATCCCTGGCAGTGTTGAAGGCCAGGTTGGACGCAGGGGCTTGGATCAAGCTGCTCCAGTGGAAGGGGTCCCTGCCCGTGGCAGGGGTTGGAGCTGGATGAGCTTTAAGGTCCCTTCCAACACAAACCATTCCATGATTCTGTGCAGAGGGTGTAGATTATTTGAGTAATTAAATACACAGAGAAAGCAGGTGCCAAGTGAAGGAGGTGCCCACAGATTTGTTCTTCATTTCTTGCACATCCTGCACTGTGCACACTCAAATCCAACCTGGGGGAGCACACAAGACCCAGCCCTCACTTCTCCAGGAAGCAGCTCCATGTCCCCAGGCGTGTTTTTCTGACACAGAAGTGCAGAACCTGCTCACTCCCCACCTGAGGGAGTGTTCCTGTTTCCTTCCAAGCCTCACTGCTGCTGCTGCTGTTTCTCTTGTGTAGCCTCGCATGGACCAGTATTTTAATCAGATGGAGAAGATTGTGAAAGAGAGGAAAACATCTTCAAGGATTCGTTTCATGCTTCAGGATGTGATAGACCTTAGGCTGGTAGGTACTAACTCAAGTGAGTAAAAGAGCATATTCCTTGTCGTGTCCATGCTGGAAGAGCTCTCCTGCAAGAGCAGGGATTGACAGTATTTACAGCAGCAGTGGGGTGTTAAGAGGGGACATCTGTGCCCCTTATCCCAAAAGTCTGGCTGATTAAAGACAGAAAATCTCTTATTTTGCCTAAACAAAGGCCAGTGTTGGTAGAGGGGTGAACTGCTTGTGTCAGGTGCTTTGATGCTGCTCCATTTTAGACACATGCCCACACTGGCTTCTGCTGCTGCTGGTGCAGCCCCGTGGCAGCAGCCACCCCTGAGCTCCTGTCACAGGAGAGGTTTTGGGGTGGGTTTCCCCCACAGCATCCCTTGTGCTTCTCTGTGTCAGTCACATTGCTTCACTGCCTTCGAGTCCATGTGCTCTGGGTGTAGCTGTTCCCTGCCAGCACTTGTGCTGATGGGACTGAATCACTCTGAGATGCATCCCCCACAAGTGAGGGGGTGGTTGGTATGGCTGGAAGAGTGGTGAGGGCTCTTCCCCAAGGCAGTGTGGATCTCCTTGGAAGCTGGTTGTATACTGCTGGCACAGCCAGGTATCTGCTAGTTGTCTCCTGCCTGCATTGTGCAGACAGAAGCAAACAAAACCTGCTCTGTCAGGATGTGACAATGGTGGGTCCACACTAGACTCCATTAAACAATAATACTGTGGGGCAGACAAGTGCACCCCAGTGCAGATGGGGATTTGTCCATGTTTAGGGACTGCAGTGACAGGACAAGGGGTAACGGGTTCAAACTGAAACAGGGGAGGTTTAGATTGGATCTAAGGAAGAAATTCTTTCCTCTGAGGGTGCTGAGGCACTGGAATGGGTTGGCCAGGGAGGTTGTGAGTGCTCCATCCCTGGCAGTGTTCAAGGCCAGGTTGGACAGAGCCTTGGCTGGCATGGTTTAGTTTGAGGTGTCCCTGGCCATGCAGGGGGGTTGGAACTGGATGATCTTAAGGTCCTTTCCAACCCTAACTACTCTATGGCTCTGTGTTGTTATCAAGCCATGGGTTTGGACATGGCCGAGGTGTTAAAGCTGGAATCTCGTGCCATGGAGGGTGTCTCTGCACCGTGCAGTTGAGGATGTGACTGCAGGTTTTGCAGACCAGTACCTGTAATGTCACCCTGTAGGTGTGACAGCAGCTTTAGCCACAGGACAGTGCTTGACTCAAGCCCTGAACGGGTTTTACTCGTACCTCAAGTAGCTGCTTTGAAGCTGGTTTGGGCTTTTGTGGAAGCTGAAGTCACCGTTTTAACTGCTGGGGGCACAGAGGTAGTTACCACAAAGGCTGTAATGAGGTTGTAGCAAGATCAAGGAACAGCCAGGTTAAGTGGGGATAGATGGATCTGTGCAGAGTATGGTCAGGTAGAAACATCAAGCGTAGGAAGTGCTTTGTGAGGAGACAGCTCCACCTCTCTCTGCAGGATTCCTGTCTCAGCCATCATGATCCAGGAGTGGCAGGGCACCATCTCCAGATAAAATGCAGCCACTTCTTGCTGTTTTATTTTCAGGGCTTCATTTTTCTATCTCGAGCTTGGAGGAAGGGCTTCAGCAGATAGTGTCAGTAATAGAGAGTGACAGCAGTGTCCCTCTGGTCCTTCTCTTTCCTCTGATCCTAGAAAGATGGAAACGCTGGGAATGTGCAGGATGCTGGGGGCTAAAATACCCTTAACTCATTCATGCCTCTGCAGAGTGAGGTCTTCACTGCAGCCTGCACTCTCCACCAAAGCACCTACCACAGTGCACATACCACAGTGTACATACCAGAGCATGTAGCTTTGACCTGTGGTGCTGGGATAACCACATCCACAACGTGACCCCCGTCCTTCATGAGCTGGCCCTCCAAGAGGTGACAGGGGTAGGAGGGTGATGCCTCATTAGCAGTGTAAAACATCCTGTTCATGATGCTCCCCTGGAAGTGTCTCTGAGCACGTGTTGGCTTCTTCCCCAGTGCAATTGGGTGTCCCGGAGAGCAGACCAGGGCCCCAAGACCATCGAGCAGATTCATAAAGAAGCCAAGATTGAAGAGCAGGAGGAGCAGAGGAAGGTCCAGCAACTCATGACCAAAGAGAAGAGGAGACCGGGTAAGTACAAGCCAAGCTGGCAGCTCCTTTCACTCGTTTCCCATCCAGTGGCCACAGAGGGAATCCCACGTAACAGAAACAAATCTGGTTTCTTTTCCTTAGCGTGTAAAGTGAAGGGAACTGGGGCCTCATTATGGCTGAGGCTGGGGAAGGAACAGACTTGCCATGGGCCATCTGTGTGCTTTTTTCAGGGGGCAGATCCCTTTGGTAAAAACCAGACAATCCCAGGCCAGTAGTGCTGAAGTTTCTCCTTTGTGCAAACCACGTTTGATGTGGTGTCAGGCTGCCAGGAATCTGTTACAACAAGTTAGGATGCAGGAGCCGGGTCATTCTTGCATACAGCAGAATCCAGGTTCAAGAGAATAGCATCTAATTCCTAGAGTAACCCTGTTGTCTTTAGCTGTTAAAGTTGTGAGCTGTTAACTTTGCAGGAGAAAGTGGTGTGGCATTACCTTAAATTGCTGCCAGCCCTCAGGGCTGGCGCTGCCTGCAGGGGAATGGGGGGGGTTAGGCTTTAATTACCCTAGTGCTGACATCAGGAGAAGGGAGGAACTCAGGACTGCCTCAGGGATTCTGTCTGCACCAGCCCAGCACTGCTGAAACCTGTGCAACAAGTGAGGTTGGGGTTGGGTTAGCAAAGGCTTGTGGTCTGCTCCTTTGGTGAGCTTGTGAATGCACCACGTGCATCCACATTCAGATCACAGAAACAGACACTGAGAAACCTGACCAGGAAGAACCACAAGCAAAACCAGCCCTTGAAAACAATGAGGTCTTTTCTGCCAAAGCTGGTTTATAATAACAAGGCCAGGCAACGTGGCTACATCATCTTACTCTAAAGAAACACACCCAAAAGACATGGTTTCTGCACGGAATTGTGCTTGGGCTGAGCAAAACCATGCCATCTCTTTCTCCTCCTCCTGCTGAACATGGAGGAGATGGCCCTTGTCCTCCCATGCACTGCTGGAGCCACGGGGATGAGCTCAGGGTGGTTGTGTTTGTTATCTGTCAGGTGTCCAGCGGGTCGATGAAGGCGGTTGGAACACTGTGCAGGGGGCAAAGAACAGCAGAGTGCTGGACCCCACCAAGTTCCTTAAAATCACCAAGGTAGGTGCCAGCACAAGACTCTTCAGAGCAACAAACATGCCAAGGTCTTGCTTTACTGTGTGTGTCTGCCTAGAAAAGACCGACATGGTGTTCACAGGTCAAAACTGGGGTTTGAGGATGTTTTATATCTCTGGAGTTAATACTGTGCCTAAATAAAGCACAGAGGAAGAGGGTTGTCTTCTGAGTGTTTGCTGTGAGGGAAAGCAGTACACACACACATTTCTTGTCAGGTTCTTGGCATACTTTTAGTGACCCAGAAGTTCCCTTCATTGGTAAATCTGTGTTTTATTTAATGATTAAAGAGAACATGAGTTTGGGGTATTATGTGTGATGATGCATGTGATGGTGCAGCGCATCACATGGTTGATGCAGAGGGGTCTCAAACACCTGCGTGGCAGAAACTCTTTGCTGTCTCAAGTTCTGCCACTGCTACTTAGCAGAACGAGGGTGCCACATTCAGCCTGAAAACACGATGTTCCTGACATGTCACCAGTGGCAGTGCTCCAGGCTTGACAGGTTCAAGCAGTACAAGAAGAGCTGTGTCCGCTTTTGTGGTGTTCCTGGACTTGTGTTGCAACCCACAGTATGTGACAAACCTTCACACCCATCCTCCAGATGAGCATCTCCCTGTGTTTTTACCATCAGAAGGGTACTTTGGGAACCTTTATTTCAGGCTGCAGGTCAGGCAAGCTTGGAGATGTCTTTTGATGAGCATCAGAGCAGCTTTGGCTGTTCTCGCCAAGAGCTCAGGCCTTCCCACAAATCAGGGTGATTCCTAGACATTCCCTCTTCCAATTAATGTCACTCTCCTTGAGTTTTACTCTCAGTGCCTGGATGCTTGGAGAGCTGTAAAGCAGACCCGGGACAGGCTGCAGCTTTTCCACAGGTCAAACTCAGTTTGTTCCTTGTGAGAGACATCAAACCAGCTCCAAAACTGAATTAGCAGGAGGGATTCAGGCTGCTTCTGTCGGGGCTTACAGCTCATCTGGACAAAGCCCTTCTGCTCCTTTAAGTACAGCTCAGTACAAGCAGTTGGGTTGTCAGAGGAAAAGGGAGCTTGTACAGAGGGATCTGTGGGGTCACAACCTCCTTATCAATACATTCACCTGCAGAGCATTGTAAAATCAATGTTCTCTTCCTGTTGGACACTATTTTCCCTCCAGGTTCTGCCGCCTCTGAATTCTCTTTGTCACTGTGCCGATTCCCCCCAGAGCTGCGGCTGGTGGTGGAGCAGGCAGCAGAACCATTTAATTTGTCACCATCAAACTGAACTGATCACCCCAGTACTGATGTCCTGGGCTTTTTACTCCTTACTGGACTTCAGACTTTCCAATAAAAAGAAGCTCCTGGTCATTGGGGATGTCTTCCAGTGGCACTGTGGAAAGGCTGTGATCCCTTTGTTGTCTGTGTCCTCTGGTTTTGGGTAGGGTTTGGTCTCCCAACATGACTCAAAGTTTGGTAATAAATTTCCTCCCTCTGGAACTCAGTAACAGAATTTATACCCAGTTTGAGGGTGACAGAGTGGGAGGCCAGGTTTAATGCTTGGCCTTTCATCTGCTTGGAAGATGCTCATAGCACTGAGCCAACAACGCTTGGGGTATGACACATGGCCTCTTCATTTAAGTCCTTTAAGTTTCATTCCCTCTGCTCATTCTTTTTCTACATTGGAAGATCTGAAGAACCTTTTTTGGTTATATTTTACCACACACTGATGGGATGAGCTGCAATGCTGCCTTTCACGGAACACCAAGAAGGGATAAATCATAGAACCATCGAATGGCCAGGGTTGGAAAGAACCTTAAGCTCATCAGCACTGCAAAGGGGGAGAGAAATCCAATGGAGGTGTTCAGTGGAAGGATATTTCTGACCACTTAGCATGGTCTGTGCTTCTCATTGCCAGGTTGGACACAGGGGCTTGGAGCAAGCTGCTCTAGCGGAAGGGGTCCCTGCCTGTGGTGGGGGGTGGAACTCGAGGAGCTTTAAGGTCCCTTCCAACCCGAACCAGGCTGGGATTCTGTGTTTGATTCCAAACCTATGTTAAAGTATTTTGGTATTCAGAAGACAGGGATTGTTGCCAAACCCTTACCCATTTGTAATTAAGTTGTACAATCAGCCTGGTAACGGGGTGTCTTGATGTGTTTTACAGCCCACAATAGATGAGAAGATTCAGCTTGTGCCTAAAGCCCAGCTGGGCAGCTGGGGAAAGGGCAGCAGTGGTGGAGCAAAGGCAAGCGAGATGGGTGAGTCCAGTGGGCCCTCACCCTGCTTGGTGCTACCAACTACCCTGCCAGGGGTGGACTTGGGTGGGAATGCTCATCCCTATGTGTGACTGCCTGACAAGGGGGTGGAAGCAGGGCAGGACCAGCCTTTTCTCTTCAGTTCTCTCCCCATCACTCCAAAACCAGCTATTGCTTAAATGATGTTGTGATGCCAAGGTGTGTATGGCTGCTGACCTTGTCATTGCTCTTTGTGTTGTCTTTGCAACCTCCCAGACTCCTTACGACCAAGTGCCACAAGTCTGAACAGGTTTTCTGCACTGCAGCCTCCAGTGTCGTCTGTATCTGCCTCATCTCCATCTTCAGAACTAGATTCTCGCAGGGCCTTAACTAGGTAAGTGTCAGCCCAGCAATGACTTCTCCTTCTGCTCTCTGCACACTGCTGCTTTCCTCTTGCTGCTCTAGTTACCAGCACACAGAAAGAAGAGAATTTCATTGAGTTTCTAGGAATGGCTGCTTCTTTTCCCCTTCCCACTGTGTACTTTGAGTTATCTTAAAACATCTTATAGGGGAGACAGGTAGTATTAGTTTTTAAAGCCATTACTGTGAATGTTTTTGTTTCCCTTTTTTGGTTGCCTTTCATGTAAGGCTTCATTCACTGGTAGTTCATCACAGGTTAAAACCCCTCCAGTTAACGCGGTGTAGTAAAGAGGTGTCAGGGCAGCTCAGCCAGCACAGGAGGTTTATTTAGAAAGAAAAAACAGGCCTAAAACCTTGCAGAAATTAAGGAGGGCTCCTAAAATGCTCTGCCTGCATCTGACCTTTCCCAACTGCTGTGACCAAACCTGCCTGTGCTCACACATCATGCAGGGCTCTCACACCCCGTCCCACCAGGGCTGCACCTGCTCCAGCCTGGAGCATGAAACGTGTATTAACCCTCAATAATGTATTGGCTCTAGACACAGGTTATAAATGTACAGTTCGTTTACAGTGTCTTTGTCCTCCCAGTGTGCACACGCTGCTGGGCCGTTTTCTTGTGTTGGTGTCTCTGATGTTTTCCCTCCTGTTCCACCTAAAACTCCAGCTCAGCTGGAAATTATTCCATTCTGGAATTGTTTCGCCCATCTTACTCATTAACACTGTGATTTATAGGACAGATCCTTGTGTTCTGCTGCTGGTAGCAGTCACTATTTGGAAGCTATTTTTCAGTGACTGGCCGAAGCCCACACCACTCACACCATTTGATAGTGAAACAATGTTCTAAAATCCCCTGTTCCACGTATCAGAGGGGTGCTGTAAGGATGTTCTTGCTTTTCCATGTGTTCTCTGGGCTCTGCCTGTCCTCTCTGTGGGTGTTTGTGTTTGTCCATGTCTGAGGCCTGAGTTTACTTTGGCTCTATTCTGTGCAACTACAACTGTAAACCATTGAGACAAGAATCCTGCTGGGTTCAGGTGCAGTTCTCTGAAGCTCTCCAGTCCCTTGTCCAACATCCCAGCGCTGTGAGCAGGGGTTACTCATACCACAACCTTTAAGCAGACGTGGTTTCTGTTCCGCAGTCGCGGGAGCATGGGCAGGGAGAAGAACGACAAACCTCTGCCACCTTCCCTCTCCCGTCCCAACACCTTCCTGCGGGGCAGCAGCAGTAAAGAGCTGCTGCTCGACAATCAGGCACAGGAGGAGCAGCGGAGGGAGATGCTGGAGACAGTGAAGCAGTTGACAGGGGGCATGGAGATGGATAGAAACAGCACAGAAGCAGAGAGGAACAAAGCCAAGGAATCTGGTAAGTGCTGTTTCAGGCTCAGGGAATCTTGCTGACTGTGTGAAAAGGCCTAAGGGAACATCTATAAGAAGAAGTGACAGTTTTGTGCCATGGTGTGAATGTTATTGATGGGCTGGGCCAATGGGATGAGGTTCAACAAGGCAAAGTGCCGGGTCCTAACACTTGGGTCACAACAACCCCCTGCAACGCTCCAGGCTTGGGGAAGAGCGGCTGGAAACTGCTCATGGGAAAGGAGCTGGAGGTGCTGATTGATGGAGCTGACCATGAGCAGCTTGTGCCCAGGCAGGCAGGAAGCCACCAGCATCCTGGCCTGGATCAGCACCAGTGCAGCAGCAGGGCCAAGGCAGGGATTGTGCCCCTGTGCTGGGCACTGGTGAGGCTGCACCTTGAATTCTGGGGCTGCACCAGGGCAGGTTTAGATGGAGCTGAGGAACAATTCCTTCCCCACAGGGTGCTCAGGCATTGGAAAAGGCTGCCCAGGGCAGGGCTGCAGTCACCGTCCCTGCAAGTGTTCACACACCGTGGAGATGAGGCCTCAGTGCCATGGGGCAGGGGTGGCCTTGGCAGTGCTGGATGGTCCTGAAGGTCTTTTCCAGCCTCATGATTCTGTGGTTGTTTTAGCCACAGCGATGTGTGGTCAGGCTGCTGTGATCTGCCTCACAGAGGTTTGTAACACAACTGATTCACACAGGCCTTGCTGTCATCTCCTCTTACCAACTCATCCTTAGGATTCATAGGAGCCACATAGCTGCAAGTACTAACAAACACTGTGCCACAGCACTGAGGGTGTTGGAACCAGTGCCACTGCTGCTGTGTCTTTGTGAGATGGTTGGTTTACAGAAATACTGAGAGTTCATACAGGGGATACGTGACCAAGAAAGAAGTGAGCAGTGCTTGATGACAGGACAGGGAACACTCTTTGCTCTAGTGACTTTTCAGGATGTTGTCTCAAAATGATGCTGATTTTCCTTTTCCATATGTGTTTTCTAACATTTTTTTGTCTTGTATTTCTACCAGCCAAGCCAGAAGCTCCCCCAGCTCCAACACAAGACAAGCCTTCACTATCAGAAGAGGAAATAGAGAGAAAATGCAAATCTATCATTGATGAGTTCTTGCATATTAATGATTTCAAGGTAAGCAAAATGAAAACCTCACAGAAAGGTCTGTGTGACCAGGCTATATTTCCCCCCCCTTGCTGTGCTCTGGGGAGACCCCCCCTGCAGCCCTGATCCAGCGCGGGGGCAGCAGCACAAGAGGGATGTGGAGCTGCTGGAGCGAGGGAGTGGAGGCCATGGAGATGCTGCAAGGGCTGGAGCAGCTCTGCTCTGGAGCCAGGCTGAGAGAGCTGGGCTGGGGCAGCCTGGGGGAGAGAAAGCTCCTGAAGGGGAGACCTGAGAGCAGCTCCAGTGCCTAAAGGGGTTGCAGGAGACCTGGAGAGGGGCTTGGGACAAGGGCCTGTAGGGCCAGGCCAAGGGCAATGGCTTGAAC
>NDXB01004907.1:81496-100573 GCA_002631895.1 Agapornis roseicollis | reverse complement strand
AAACACCAGCTACTAAAGAGAAGAAAAACTGACTGCAACTGCTGAACCCAGGACACCATTAAATATCTTCAGGTTTAGCATGTATACTTTCAAAGCCTCTGCTGGCTGCATGGAATAAAACTAGTCCTGGGAAGTGTAAATCATGCATCCCATGTCATCATTCCCTTGGAATTTGGTACAACTCTTGTTGCATTAAGTCTGAGTGGCAGCTGGGTGAACATTAATTTTCAATATATTTTACTCTTAACAGTTTTATTCTGCTCACTGAATTTTCAAAATTTATGTGAATTCAAAACTAATTTTAGAAACAATAAGTATGTTTTAACTGTGAGCAATCAATCTGTTGAATCTGAAGAAGCATTGAAATTTCTGTGGCCAAAAGTATGTAGGCTTCTTGTGTATTCTCACAAAATTACTTACCATCCCTTGTAAGAAGGTCTGCTGCTTGAGCATCAAATGTTGTGTTTGGTTATTCTTATCAGCTAATGTCCTGTTGTAGCACAGAACTTGAGCTGTTATTGTAGAAGCTAAGTATCCTGGGTTTGACATCCTCTGTTGTGACATTTCTGTGTCATTTAAAGATGGATGCATTAGGCTTCTTGTTTAAGTGAAGGTTATCCCCTTGATTCTTTCTCTATTTGATGTAGATGGTTTTGTCTATTTTCTTTCCGAGTTTGCTCATAAGAGCGTGGGTGTCTGCCAAAAGTTACTTCTGCACTGGATGTAGGGAAGTCTGTACCTGAAGCTCAGTTAATCCCTTCAATCCGTCTTTGCTGCTGCATCCATGAGCCCTAGTCCTGACCCCAGCACTGTGGCTGAGTTATCAAAAAAGTTCGCATTGCTGGTCTCAGTCTCTTTGCTGATACTTGTGAAAAGATCAGTGCATTCTGTGGGCACCTGTCATCTGAGCAGAAACAACCAGCAGCATGTAAGGTACTGCGTATTATTCCCCATATCAGATATGATCTGAAAAGCAAGGACTGCACATACCATGTAAAGAAAGACTAGGAAGAGATGGTGATCAACTGCTGCCAGTCCTTCCATGTGCACAGGCAACTTGAGAATAGCATCCCTGAGCTAGGTCTGGAAAGGGAGAAGGGAACTGCACATCTGTATTTCCTTGTGATTTGAAGAAAAAGGTGATGTTCTTAGATGAACTGGGTGGCTAGTTTTTGAAACAGAAATGTGGGACACAATGGCTTAAGAAAAGGTTAGTTTTCCAAAGCAGAGCATATTCTTTTCTCTTGTTGGTCATTATCAGTGCTTCTGAAGACCAGCCCCTCATGGAGGAAGTTGTGCTGGAACACAATGAGCTGGTGACAGTTTTAAGCTTTCCCCAGCATGTAATAACTCTGACTAATTGGTAGGTACATGCACTGTAAGGACAATGATATTTTTGCTCCTTTGCCTGCTTAAATCACAGCATTCTGTGTGAGATGGTGCAGCCAAATGCATGCTGGAATGTATAACACTGGCACAGGAATGTTAGTACGTATGCATGTTTCTAAAACTCATTTAATGTACAGCAGGATTTAGTCCAAGTTAGGGGTATTGCTTTTAGATACTGTCTCTTTCAGAGAAGCTTTTTCCTGATAGAATTTCTGAGCCACAGTTAGGGCAAGTGAATAGAACAGGAGGTCCGGTCTTCTGACCACACTGCCTATGGTGCTGGGTTTAGGAGAAGCCTGGTAACACAAGCTCCTGACAACTCCTAGCAGGACCTGCAACCCTTCAGCAGAAGGTCTTTCTGCAGGTGCTGTCCTGTTTAGAGAGGGAGTGTGATGTTAACTTTCCTGTTATATCAAGGTTAAAGCATTTGGATCATTGTGATGGCTGGTAAGAGAAGGAGATAGTCACAGCCCTCCCATAAGCAGCCTGGTTTTCCCCCTACAGAGTCATCTTTTCCATGAACTATGCACGTATATGCCTGATAAAGGGGATGCTAAAGCTGCAGTCTAAAAACCAGTACTTCTAGATGTTTGGCAGATCTGAACCACATTTTGGGTGTGGTGTAATTGTAAAAAGCTTTTAGAATATAACAGCATAGAATAGAGCAGAAATAAAATAGGAATAGGGATAGAGATAGGAATGGAACTGAATGGAGTTAGATTAGGAAAGGATAGAACAGAATAGGATGGCATAATTTAGAATAGAACAGGACAGGACACAGGACAGTACAGGGGACAGGACAGGACAGTGGATGGGACAGGACAGAGAACAGAACAGAACAGAACAGACAGAACAGCAAAGCACAGACCAGAATAGCACAAAACAGAATAGCACAGACTAGAATAGCACAAAACAGAATAGTACAAAACAAAGCAGCCTGCTGCACCTTGGTTGAAGGTCTGAGTGACTCAGCCCTTTAAAAGAGACAAAACAATTACCAGTGAATGGAAGGCCATAGAGGCTGGGGGAAGGGATTGTAACATCAGTAAAAACCCTTGTTTTGAGACTCCACCTGCCTCTAGCTCAGGGGTTTCATCTCCAGTGACCACCAGAGTCACTGGTGATTCGTGCAGTGGCCTGAAGACCCTCCTGAGGTTCATTATCCTTACATACTGTGGCATATAACAGAGGGAGTTTTGCCATCTTTACATTTACAGTGAAATTTAGAGCTCAGTGTCAAATGTTTGGCTGAAAATGTCAGTATTGTGTTACAGCTGAATGAAGCTTAGCCTCTTAAAAGAGATGGTATTTTGTTCTAAATGTGTGATTTTGCCCCCTGTGCATATACCCATCTTCCAAAAATTCAAGATATTGAATGTGCCCCACAGGAAGGTAAATGATGGAAAAAATGGTATGCCTGAAAGCCTTCACATGAAGAAAGATTACTTTAAGAGTTTCTTCATGTGCACTTGCCCAAAACATCCTAAGCTCAGCTGAATTCCTGAATCCTATAATTCTGTAATTACCAGAGTCCTGGGGAATGCACACACCTGATTTTATCTGGAATGGGGAACTCTGCATTGGCACTGCCTCACTGATAGCAGTGCATATTTTTCCCTTATTAATTAATACAATTACACTGATTTTAAAATGTACATAATGGGATCAAAAAAATGGAAAGACAATAATTCAGAATGTCATACTGCAATTAGGTGAATTTGGGAGTAAGAGTGGTCAGAAGGGTTTACTTATGTGACATTTTGAAAAAAATAGGGGAATGATTGCAAAAGGTATGGATAAATGTTCCTTGTATATCAAAAATCTGGATGGAGGTGTTAATTTTGAAGTTTCTGATGCAGAATACAATTCACATCCCCATTGTAAAAGTCTCTTTTCGGCCAGTGTTTTCAGAGGTGTAGCCTCTGTGATGATAAGGAGTTACTGAAGCATGAACAAAGAATGCTTGGTTTTAAAATTGTTGTATGTGTTGCCATTTGTTCAATAAGAAGCTGAAAAAGAAAAATTAACTTTGGTGCAGCATACACAGTGATAGAGACACTAGTTGTGAAATGCTGGTTTTATAAGTATAATTCATTATACTTTCTTAGATCCAGTGTTACAAATTAGGGTCACTCATGTCAGAAGACTAAAACCCTTTTGTCTCTCTTTGATATTAAACTATTCTTTCGCAGTCCTTTTTATCTTACAGAGCAGAACTGAATTCCACAGCATCTTTGTTGGTTCAATCATGTTATTTGCAGCAATCATTTAGTTGGTTTTAGAACTAATATTATTTAGTTATACTGTCATTTGCAACAACAGAGGCTCTTTAATATCCTAAAAATGTTGAGGGGCTTCAGTGTTAGCTGGGTAAGCATATGTATGAGACCATAAAGAATTTGGGGACCATGGTGGGACTGCAAGGTGCTAAATTGGATAGAAAATCAAAAAAAAAAAAAAAGCATACAAGTCAAAGTAAGATTGTACATCAGAAAAACTACAGCAATCTACTGAAAATTAGTAGATGATAGTCATGAGTAGCTTACAGAGAACCACAGGTACCAGCTTCCCTGAAGCACAGAAATAGGAACTTGGAGAAGCTTGTAAAAGGTGTCCTCAGGGAATCTTCCATTTTTTCACTATGATACCTTTAATCCGAGAATTGTCAAGCCACATGGAAAATAATAGGACTGAATAGTTCAGTCAGTTGAAAGTTAGTATTATTTCTTTTATCAAAAATATTAGGTCTTTCTGTGTTTCTGGAACTGTTAGGATTTGTATAAACTTTAAAAACAAGTGAAGTCAAGTATTGAACCTGTATTGCTCTTTCTTTTTTAATTTAAGATCATTATCTGTGACTAAGCAGACACTATTCAATAGAAAGAAAGAACTTAAAGCCAATGTTTTTTAACAGATGATTCAACGAGAGGCAGAAGTAAAGAATAAGGTAACTGCTGTGGCGTTGACAGACTCTATTCACAATGTGTGGCATCAAGAAGCTGGGAAAACTATTCGAGAGTGGATGCGAGAGGTGAGGGCTGTGTTTTTTTAAGAGTTGGGGTATATACATCTGAATATGGCTCTATAAACATGTCTTTATCTGCTGATCTACTTCTTTAGTGTATGAAAGACAACACATTACAAGACCTTGAAAATCATGTGCCCATACCAGCCCCTAAAATAACTGAGATTAAAGCCATTTGGAACTTCAAAGCAGCCAAAATAATAAGAATCAAGTCCAGTGTTTCTTCCTGCTGCACAGCAATATAGAGACATATATAGAAACATATACCAAGGCAGCCCTTGTGCTGCCTGGTATCTGGAACAGTCCTGGGCGCACCCAGTGCTCCTGGCTTTATCTATTGATGATGGAAAAGTGCCATGTCTCAGTCTGATGATTGCACAACTGGCAAAAAGTCCTTTCTCTCAGCAGTTTTATGAAATGTAATTACTTCTGCAGTGTTCTGAGGTTTTCTGATGAAAAGTCAGATTATTTGCCACTGCTTAGCTACCAACAGCTAGTTGGTCCAAGATGATCATGTGACGGTTGATAGTAAGCGGATCGTGGTTGATGGTAAGCAAAAACCAAGTCCCACCCTTGAGTAAAGGATGATGCCATGCATTCATTATTCATATAATACTTTAGTGTGGGGCTGCTGAGATTTTAAAAACAATACTTTTTAAAGTCAGATCAACTAAACTTCACTTTATGACACTCTTCCTCGCCAGATGAGGATCATGTCTGTGTTTTCTGCACTTCTGTTGCAGAATGCTAAAGCAATAGGTGCACATGACAAACTTAAATCAGTCACATCCTGAACTTCTGGTTAGACTTTACTTTTCTGGATGTATTTAGTGAAACTTTGTGTATAGACTGCCTATTCCTGACTTAACCTTACAGCTTTATAGGCCATGACTGATGGGAATAGAGAATTACCTGGGACGCAGCCTGACAGTTCTGACTTAAATGTTAAAAATATAAAGAATGGTAACCCCTACAGGCTCTGTCAGTAAAATACCCATTTTCTTTATGGGAAATCAAAACCTTAAAATATATGTTATGTAGTAAAACTGAAATTTTAAATCCTGTAATTTGAATCTGACAACTTCATTTTTCTTTAAGCCTTTAGTCTGAATAAGACAAGTGCATTACCTTTAATTTCATTTGCAGAAAGTAGATGTTAAAGAATAAGTTAAATGATTAATGGCCTAAAGAGTGGATGGAGTGTCATAACTTACATTAACATTGAAAATCTCCTATAAGGAAGAAGAATTTTACATATGTGAAGTGTGGCTGAGTGGTATGAAGAGTAGCGTATCACCTGGATATCTCTTACTTTAATCAGGTTTAAGGCTACTGGTAAAATGAATAATAATTAAAATATACACCTAATCGCTGCCTGTCTGTAGGGCTAATTGCTGTCATAGAAAGAATGAATTGTTAAAAAAGTAATTCTTCATTGGAGCTATCTCTCCTGTATCATTGGTGGCCTATTTTTAGTACCTATAGAAGTCATGATTTTTGAATTTATTAGGAGCTGTGATGAATGATAAAACAAATCATCCATTTACATATCTTGACACTGCTTTCGAGAATACTTATTTCTTACAGGCAAGTGTCACATTGTATATAAAAGCTGTTTAATTGTGTGCTAATCATCTGTATTATCTCCAGCTCTCTGATGTAGTGTTCTGCCAGTAGTTAATATTAATTCTACTTATTTCAAATTAATGTAAAACTTCATAAAAATTCTACTTCTTTTATAATTTCTACCATCTTACATTTGCAATTTCACATTCAGCTGTTAATTAAAATTATACATGCAAATTGTAAAATGTATTAAGCTTTACTACTTTAAACCTTAAAGCCTTTGTGAAATACTTCCATCTTAACCATTTTTTACCATAAGAAGTTACATCACAGGGTAGTGTGTTTATTGTTTTCATTTTTTTTTCATTGAATTCAATAGTTTCATTGATCTGCTATTTCTTACAGAAATCTGCCACGCTTTGTGAACTTCACTTTCTAATCTCATACAGCAACCCTTCCTTTATGTTGTTCCTGCTCTCCCTGGTCCCAGAACAGTAGGGTTGCCTTGACAAATCTATTCAAAAGCCATTCCTCTCCCTTTATTGGTGGGGACTGAAGCCTTTGAAATTCTCTCCTCACTGCAACACAGCTGACATCTTCTTCCAGACAGAATGAATTAAGGAAATACAATAAGACACTTGATCTACCAGTCAAGGATCTTTCCACAGCGAGGACGGACTCCACGGTGCACAACTAGGGTAGCAAGCATCTACAAATACACAACACTTGCTTGTTTACCAGAATAATAATCATCCATTTTTGCAATCATGATTGATGGAATGATTTTATAGAAATCTGTCTGAAAATTCATTGGGTCTTTCCAAAAAGTTGTGAGTTTTGTTGGGTTGGTTTTTTTTTTCTTTCTTCTCCTTAATGAAGTTAATCAGGTTTTCAGAAAGAGAAAAATGAGATTTGTAAGAAGGTAGATAGATCATGTAGATCTTGTAGTTCAGCTGGCAATCCTATTAAAAACATAGTTGCTTTATAATTAAATCTTTAATTAGGTAGATTTGGTGTCATTTCAGCATATTTTATTAAAAGCATATATCTAATACTTTAGTTCATAGACTCCTCTGAATAGATAGTACTTGGAGCTAAACATTTTAAAAATTCATGGTAAATTCATCCTACTCAGAGGTTCAGGAATGAGAGGTAAATGTAAATGCTTCCTGAACATAATTCCCCAAAGACCAATATTTGCATTTTTAAATGTTCATGTGCAGTTCATCTCAGCTGTATTTCCAATTATTTGAATATTAATCTGCTATCTTGATGGCTTTCATTCATTTATAATCTGTTGTTCTGTGATTTTGCAATCAGTCTTTCCTTCAGAACACCCTGAAAAATTCTGATTTCTTAATGTTGGCAAGCAAACAGGCTCAGTGTTTGTGTGAACACCTATTTGACAACTACAGAAAGGAAACACTTAAAATGTGCAGTAGGTAATTGAGGCACCGGTTGGAACAAGCACCTACTTAAGTCTGTTGGCACTCAAAATAGCACATAAAGACATGGTTTTAAGCACATTACAAATCTCCTGAATTATGGTCTTACTCTGTTTACAATATTTTATCACCAGCTAGTGTGAATAAGTTAGCGTATCTTCTCCAGTTGCTGTTGGGAGTCATGTGTAAATTACTTAGGAGTATTTTGATGCAATCACTGTCCTTTAAAAGTCAGTATTTATTTTTGCTCCAAGTTCTTGGCTTACCCCAAAATTGCCTGCCTGCTCTTACAGAACTGCTGCAACTGGGTGTCCAGCTCCGAGCCCCTGGACACTTTGGTGGAGTCCATGCTACCAGACTGCCCCCGTGTCTCTTCAGGTACGTCAATTTGTGCCCAGGAACATATTGTTTGTTTACACTTTTAAATAAATAACTAAACTATTAATAAATAAAATACTAATGCATTTGGTTCTGAATGCATTTTAACCCTTCTATGGCAAGATATGGTTGCAGGTATATGGCTGCTGTTATTTTATATAGCCCACTTTTTTTTTCTTCTTTGCTTCCTGGGGGATTTAACTTCTCTTGTCTCCTTGTAGCTTATATTGTTTTTAATTTTCTCTTCTCTCTGGCTTTAAGTAGTTGGTGACATGATAGGTAGGAGCTGAAAAAAAAGGCTATAGTGAAATCTGGGAAATTTATCAGAGATCCTTGAATAACTTGATCTAACGGTTATGTAGTCAAGAAGTTTTTACAGAAGTACATCAATGAAAGGTGCATCTAAGTGCAATCAGACACTTGTTTATGTAAGAAATTATTTACAGTGTCCAAGAATATTAATGTACGATTTCTGTTGTTTTGGACATACTCAGCCATGCTTTTTCATTAATGAATCACAAATCATAATGAGCACATGCGATAATACATCTCAACTTTCGTTAATGTGTAACAATTCCAAAAAGTAGACGCATTTGTCAGTGTAACAGTAAAATCTCCTATCTCGGTAGGAAAGTAATCTAAAATACATAAAGCTGTTACCGAACTTTCATGTTTTATTGTCAGATTTCCTTAAAGCCATAGGTAGCATATTTCTGTAGAATATAAAATCAGGTTCAAAGGAAGACGCAGCCTATACAATATTAATTTAAAAGCTGGAAGAATGTTTGACCTTGCTCTGTGAGACGCAGTTGTTCATTTGACAAGTTAGAGATTCCTATCTGTCTGGATTTTTGAGGTTGTTAATGAGACCTAACCTTGCAGATAAAATACAGTTTACAGCAGGATATTTTTAAAGCTTGGAAAATTTAACAGTACTTTGTTTGAGAGCTGACAACAACCTGTAATCACATTTCTGCTGTGGGCTAGAATCTAACCATGCAGATCATCAGCTATGTGCAGATGCAGTTCAGTAGCATTGACATTGCTCTTTGGTGTTTAGTAAAATGATATATTACTAAAATTTTCATATATTCAACATTCATCTCCCAACTTTTTGCTCCTTTAGGGAAGAGTACTGAGTTTAAAAGAAAAATATTTTTCAGGAGTAGAACTTTTTAAAGCAGGCTTAACTTCCATCCTCTGATGTCTGTGTTGCTGTTGTGGAAGAGTGCATGTTATAGAGGTCATTTTAGTTGGGTAAATAGGGGCTTGGATAGGAACTAGTCAGTATTCACAGCACACTTGTGGCACTGGAAATCTTCTGTCTGAGCTTCTCTTCTCTTGCTTTGTATTCATCATATATAAATAATGTAAAATGTATTCTGTAAAATAAACCCTGTCATTTAAAAAACCAAACTGATGCTTTAAGGGGGGGTGTGCATAAGTCTTAATTTTTCATTTCTGTTCAGGATTCATCATAGTGGGCATATTGTTTATATTCCACTTAATGAACTCTAGCTACACTGAACTTTCTGTCAGAATTAGTTTGAGGTAGGATTTCAGCCAACAGAATTTGTAAAAGTTAGTTATTTGTATTTCATGCATACATACAATGCCACTAGATGAAGATTGCTGATGTTCTACAAGATTTTGTCAAAGATTTTGGACAATGATTTAAATGGCAGCAAACTTTTTCCATGTTGATTCTTTATAATATAAGTAGTATAGGCATGGTATAGCTTTATGTGACTACTGTTGAATTATCAATGTTTTCATATGTTTTTGTGTATATTTCTTGCTTTAATGTCTTATATGGACAACTGTAAGACATTTACAGAGGAACAGGTGAATAAGTCCTACAGTGTGTTTATATGAATAATGGCATAAGCCAGCATTTGCATAATCTGTAATAAATTTATGAAATGCTACCAGATTTAGGAACATTAGTATTTAACGTGAGAGATTTTATTTCAGTCTTTTTCTGAGAATTGCAGTACTAAAACAGTCCACACTCAGACACTGGCAGCATTACCCTTAGTATACCAGTGAATGACAGTGAGAGCAATCAGAGCAATGAGAGGAGGGTTTTTAAATATAAACCTTTTGCAGAAGGAATATTTGCTTGGAACCCCATCTTTTGTCTGTGTTTGCACTGAGAATTAGTTCAGGAATAACTGCCTCTTGGTCACATCTCATGAGCCAGCTTTTTCAGAAAAAGGCCTCATATTCAGACATTCAGTATAAATGGGATTTACAGGAGCTCCGAGTTTGTTTGTGAGCAGTGCCTATTTCAGATTATGACACAGCCTCTTGCTTGCATTTCTCTTAACACTCACTAGAGAGAAATAAATGGCCATCAAACTGGAGAAACAACTTGCATTTCCAGATACAGTTGTTGAAGCTTTTGATTAGAGCATTGTTAAGTAATTAAAATGTTTGCCATAATTCATTCATGTCTTAGTTACAAACATGAATGAATAAACTTCAATAATTAAACATTGTAGACATGAAACAACAACGATACAGAAAAAGCAAGCCATAGCAAATCCATTCTCTGTTCTTGTGGTGCTTTCTCCTCAGGGAGGAGGTGGGGTACTGTGAGAGTCCCACCTTCACACTTCCTCCACATCTTAAGGATTCGTTCCATGCTAGTGCCATAGTTCAATGACTTCTTGCAACAGGTTATCATCACACAATTTCCCATTTAAAGCAGGTGTCCTGTGTGGTATACATAATCCTAAAAAGTATCTCATGCAGTGCTGAGACAGAGCTCCCAGGTCAGACATCTCCTATGAGACCTGGAGCTCCAGTTGAAGCTATCTGTCCAACACTACCCATATTCTTGCTGTTGCCATATTTTGCCAACACGAATAAGGCATTCTTCTTTATCAGAGAAGAGACTTTCCCTCTGTCATTTAGTCTTTACCAGGCAGAGTAGTCTAGCATCATTCCCTGCTGCTCCTTTTTCAGGAGAACAGACTTTGGTCTCTTAGCAGCATAACTGTGATAAAACCCCAGAGGGAAGAGGTGCCCAAGAAAGCTGGTTAAAATTCAAGGAACACTTCCAAGCTCAGAAGCAATGCATCTCAGCAAAAAGGAAGTCAGGCAAGAAGAACAAGGGGCCTGCATGGATGAACAGGGAACTCCTGGACAAACTCCAGCAAAAATGGAAGCCCACAGAGAGTGTAAGAAAGGGCTAGTAGCCTGGGAGGAATACAGAGAAACAGCCTGAGCAGCCAGAGATCAGGTTAGGAAAACTAAAGGTCTGACAGAATTAAACCTGGCCAGGAACGTCAAAGGCAACAAGAAAAGCTGCTATAGGTACACTGGTGATAAAAGGAAGTCTAGGGAAAATGTGGGCCCTGTCTGGAAGGAAATATGAGACCTACTTACCTGGGACATGGAGAAGACTCAACAACTTTTTTGTCTCAGTCTTCACCAGCAAGTGCTCCAGCCTCACTGCTAAGGTAACAGAAGGCAAAGGCAGGGGGGCCTGGGAGAAAGAACCACCCACTGTAGGAGATCAGATTTGAGACAATCTAAGGAACCCAAAGGTGCACAAGTCCATGGGACCCAATAAGATGTATCTGTGGGTCCTGAGGGAACCACTGATGAAATGGCTATGCCACTATCCAGCATATTTGAGAAGACATGGCAGTCCAGTAGGGTTCCCATGGACTGGCAAAGGGTCCATGGAAAATGCAGAGCTGATTGGTGACAGCCAACATGGCTTCACTAAGGGTAAATTGTGCCTGACAAATCTGGTAGCTTTCTACTATGGGGTTACAGCACTGGTAGATAAGAGAAGAGCAGAGGATATCATCTACCAGGACTTGTGCAAAGCCTTTGACACTGTCCTGCATGGCATCTTTGTCTCTAAATTGGAGAAGCATGGGTTTGGTGAATGGATTGCTGCGGATAAGGAATTCGCTGGATGGTTGCACTCAAAAGCCATAGTCAATTACTGAATATCCAAGTGGACAGCAGTGACAAGTGGTGTCCCTGAGGGGTCAATGTTGGGACCAACCATGTTGAGCATCTTTGTCAGTGACATGGATAGTGGGATCAAGCACCCTCAGCAAGTTGGCCGATGACACCAAGCTATGTGGCTTGGTTGATGAGGGACCTTGACATACTGGAGAGATGGGACTCTGCAAACCTCATGGAGATTAACAGGGTCAAAAGCAAGGCCCTACCCCTGGGTCAGGACAATCCCAAGCACAAACAACACAGACTGGGGGAGATTGAATTGAGCAGCCCTAGGGAGAAAGACTTCGGGGTGTTGGTTGACAAGAAGTTCACCATGAACCAGCTTCGGTGTGCACTTGAGCCCAGAACACCCCTATGGCTGCATCAAAAGCAGTATGAGCTGCAGGTCAAGGGAGGGGATGCTCACCCTCTACTGTGCTCTGGGAGGACCCCACCTGCAGTCCTATGTCCAGCTCTGGGGCAACAACACAGGAAGGAAGTGGAGCTGTTGGAGCAAATCCAGAGGAGGCCAAGGGGGATGCTGCAAGGGCTAGAGCAGCTCTGCTCTGAAGACAGTCTGAGAGAGCTGGGCTGGTTCAGCCTGGAGAAGAGAAGACTCCTTAAGGGGAGACCTTAGAGCAGCTGCCAGTGTCTAAAGGGGCTACAGGAAACCTAGAGAGGGGCTTTCGACTGTAGGAACAAGACAAGAGGAAATGGCTTTAAGCTGACAGAGGGGAGGTTGAGATGAGATCTTAGGCAGAAGTTCTTCCCTGTGAGGGTAGTGAGGCCCTGTCACAGGGTGCCCAGAGAAGCTGTGGCTGCCCCATCCCTGGCAGTGTTCAAGGCCAGGTTGGACACAGGGGCTTGGAGCAACCTGGTCTAGTGGAAGGTGTCCCTGCCCATGGCAGGGCGTTGGAACTGGATGAGCTTTAAGATCCCTTCCAACCTAAACCAGTCTGAGATCCTATGCTTTTCAGGCTAACAGTCCTCTCTGGTTTCCAGTTGTGGAGCATTGCACAGTTAAGGTATTCAGCTATGGCACTGTCACTTCACTGGCCTGGAGTATCACTCTGTCAGACTCCTGCCTTCAGTCTCTGTTAAAAAGACTTATTCCCTACCTCTTCACTTTCAGCCCTCATTAAGGACCTCTGTTAGACATGAGGTCATCTTCCATTCTTAATCCACTTTCCTAATGGCATCAAACCAGAAGATCTTTCTCCTGTCTCAGAGGAGAAGAATCCATTTCTTGTCTAAGATGTAAGCAAATGTAGGGTGGAGAAAGGTGAGGACTTTAAAAGCACTCTGTACGTTAAAGATAAAAATGAAGGAGGGATGGTAGTCTTGCTGCTTAGAAGACTGGAGATCAACTTGTCATTTGACACAGGAAATGGGATAGACGTTTTAATGACAGGTATTGTGTTACTGCTAACCTTGGTTGTAGTTCACTTCCCGTCTCTGAGACCTTACAACATTCCTCCTAGTTCTGGGAGTTCATAAACCCTTGGGAAACCGTCCTGCTGGAGCAGCTGCTGGGTGAGAATAGCTGTAAGTCAGGGTGGGAGGAAGCAGATCCATGGATCTGCGTCTGTCTCTCTCACTGTTAGGAATTAAGTTACTTTAATATCAAGACTGTGGCCTGAACATTACTCCAGGGAAGGCATTGTGGTAAATTTTGCCAGGTAAACATGGCCTTTCTTTCTTGAATACAGATATTTTGGAGTACCTCATGGGGAGTACCTTAGTGTTTGGATAAGACAAATTCCTTAGTTTGTGTGTTTCTGCCAGTGCAAGCTTTTTATTTGGGAGACTACATTCAACTTTGCAGTATTTTGTCAAAGTGGATATGCACCAACACTCATTTACATTATCAAATAAAAAGAAGCTACTGTAACATCAGTAAAATGAATTGCCTAATCAAATCCTTTTAAAGCTTTTCTAGTTGACCCCCCAAATCACTAGTTATTCTTCTAACAGTTGCAGCCAGTGTAGTTAAAACATTGTAAAATAAGGAAATTATAACATCAAAAGACAAACAAGATGACACAATGGGATGAAACGTTGACAGTAATCAAGAAAAGCTCTATTCATGGAGGAGCCTAGGCTTGAATATATGTCTCTGTAATAAGGAAAAAAGTGCAAGAATTAATTCATGTAGCTGAATAAAGTGATATCCGGCTGGCAGAAGAAAAACAAACTCTTAATTTCGGGGGATGGTGGTGCTGATGGTGCTCTGAACAGTTTCCAGAGTGATTTCACAGATTATATTTCCTGGTACCAAACATAAGGCTTGACTCTGTATGGTATATAAAACATTTCACTTGGTCTAGGCAAGCCAAGCACAACATTTTCTTTTTTTTTTTTTTCTTTCAATTGAGAAATGTTCATCAATATTATTTCTAACAGGCTACTGCAGGTATTTGGGGGTTTTACTGATAAGTAAATACATGGGGAGAAAAATGGCTTCACAGAATGATTGAGGGGACCTTGGGAGGACATCCAGCTCCTTCTCAAGCAGGGCCACTTGGAGCCAATTGTCCGGGATTATATCCAACCTTCCATAAGCTCCATTTGCATGTCAGTAAAGAAACCATGGTCATTGCAATTAATATTCCCTTAAGGCTGTGTGGGTTTTGTTGGCAAACGCCCTAGCTTCCAAATGACTGCACAGAGCCATAACCATGTGGTCTGCTGGATGGTTGTGTAGGGTTTGAGTCTATATGTGAGTGAGTATGGAATGGAGGGAGTGGTGGTTGAAGAAGCTGAAGTAAGATGGTCATCTTTGGCTGTGTCAGCATCAAAAGAAGGTCCTTCACATTGCACAGAGATAGAAAAAGTGGTTGCTCTCCTATTTCACCTTTTCAAATCCTTTTAACTGTGAGAGGAGAAAGGGGACTGATGGTTGTTTCTGACAGAGATTCTCCCAGCAAGGAACAGGGTTGTCATCCACTGAGCCTCTCTGTAAAAACACAGGCAAAAGCATTCCTTCATGTGTTAAACTCACACTGTGTACTTTAGGGCTTCAGCTTGTGGGTTTGTTTTTTTTTTTTTTTAAGAGTTTTCTGTGTGCACATAAGAGACTTGCAGTTCAAATGAAAGATGAAATTCTGCAGAGCTCACTGAAAAACAGGGAAAAGCTTGTTACCTGCTGGTTTTGAGTCCTTGGCATAGCTTGATTTAATATCAAGGATATGGTACTAAACAGTCCCCTCGAGACCGCTGCTTTGTGCTAAGTAATAGAATAGCATCAATAATCCTTCCATGGGGCTACAGTAAATTTAAGTAAAGGTATTCTGGACTGTTAGATCTGCTTAAAAGCACTGATCCAAGAAAGCGAGCACGTTGCTTGCATAGTGAGCCTTTCCCTGGAAGAGCAGGTATGCAGCCCAGCCCCCACACCGATTTACCGGATAAATCCCTTGTGTTGATACCAGTGAAACCACGAATTGCCTGTTAGATTACAGAGGAGGTAGTTTTTGTTGGCTTTTTTCAACAGGTGACTTCTGCCCACTGTTTTAAGAGCACAGTTGTGTATTCCCAGAGAAAAGCAGATGCAGCCCATGCTGAGCAGATCCTGGGGTTCAAACAGGAGGATCTCCAGTGAGGTTAAATGGGCTCCACAACACTGCAGGGTCTGTGCACAGAGGTAATTGCATCAGTGAGGCTTGCAACAGCCATAGGGAAGGACTGACTTACCTCTTGCTGCTTTTTTTTTTCCCCTTTATTTGCACCACACCATGCTTCTACTCTGACACGTTCATGTATCTTGCTCATAACAAGGAAGAAACAGCAGCAAACTGTATTAAGCACTGAGACAATACCTGGCTCATCCCTTTCGCAGATTTTAGTCCAGTTTACTGATGCTTCTCATTTTTCACTCCTCAGTTGCTTCAGTGAAGAACATTCAAAGCTGTTTTCTGACATCAGTATTTAGTGACAAGAGGTGGGTGCCAAATAAGTCCAGCAATATAAGAAATAAGTACAAAACCACACATTTTTTTTCAGTAGGACAGATGAGGCAATTTACCCATATTGCATTCACTAGTCATTCATGGAGATTAAAATTATAGTAATCAGTGTTTACTGTAAACCTCTTTGCAATTTATGCATTCATGTGCACATAGTTCTATCAATAAAAGCATTGCACTTAGGAGAAAAGATTAAACGCCACTGCATTTTGTCACAGTGGCAGACCTCTGTGTTTAGCTGCTTACTAATTTAAGACATTTGCAACATTAATAACACAAATGGAGGAATGCAAGGATGTGCAGTGTGAAGGCTGCTTCATAGCCCCATGTCAGCATCCTCAGACACTGCAAGTGTTGGTCCTGCACTTCCATTTCTGCAGCTGTACATTTTCTGTCAGCCAGAGGAAATTACTGTGGAAACTTTGAAGCATCGGCCTGTCTCAGCCACAGCTCTCACAGCTGCTGTGCTAAGTCAAACTTTAACTAATGTCTCCTTAGTATAGAAGTAAGTAGCTTTTTCCCGAGTCCCAGTTCTTCAAAGGTGCTCAGCTTTTAGTCTCCTACTCAGCCTCAAGTGTTGCAGGCAGCTCTTCATCTCATGTATAATACCTAGCTGGATATGAGCTCCTGTATTGTGTTTTGAGTAGCTTAGCTTTACAGTGCTTTGGAAAGAATAAAAATCAGTAAAGACCTGTTGAACTGCAGATTCCCTTACAGAATGGTAGCGCCTCAAAAGAAACATGAAAATGTGAAATTGAAAATATTGACTTGAATTACCAGTTGTTGCTGCGGTCATACAGTTTTATAAGAATTTCAATTTTAGAATGTATTTTTATAACTTTTTATATGACCAGCCAGGTGTTTGATATACTGATACACTGATCTAACCAGTTGTGTTATTTTTTATGACAAAGCACTCATACTTGTGTACTGTTCTACAAAACAGTTACATGTATTGGAGGCAGTACTGATATTAGTTAAACTATTTCATCAGAAACTATTATTGTACTTAAATATGTTTATTTATCATTGGATTTTTTTTTTGGAGTACAGTCAACTAGTTAGAGTGATGTGATGCTTGTCTCAGAGTCTCTTAAGGCTGTCTTTGATTGTGGTAATAATGAATAACTTTAATTATTACAGCCAGATAAACTACAAAGTGTTTGACAAAGGTTAGACTGCCCTAACTATTGCTTCTGATACTACCTAATGTTACTTTATTAGCACTTTGTATATATGTATCGGTTTACATGTTGGCTGAAGTCCTATTCTAATGTACTCTTGAGTTCAGGAACTTTTTGGTGCTTGTTCTTAGCCCATTGAAGATGCCAGATGCCAGAATAGTTGTTGCTTAGCCAATCTTCTGCATTCTTGTGTTTTTGAGATGCTTGTACTCTGGCTCATTATGATGCTTAAAGGTACAGGGCAGTACAACAAATAGTGAACACATCCATGTTTTGAATAGGCGGATGCAAATTTACTGCAGATTTCCAAGCGACAGTTTAGACTGACACTTTAAAGATATTATGTTAACTATAATTAAGTTATTGCTAAAAAGCCAACCTAATATTAGTTCAGTCCACACTAGTTTTGCCTGTTGAAGGGGGAAAACAAGAGCTGGTGGACCAGGAGTTATACCAAGAGTGGTTGAGGGAACTGGAGCTGGAGGGTTAGTCTGGAGAAGGGAAGGCTCTGGTGGACTTTATCGCTCTCTACAATTATCTGAAAGGAGGATGGAGTGAGATGTCTTTTCTCTCAAGTAGCAAGTAATAGGATAAGAGGAAACAGCCTCAAGCTGTGCTGGGGAAGTTTACCTTGGATATTAGGAACAATTTCTTCACTGAAAGGCTTGTCAAGCACTGGAACAGGCTATCCAGGCAAGTGGTGGACTCACCCTCCCTGGAGGTATTTAAAAGATGTATAGATTTTAAAAGATGTGGCACTGAGGGATATGGCTTAGTAGTGGACTCAGCAGTGCTAGGTTTACAGCTGGACTCAATGATTTTAAATCTTTCCCAACGTAAATAGTTCTGTGATGCTATCAGTCTATTATCCTATGAGTCTATGATTCTGTGAGGGTGGAACTCAAATTGACTTCTTAGAATAATATGGTTAGAAAGTGTCTTCCATAGGGTGGAAGAGATCACAGTCCTCTCTCATTTCCCCTCCGCTGAAATACCTACAGGTTCCAGTCCAGCAATAGTGAAACCATCTACATGAGTCTCAATGAGCTTTCATAAAGTAGCTTATGGGATTGAGCTTGAATGCTAGTCTTTATATTCCAAGTTGCATACACATCACTGTTTATAATTCCTAAAACTATTTTCTGTGTTTCAGCCTGAGTTGAAACCAGAACATCTATGGAGGTGGGATCTGGTACATTAGTGTAATTGTGAAAGCTTTGTATTTCTGCTAGAGTTCAGCACCTGTAAGAAGTATTTCCTGAGAGATGTAATACAAAATTCAAAGGCAGAATCTTTATTTGCATTAACAAAACATCCAAAAGATCATGTACATTGCACCTTGTATTTCCTGCTAGAATCCAAATCTGGATTTGGATTTGATAGGGTTTTTCAAAAGGTTCACTTTCAGTTAAAACTTTTGATCTTTTCCCATAAATGTATATAGTTGAGGCCAGGGAGGACATTTAGATCACTTATTTTACACTTTTATGAACAGGACTTTCATTTGACCAGGTGCTGTTATGCTAAAACTTAAAACTTGTATTTGGTTAAAATATGTCTTCCATAAAGTCATTCAGCCGTGGCTGGGAGCATTCAAGAGGTAGGGAATCCATTGCTTCCTTCCCTTTGTAATTTGTCAAACTACTAAGAGGAGTGGTTCATTTCTGATTTGGCTTTGTCTGGTTTCGGGTTCCAGCCATTAGTTCTTGCTGTGCCTTTTTCTGCTAAGTGGAACAGCAATTTAATACATTTGCTTTTTCTCCATGTGAATTAAATACTGGAATCAAGTCAACACTCAGTTTTCTTTTGAGAAACGGAATAGACTGAGTTCTTTAAGTCTCACTGCAAGTTAATTTCTCCAGGTTTCAAATGCCTTTATACATCTTTCTGTGGCATCTCCAGTCTTTCAACATCAATGCTTTGAAGTAGACCTGTCTGCATCTTACTAAGGTGATACACAGAGTTCAAATCTTCACTGCCTGATTTTCTCATGTTTCATTAGCCAACAGTCACATTTGACTAAAGAAAGTCACTTTCGTAGGGGCTTGTTCAGGAGTACCCTTTCTAGAGGTGCTCTTCACCTTGGTCCTGAAGTAGTGTTATGAAATGTTGCAGGTAGCTTTTTTATTGAAAGAAAAAGAAAATATTAACACCAA